>JARGCV010000023.1:600000-907500 GCA_034064705.1 Bothrops alternatus | reverse complement strand
GGTTTTTGAGAACTGTAAGGACTAATTGTGAGCTTTTTTGCCACTTCCAATAATTTAGGCATCTGAAAATGCAATTGATCAAAGTTGCATTTGATCAAATGACAGAAGTTCTTATTGTTGGGCAGCAACAGACAAATTATATTTATCCTTGAATGTAGGAAATGATAAGAACTCATCAGCCAGTAACTGATATAAAGTAAAATTCCAACATCTATTCAAATATTCTATAAAAAAATATCCCAAAAAGTCCTGGAAAGAATACATACTAAGAAAAGTCATCCAGACTTTGATACTGATCAAAAGTTATGCATAATTATACAAAATTCAGTATAACAAGTCACTCTCTTTAACAGACAACCACATCTTTATGGAATTTGCAAACCCCACAGAAATTGACAGAACAGTACATTTTTAAAAATATTTCCCAGATCTGTATAATTTGAATTGTTTGTATAATGACATGATACATGCTTCATCACTGCCCCCCTCATAGGCGCCCATGAATCCATTAAGTTCCAGATGTTGTTTTGACAAAATACAGCAGAATCTAAAAGTTACTAGTATCCATGGGAAAACATTGTTTCTATATTTGTGAAATAGATATTGGAAAGAAATCCTGTATATCTTACTCTATTGGCTCAAGTGGGGACTGATACTTTTAAACTATTCTTCCTGCTGCATAGCAGCATAACTTCTCAAGTCTTTGGATTCCACCTCTTAGCTAGTGTCAGTGTTCTTCAGGTTATGATTCTGGATTACTTCAATTCCCTGGTGGTAGGTTTGGTGATGATTCAGGAGTTTACAGATACCATGACGACTAAACTGACCTAAATGGTATGATGCACAAGACTTATTATACTTTTATTTATTTATTTTGGAGCAGATGCAGTGTGATCTCAGGATATAGGGTATTAATATCTGTCCCTTGTCCTTGTCCAATCATTATCTGATTGCTATGTACGTAACTTACCACAGTAGTATGTTTGATTGGTCCATCATAGGTTCCCAATGGATCTGCTTAGGGTAGTCTGTAGCTGTGCTTATCCTCCTTACAAGGACTGTTCCAGTTAATTGAGACAACAGAGGTCAAACCATAACACTCTCCTTTGTGGAGTGCCACAGAGTCCTACTCTATTATCCCCCTACTTGACATCTACATATGAAGACCTTGGAAGATGTTATCTTTCACATGGAGTTAGGTATCATCAGTATGCTAACTGTATATCTCAGGCCTGAACTGAACAGGAGATACAGAGAAATTGCTACCCCCGTGTCTGGAGACTGTAAGTGTCTGAAGAAGAAAGAACAAATTCAGGCTCAATTTCAGTGAGACAGAATGGATATGGGTTCAGAAACCAACCAAGACCCGATAGCAGTGATACTCCATCTTGGATTTTGGATGAGGTTGCACTCCCATGGAGTAAACTATTTCAGACAGAGCCCTCAAGGTGCATATGGTAGCTGTAAGATAGGAAGATCTCCATCTCATGAACCAATTATGAGTGTTTTCCTGAAGCAGAGGTTTTGCTCATAGTCACTCATACTATGGTTATCGCTCTAATGAAACATGCTGCACATAGGGCCAACTTGGAAGCTATAAGACTTCAGCATTTCTAGTAGTTGAAGCTCATATATAAGGCATAAATAGATGATGGATATATGCTAGATAGATGATAGGTGATAGAAGATGGATAAATGAATAATAATAATAATAATAATAATAATAATAATAATAATAATAATAGTTGGAAGGGACCTTGGAGGTCTTCTAGTCCAACCCCCTGCTCAGGCAGGAAACCCTATACTATTTCAGACAAATGGCTGTCCAGTCTCTTCTTAAAAACTTCCAGTGTTGGAGCATGAGATAGATGATAGATAGATAGGTAGGTAGGTAGGTAGGTAGGTAGGTAGGTAGGTAGGTAGGTAGGTAGAGGGCTTTTTTTCTCATAGAATGCCCAGAATGGAGTTCCGGCACCTTTTTGGGATGGAACCTTGTAGGGTAGGCAAGGCGGATTGTATGACATGTGTGAGTTCCGGCACCTTTTGTTTTTACAAAAAAAGCACTGGAGAGAGAGAGAGAGAGAGAGAGAGAGAGAGAGAGAGAGAGAGAGAGAGAGAGAGAGAGAGAGAGAGAGAGAGAGAGAGAGAGAGAGAGAGAGATGAACAGTAAACTCTTTTAAAAGAAATAAGCTCTCTTTCAGTTAAATTATTTTGTAATGGAGAACATGCAGAAAATAATACATTTAGCATAGAATTCTGTTTGTTATTTAGAATCAACATTGTTTCTTTTATATTGTCTTCGACTAAATTTAATTCACATGTAAATGTTCTTTTCTGTCTTTCTTTTTCCACTTTTGTTTGTAGAGTATGCACATACCTGGTGACACATGGAATGAAGACACTGAAGGATTTGAGCCATCACTTTAAAGTTGATACTGGGCTTTATTTTTCTGGTTGCTTGATTATTTCTTCATCATGGAGAGAATGTAAAGGAATTAATTGTAAAAACAAGTACATTCCTTTTAAACAATAGAGTGAGATCTTTTGTTTAAATTTTAAACTAAGAAATATATAAGCTAATAAGTATAATTCAGAATTTTTCAGTGGTACTTTTTCATCTTTCTCTACCAAATATGTATTTGCTATCATTAGCACAAAAAAAGTCAAAAACAAATCAAATCAAAATATCTTGTCTCTTACATTTAAAATAGATAATATGTACAACGTTCCTAATTTAAATGTATTATTATTATTATTATTATTATTAATTTAATTTCTATGCCGCCCTATTCCGGAGAACTCAGGGCGGCTCACAGCATAATAGAAATTACATACATATAAAAAACCCTTAAGTTAAAAAAAAAACCAATCATTCCACAAACATACACTGGCTAGGGGCAAGATGTTAGCTGCCCCAGGCCTGCCGGCAAAAGTGTGTTTTAAGCAATTTACGAAACAAGTACTTTAATTTATGTAACAAGTACTAAAAAAAGTGCATAAAAATCATCCATCCCAAAGCCATCACTGACCTTGGATTGTTTGCCACAATGGGCTGCTCACATGTCGCACTGAATGGGAATTGCATTCTCACATATATGAAGGCGATGAGATTGCAGAGGGCTATTATACAAAAAGATTGACAATTTGTCTGATTATTCCACTATATATGTATATGTACATATGTGTCCACACAATTCATGTACATATTTGTTTTCACAATACATGGATTTTTCACAATAACTCAATATAAGAAATTAAATGTTAGTCTGACACTGTCTGAATGTCCTCCAATGAATTCCTTTCTTGCTTAGTTTTCAAGATTTCTTTCCTTAATAAGGAACTCTTAATAAGGAACTCTGTGTGTGTGTGTGTGTGAGAGAGAGAGAGAGAGAGAGGGAGGGAGGGAGGGTGAGAGAGAGAGAGAGGGAGGGAGGGAGGGAGGGTGAGAGAGAGAGAGAGAGAGAGAGAGAGAGAGAGAGAGAGAGAGAGAGAGAGAGAGAGAGAGAGAGAGAGAGAGAGAGAGAGAGAGAGATTCATACCTCGCATACCACATACCTACCAACATTTGGTCAAAAGGATGCTTAGTCTACCAAGCAGAATGATTCTATACCGTATCCACAATCTTTCTCTAGGGAAAGGATGGAAGAGAAAAGGAGCCAGATGTGACAGATGTTTGTTGCTTTGTTCAATGTACTGTTGGAAGATCCTTAGATATGATGTGAAAATTACCTTAGATACGATGTGAAAAATTCAGATAGAATCCCACTGTTTCATTTTTTTACATCAATATGAGACTACTGATCAACAACATCATAGGAATACAAAAAGAAAACTATGACCCAAATAAAATCAAAGCTTTATAACATGATTATTATCTTCTGTATTTGTCTTATTTTTTTGGTTTCTCACTAAATATACATACATACATACATACATACATACATGCATGCATGTATGTATGTATTCACTCCTAAAAGTTTCACAAGAATATAGTACTTATATACCTGCACAAATTTGCAGGTATATATGTAACACCGTATAAGCTGTTTCATCTTTGGGAACCTATGTGTAGGTTTGGCAGCTATATAAATTTGATAAATTTAATCAATAAATCAATAAATCAATATCTTTTGATTGATCATTCAAAATAAATCCCAGTATGATCAATATGCTTTACTCTTAAGCTAATGAAAATAGATTTGCATTTTGTCTGAATGCTGACAGAACCCCACTATAGTTTGTAAGAATATTTGTTAAAAAAAATCTTTGAAAAAGTCTAAAATAATTTTGTAGTTCAAAACATTTGACTTATTCATGTTTATCTATCCTGGCTTTGAACTGATTGGCTGGGAGCTCGGCTGTGTTCTGATTGGGTGGAGGTGTGTTCTGATTGGTTAGGGGCTTGGCTGTGCTCTGATTGGCTGGGGGAGTGTTCTGTTTGGGTGGGGGCTGAACACTTTAATAACAGAATAATCAGAGAAGCCATCGAGATAGAAAAATGCCCACACAGCATGAACAAATGAGATGATACCTCCCGCCTACCAGCCATTTGGAAACCCGCCCTTAATGACAAACGAGTCCATAACACAAAGAATGACACCAGACCTACACTCACGAAAACCACACAGGATGTCTACACCACACATCCACGCAAAATGCAAACCCAAACCCACGATGATGAGGCACGACCACAAACCAGAAGCCAGACCACAGCTGCATCATTAACCACCTTAAACCCCTCCAATCCATACATGAAGCAAACTGACACCCACCATGAAGATGAGGCACGACCACGAACACAAAGCCAAACAGCTATGCAGCTCACCATCTCTAATCCCCCTGCAACTCAGACTAACCTGAGCACAACAAAGCCCCCACCCAAACAGAACACTCCCCCAGCCAATCAGAGCACAGCCAACCCCCCATCCAATCAGAGCACAGCCAAGCCCCTAACCAATCAGAACACACCTCCACCCAATCAGAACACAGCCGAGCTCCCAGCCAATCAGTTCAAACCCCCACTGGCAGTTAAAAGGAAGAAACAGCTACAGTCACACACACACACACACACACATATATATATATTTGTTTTCTGAGGTTTTCGTGGGTGTTTGTATGTAGGTCTTTGGTTCTTCGGGTTTTCTCCCACGTAGAATTTGAAGTGTCTTGGCGACGTTTCGACGAAGTCTCATTCGTCATCTTCAGGCTGGTGCTTTCGGCTTCTGCTTCTAGGAGCAATGTGAGATTTTAGCTGTTTCTTCCTTTTAACTGCCAGTGGGGGATTGAACTGATTGGCTGGGAGCTCGGCTGTGTTCTGATTGGGTGGAGGTGTGTTCTGATTGGTTAGGAGCTTGGCTGTGCTCTGATTGGCTGGGGGAGTGTTCTGTTTGGGTGGGGGCTTTGTTGTGCTCAGGTTAGTCTGATTTACAAGGGGATTAGAGATGGTGAACTGCATAGCTGTTTGGCTTTGCGTTCGTGGTCGTGCCTCATCTTCATGGTGGGTGTCAGTTTGCTTCGTGTATGGATTGGAGGGGTTTAAGGTGGCTAATGATGCAGCTGTGGTCTGGCTTCTGGTTTGTGGTCGTGCCTCCTCATCAGTGTGGGTTTGGGTTTGCTTTTTGCCTGGATGTGTGGTGGTGACATCTTGTGTGGTTTTTGTGAGTGTAGGTCTGGTGTCATTCCCCGTACTATGGACTCGTCTGTCAATAAGGGCAGGTTTCCAAATGGCTGGTAGGCGGGAGGCATCATCTCGTTTGTTCATTCTGTGAGGGCATTTTTCTATCTCGATGGCTTCTCTGATTATTCTGTTATTAAAGTGTTCAGTTTTGGCAATAGTTCTGGTCTTTTTGAAATCAATTTTATGTCCTGTGGCTTTAAGGTGTTGGACCAGGGAAGAAGTTGGTTCTTCTTTTTTGACTGAGTTTTTGTGTTCTTCAATGCGTGCACTTATTCTTCTGTTGGTTTGTCCAATGTATGTGGTGGAGCAAGCAGTACATGGGATTTCATATACTCCTTGATTTTCTAACTCAATTTTGTCTTTAGGGTTTCTTAGGATGGTGGATATTTTTCTGTTTGTGCAGAATGCTGTCTTAATGTTATGTTTGTGCAAGATTTTGCTGATCCTGTCTGTGGTGCCTTTTATGTATGGGAGGAGGGCTTTGCCATTTTCTTGTTCTCTGTCTTGTATTTTAGTGGGAGTTTCTTTTTGGATTAAGTTGGAAATCTTATTTCTTGGGAATCCGTTGAATGTTAGTACATTAGTGAGAGTGTGTAGTTCGGTTTTTAGGTGTAGTTCGTCAGCTAGGCATTTGGTTCTGGAGATGAGTGTCTTGGCTACGGAGTTGATCTGTGCTGGGTGTGGTGTGAGAGTGCGTGCAGATAGCGGTTTGTGTGTGTTTTCTTCTGGTAGATGGTGTGTCCTAGGGAGCCATTGGATTTCTTGTAGACTAAGACATCCAGGAAGGGAAGTTGGTTATTAGCTTCTGTTTCCATGGTGAACTGTATTTTGGGGTGTAGGCTGTTGAGGTGTGTGAGGAAGTTGTCCAGTTTTTCTTTCCCATGTGGCCAGATTACAAAGGTGTCATCTACGTATCTGAGCCAGAGTTTGGGTTTGTGATCAGATTTTTCTAGAGCTTCGGTCTTTGGTTCTTCGGGTTTTCTCCCACGTAGAATTTGAAGTGTCTTGGCGACGTTTCGACGAAGTCTCATTCGTCATATTCAGGCTGGTGCTTTCGGCTTCTGCTTCTAGGAGCAATGTGAGATTTTAGCTGTTTCTTCCTTTTAACTGCCAGTGGGGGTGTGAACTGATTGGCTGGGAGCTCAGCTGTGTTCTGATTGGGTGGAGGTGTGTTCTGATTGGTTAGGGGCTTGGCTGTGCTCTGATTGGATGGGGGTTGTCTGTGCTCTGATTGGATGGGGGAGTGTTCTGTTTGGGTGGGGGCTTTGTTGTGCTCAGGTTAGTCAGTGTTACAAGGGGATTAGAGATGGTGAACTGTATAGCTGTTTGGCTTTGCGTTCGTGGTCGTGCCTCATCTTCATGGTTTGCTTCGTGTATGGATTGGAGGGGTTTAAGGTGGCTAATGATGCAGCTGTGGTCTGGCTTCTGGTTTGTGGTCGTGCCTCCTCATCAGTGTGGGTTTGGGTTTGCTTTTTGCCTGGATGTGTGGTGGTGACATCCTATATATATATATGAACTGATTGGCTGGGAGCTCGGCTGTGTTCTGATTGGGTGGAGGTGTGTTCTGATTGGTTAGGGGCTTGGCTGTGCTCTGATTGGATGGGGGGGGTTGGCTGTGCTCTGATTGGCTGGAGGAGTGTTCTGTTTGGGTGGGGGCTTTGTTATTGACAAACGAGTCCATAACACAAAGAATGACACCAGATCTACACTCACAAAAACCACACAGGATGTCACCACCACACATCCAGGCAAAAAGCAAACCCAAAGCCACACCGATGATGAGGCACGACCACAAACCAGAAGCCAGACCACAGCTGCATCATTAGCCACCTTAAACCCCTCCAATCCATACATGAAGCAAACTGACACCCACCATGAAGATGAGGCACGACCATGAACGCGAAGTCAAACAGCTATGCAGCTCACCATCTCTAATCCCCCTGTAACTCAGACTCACCTGAGCACAACAAAGCCCCCACCCAAACAGAACACTCCCCCAGCCAATCTAGGAGCATGAAGCCGAAAGCACCAGCCTGAAGATAACGAATGGGACTTCGTCGAAACGTCGCCAAGACACTTCAAATTCTACGTGGGAGAAAACCCGAAGAACCAAAGACCTACATACAAACACCCGCGAAAACCTCAGAAAACAAATATATATATATATATATATATATATATATATATATATATATATATATATATATATATATATATATATATATATATATATATATATATATATATATATATATATATATATATATATATATATATATATATATATATATATATATATATATATATATATATATATATATATATATATATATATATATATATATATATATATATATATATATATATATATATATATATATATATATATGGTATATCCATATCCTAAAACAAATCAATCACGACCACCAGGAAAATAAGTTTTTCCTATCTGACTAGCTTTTAAACCTGACGATGTCAGAAGTTTCTGACGAAAGCTTGGTTTCTGGTATTTATTAAATTTTTTCTTGTTTGGATTTTCCTGGTAGTCATGATTGATTTGTTTTAAGAGATGTGTGTGTGTGTGTGTGTGTGTGTGTGTGTGTGCGCGTGTGTGTGTATAAGCCAAAATTCACACTGAGGAACTTTGTAAAATTTCTTGTCAAACCAAATATGAATGCATACAATAAACAAAAGGGCATTAAAAAGAATTATATTTAAAGAAATGTGAATAAAAAGTATTTTGAATAGATAGCTGTACAAAGGTGTGCATGTAGAAAAAGTATATACAATGTATATAAAAATATGCACAAAGTGTGATTTAAAACTTTTTTAAAAAAAGAATAACATTTCCCATTACTATACTTTGTGCTCATTCTTACAAAAGCTCATTTACAAGCTAATAATAACTTATAATAAAGATCTCTCATTCAGTAGGTTTGTCACAATGATACCTGGTTAATAAAGAAAGCTAACAAATAATAATTGATCCAGAAAATATTGATAAAAGCACTTGCAAAATATTACCTTTATGTTTTTTACTGATCATCCATGGAAAGAAAGCTATAGTTCCATTATTTCTAAGCTCATGGAAGAGGCAAATTTTGAACAAGAATAAACATTTCTTCATCCAAATTGATCCCTGAATGGTTTATGAAAACAACATATGAAAACTCTATTTAACATATTTGTGTGCAATGCATGCATTTAGCTCTGTCAATTGTTTTGCACTGAGATATGTTTATGTCTCTCCTTCTCTGTGTAAACATTGCATTATGCTTAAGTTCCTTTGTGCCCCTGCTTGATGTATTATGGAAATACAGTGTGAAGAAGTATTTCTACTGGTATGATTTTAGCTATTATCTCACCTTTAAGAAGTGACTGAACAAAAATCACACACTGAAAAGGTAGTGCTGTCCTCCAGAACTGCCCAGTTCACAGATCTGTTTGTTAGAGCATCATTGTTCACTCTGCAGAGGAAAATCAGAAGCTGCACCATTTTGATTCTGAAATCCTGCTCTCAACAGATATTTCATTACTTTGTCACCTCAGCTGTTGAGATAATATTTATATATTCTTTTTTCAATACACCAGTGTAAATTCACTTTGTGTAGGGTAGACATTTAATTCAGCCAAAGGATCCAGTGACAAGACATTGGAGACCATTTTAACAACTTCTCTGAAAATCCCCGCAAACCTACTGTAAAGATTTAAAGAGCTTTGAAAAATAGCTGTCCTTCCTTTCCCTGAGGAAGAAATTCAGTTTCAGATTTCATTCATGGAATGCTGACATTAATTTGGATCCATCCCTGCTTTCCATTGGCACAAACAATTGTTGCTTTTGCATTTCACTAGTACCTTTTGTTGTCAAGTAATGACTGACCACCAAGACTTAAAAAATTAAAATAAAGCTGCACTATAGTTAATTTATAGACATCTTAGGGCGGGTGAGTGGGAGAGCAAATGAAGAAACGTTCTTTAAACACAGGAAGAACTAAGTAAAGAACTCATACATTGTTATGAGAAGTAATATAAAAAGTAATATGAATAAATAAAATAAAAAGCATCACTAAAGGAAAAGTTCATAATTTCCATATATGAGAATTGACAAAGTTCCATCTGTTGCTATTAATGTAATGATATAATATAACCAAACTTGATAAAAATGTGATTCCTGCCCTTGGAAATTCAGTTCATTTTTTTCTAATAAAGCAATTTAAAAGGCTGTTTTATTCCATAAATCATAAATTGTTGCATATTCAAGAAAGGTCCAGTATTGTGCAATAGTAAGGTTTTGCTGTCAAAAATAAATATACAATCAACTCCTTATGTTAACGAAAAATGCTGAATCATATGAATAGATGCAACAAACCAAACTCTGGAGATTACTCAACTCTTTGCTTTGTAATGATACAAATTTCACAAACATAAAAACATTATACACAAAGTACACAAAGAGAGTTTTTTCATCAGGGACATGATATAATCTCCAGTGAGAGGAAAATCTACTATGTTTCTCCGAAAATAAGACTAGGTCTTTTGGGGGGGATGTCTTTTATACTCACCTCCGGCACTGACAGCCCCCCCCCCAAAGCAGGTCCACTTCTTCTGGAGTCAAAGGAGCAGCTTCATTCTACAGCTGCATTCCTGCCTGCATTTTTCAGTCAGGCCTTTCCAGAAGGCCTCTGCAGCCAAGTTCCATAGCTCGGTCCTCAATTGCAGAGATCTTGCAGAACCAAGCTATTGATTGAATCTTGGCTGCAGAAGACACCGCAGAAGAAGTGCATGCCTGGCTGCAGAAGACACCGCAGAAGAAGTGGGCCAGTGAGGAGAGGTAAGTGGAAGCAGGGCATGTGAGGCAGCTCCATACACTGACCCCCACCCTAGCTTGATTTTTAGATGTGTGCCTCATCCCAAAACTAGGGGTTATTTTTGAGGTAGGGCTTATATTAGGCTCACCCCCAAAAATCAAACTAGGCTTATTTCCGGGGTAGGCCTTACTTTCGGGAAAACACAGTATCAGTCAAAGCAATATATATCACAAGCCAAGGTTTTCTTTTTTCTTTTCCAGAATTCAGCTGAAAGGGCCAGAAAAGTCTTCAAAGTGAGGCTATGCAAAGATTAGAACATGAGCCATAAAATTCAACATGCAACATTTTAACTAAAAGTATGCAATCAGATTCAAGGTGGCAGGAAAATTCATGCCCTGCAAAAAGGAAACAGCATTTTCTCATTGCTGACTGAAACTTGAAATAAACCAAGTGGATAAATAGCACATCAGTTGATAAAATATATTATTGAAAGGATATTTCCAAGCCCTTCCTCGCCTTTTCCTCCATTTATTTCATAAAGCTAACTAATATATTTTTCTGAAACAAAAAAAATGATGATTCTATTAGGTGTTCTTCTCTCACTAATCTTTCTGCTTTCATTCTGTAAAATACTTCCATATCTTTCCCACGCTGTATAAGAGTCAAATGATTCTTGTCATGTGCTTAGTAATAGGTTAATTTGTTTCACTTAGGGCTGTTCCTCACAGTCCAGTTAAAATACAATTCACAACATTTTGAGCTGAAGGAAAGTATGTCTACATCATTTCTGCTGGCAATTCCTATTTTGCCATCACAAGGAGTCCAGCAAACGGTACTGTCCTTATTACATTAATTCACATTAATAAAAGAGGTTAAGTTATCCAGCTTGTTTATTTTCCCAACAAACATTATTCATCTCAGCAATGATTCACTAATCACACTTACTAACATGAAGAACCATCTGTCAAAAGTCAGCTCCTACCCCAACTTTAGCCCCACCTCACATCAGAGAGAACAGTTGGTAGAAATGTTTCCTGTGGGTAACAATGCACATGGGAGGTGAGATGGAATGAAACCAAGAGAATCCCCCAGTCATGTGCCTTTATTAAAACTAATTGCATCCTGCGCTAAATTTTTAAGAACTGCACCATTCACCAGTGCCATTGTTGAGGCAAAAGATAGCTCAGGAGCTGGGCAGCACATTTTATACTGATATGCTTTCTTGCCAGTTAAAAAACTGGAGGAGGAGGGGGTGTCACTTTAGTATCACTATCTGACTACAGCCAAATTCAGGGACACTGCTTGATTTCAGAAGTTCTGAAGCTTGCCTTCAGAAGTTGTGGTGCTTTATCACTGGAGGTTTTTAAGAAGAAACTGAACAGCCACTTGCCTGAAATGATATAGGGTTTCCTGCCTGAGTAGAGGGTTGGACTAAAAGACCTCCAAGGTCCCTTCCAGCTTTATTCTATTCTATTCTATTCTATTCTATTCTATTCTATTCTATTCTATTCTATTCTATTCTATTCTATTCTATTCTATTCTATTCTATTCTATTCTATCATAGAATTGTCACATGAGGTTTTTCGATATTGTCTATATTAGAGGGAGGCCGGGACACACAAAGTACCTGAATTTTTTATGTAACTGATATGTGATGCATTCTCCCCCGCACTAAAAAGTGTCAGGTGGGTCTATAAAACAGCAAATATTATTTTAAAATAAATGAGAAGTCAAAAAATTTGTGTTAATTGCCTGCTATTCTTCACTGTTCATTTTTTTAATATAATGAAGTTATAGTGTACCCTTCACTTGACATACTGGAAGATAACTACATCTTCTTTGGAATTTGGCACACTCAGCCTTCTACAAATTATATGCTGCTCATTGAAAAAATCAATAATCAGCAAGACATCTACTGAATCCTTAGAGGAAAAGTGATGTAAGGCATTGAGAACCAATGTATAGTCACTTATGGGAAAATTTCTAATCCCTCTTGTGCTACAGTGCCATTCTATCATTGTGAATAATGATAGACAACAATTAGGTTGTCTGCTACTTTGCTATAGAATAGAACAAGATTACTTGCCCCTTGTGTTAGAGCCTTCACTTTTAATAAAAGCATGAGATTTTAAAAAGTGTAACTATCATTAATTTTATTTCATTAATTGCAGAATGTCTTGAAAACAATTTGTTGCTTCCTCTACTGCATAAGGAACATCTACATTAAACATTCTCCTTTTAAAATAGAGATACAAAAAACAGGCATAATATCACAAGCAGGAAGACATCTGATTTATCTTCCATGTGAGGAAAAACAGGGTGTGACTGGGTGCAAATAGGAGCAGGCTAGAAAGAGTGACAAGAAAGCATTATACACTTCCTCACATGCTGTTAGAAGCCATAGCATGCCCAATGAAATCAAATCGCAACACATTTTGAATGAAGAAAAGATAAAGAGAAGAGGGAGTCAAGCTATTTTCCAAAGCGCCTGAAGGCAGGACAAGAAGCAACGGATGGAAACTAATCAAGGAGAGAAGCAACCTAGAACTAAGGAGAAACTTCCTCACAGTTAGAACAATTAACCAGTGGAACAACCTGCCTCCAGTAGCGGTGAATGCGCCAACACCGGAAGTTTTTAAGAAGAAACTGGACAGCCATTTGTCCGAAATAGTATAGGGTTGCCTGCCTGAGCAGGGGGTTGGACAATGACCTCCAAGGTCCCTTCCAACATCATCATCATCATCATCATCATCATCATCATCATCATCATCATCATTATTATTATTATTATTATTATTAGTTAAATAGCACCCGCTGATACACTATGAAACTAAATCAGATTCTTCCATTAACCCAAACAATATAAATGCACTCAATTGAATGGATAGAGGTTTTGACTAATGGCAGATATTCAGCTGATCTACAAAGAAGAATATTTCTTTTAACTTTCCTTTGCCTCACCATTTAAGAAATCTAACAATTATAATGTATAGTTCATTGATTGAAATTTTCCAGTCAAATTAAGAAGTTAATCCCAATGGGATTGGCCACCTCACTTGCTCCAGCACAAGAAGTATGCTGTGGACCCTGTCAGCCAAGGAATTTTGGCTAGAAGAATCCATTAGATAGAACCTTTTTTGCCATGGCTACACCCACTTGGACTTTCTAAAGGGCTTGAAAACCTAGCTCAGCCTTGGGGTCTCAATGGAAGCATCCCATTCTGGCGTCCCACTCTTTATGTATTGGTCCCTTTTTAGCATTTTTTTTTTCATTTCTGATGTTTTAATTTTTAACACTGAATGTTTTTAATGATCTCATTGTTTTATATTGTGCTTTTATATTGTAAGCCATTTGGCAATCAGATGGGCAGCATATATATTCAATAAATTAAAAAAATAAAGATCCCTGCTAACCTGGCAAACTAGCCTAGAATATTTTAGACTTGAGGCAGGAAGCTGTACTGGCTACCCCACAGGATGCCTTATCTGGGTCAAAATTTTGTAAGGTCTTATTTCTGATCTCTTCCTATGCTAGTTTCCTAAGGGACAGCTCTGAAGCCAATTCAGTTCAGGAGAACCAACAACTTAAAACTCTTTTGCACAAAAATGCCCAACTCTTCCATAATGAAACATCAAATTGGGGAGATAGAAATGCTGTCATGAATATGAAGAATATTGTGCAGGAATTGTACACGGAGGAAAAATTACAGTGGAATCACCAAGAATATCCCTAACTTCAAATTTCTGTATGTCTTAGGTTGTGGCATAACATAGTGTCTAAAATAAACCTTGGCTCTTGTTATATGTTAGACCTCAGCCTCTCTGCTCAACTTTCACATGATGAGGTTTCAAAATCGCAGAGGATATTCCCAAATGTTGCTTCAAAATTTGTAATAAGTCAATGCAGAGAAAAATGCATAGATTTTCTGAATTACATTTTAAAAATTCACCAGTCTCACTAGAAGCTGGTACAGCATTCCTGACCCCTATGTTCTATGAATGAGAACTCCATGGGCTTAAAAAAAATTTAAAAAAAAAAAAGCCTTGAATATATAACTCTCACATTCACACCTGCAGTCTTCTCTTCTTGCCTTTAATGTTATCATAGCACTGACCTCTGGAGTCAGCTACTTCAGTTCCTACATCTTCCAGCTTTTTAAGGAGCACATTTGTCATAACAGTTTCTCTGTCATCAATGTCAATAAATTCTAGAAATTCTTTGGCATACGCCATTGTGGAAGCATTTTCAGTATATTCTCTTGCTGATACAAAATGCACTATTAAAGTCATTCGTACATGTGACTGATGTCAGGTGTGCTGTTCAGAATTTTAGAGGAATATCTTGCTGAGTTCAGATTGGCTAAAGTTTTCTGTTTGGCTTTTGCTGCCAGTAATTATGATCTCATTTTGAGTTGTTCTTCCTAGATTTCTTGCTTTGATGCTGAAGTACAGAACTAAACATTATTTTAAGGACATTTCCATTATCTGGCACACACAGCTGATCTGAAGTGCCACACCATGCTAAATTTTAAATAGCAAGCCTTCTCACAAGGGCACGGAGCCTTTTCAGAACATTTTGCCACTAAATAAACTCCGATGTAGTCTTTTCTTGATATTAATCATCTATGGTGTGGTTTACCCTTAGTCCCATCTCAAGATCTTTCCACCACAGAATTTTCTCTGGTGATTTGCTGCTCTCCCCATCATACCAGATTTCTAACCAATTTTTTCCAATCCTTTATTCTGTGGTTGGAATATGAGACTGAAAGTTTGCAACAGAAACAGTGTGTGGCATTTTGGATTTTGAGTACATAAACTATGGTGTCTCCAGTTTGTCAGCACTGGGGATTTCATGCCAGTAATGTGTTGGATGGAAGCATCTCGTTTCTTGTCTTTGGGGAACATGAGCTTTCTATTTGCAATACAAGAAAGTCCCTTAGGCTATTTATTACTCAAGTGGCTCCAGTCCTGGATCATCTAGAATTAAAGAACTGTTTCTTGCACTTACACATCTAAGACACTCTTCTGTGATCTACCCTTTTTTCAGATATGTGCAAATAATTACATTATTTGAGATGGAGATATAACTGCTGCACTAGCTACCAACTCACCTGCCCTCTGACTAACAGCACCATTGGGCCTCTCCTCACCACTCGCATACTCCCTGGAGCCTGAGGCTCCCTGTGAACATTTGTGTCTGTGTATCTCAAGAGAGCACCTGCCAGCCTAGATTGAAAGACTTCCTTTGCTTGCTTGCTTTTTCTAAAAGCTGTCCCCAAAGGGCTGTTTTCTTCTTTCACTGATGACTGCTATTCTATGCATGCTGAATGGTTCTCAGTTCAATTCCAGAGGGCAAATAAGGAAGCTGGCAATAGGACCTAAGTGAGGGAAAGCATTAACATTTCAGGAGCCCAACTGGCTCCTACAGGTATCTTCCTCATTAAACTAGGGTCCTAGGGTGCTCAAGAACCTCCTGTTCCTCTCTTTCCTTGCAATTCCTCCCACTTTCTGCTATTCCCTTTCATCTCCTATCCTACCTACCTGTTATACCTCTTATGACCACCTTCCTCCAGCATAGCATTCCACTGTAGCTGTGCCTCTAGACTAGTATTGCTCAACATTGATCATTTTAAGATGTTTGGATTTCAACTCCCAGAAGTTGAAAAGTTGTGGGAGTTGACATTTACACATCTTAAAATGGCTGGGGTTGAGAAACATTGCTCTAGAGCAGGGGTGTCAAACTGCTGACCCGCAGGCTGGATGCGTCACATGGAACCCACGCCCACCCCAGCTCCGGCAAGGGGAAAAAAGTCACGATACATCACAAAACATCACATGATGCGGCAAGTTTTACACCCCTGCTCTAGAGCACATGTATCAGCAGAAGACACAATTTGCTGTCTCTGGGTTCTAGTAGTGCTCATCTCCAGACTGTGGAATCTAGGGGCAGGCACTTCAATTCATTTACAGTAAGCATTCCTGTATTTAATGTTCCAGGAAGAAAGATACTCCATTTCAGCGCCCCACCCCTTTTTCTTCTCATGATTTTCCTGGGTTTTTTTCTTTTCTTTGTGCCTTCTGAGCATGCTTAGTCTTCATTTAGCAATTTGAACAGATGTTCTTCAATTTAAGGATAGTCCCACCAATCTTTTATTCTTTTTCTTTTTTCTGTCCCCCCCCCGTCAGTACTTCTGTTGAATTATGCAGCCATCATACTGCAGCAGTGGATCTGAATTCATTATTATATTAGCATGTAATTTTGTGAAAGAATTGCAGCCTCACTCGCTGAAAAGAGACTGGCAGCCTTGAAAACAAGCAGCAGCACACACAAGAGCTTTGCTAATCTAAGATCAATGATTGCCCATTTGCCTTAAAATGGTCTAGACAAATTGTAGGGTAACATAGAAAAGAAACCTGTAGTAGCGAATCATAATGCCTCAGTCCATTTTCTACTTGTCTTTTACAGCCAAAATAGGAGAGGATTCAACATAGTAGAGTGTTGGCACATCTGAAAATGATGTGCAATTCATCAGCTTCTCATCTTCAACTGTGTCTCAATAATAATTTTTTTTGCCCCTAAAGTCAAATTCTAGATGCTTTGGGGTAGATCTGTCTTCTATATGCAAATTTCCCTCTGACAGTACCTAGCCAATTTGGCTAATCCAAAAACAGTAATAGTAATAGTGTTAGAAGGGACATTGGAGATCATCTAGTCCAACCCCTTACTGTTGCAGGAGACCTATACTTTTTTTAAAAAAAATATTGATTTATCAAAATATAAAATACAAACAGAAATTTTAAAAAGTAATAGAGAATTAGAAAAGAGGGAAGGTAAAAGAAAAACAAGATAGTGTAGGAAAAGAAAAAAAGAAAAGAAAAAGACACCAACTTCCGACTCTCTTTAACATAGTAGAAGATAACAACCTTAGTCACAACTTTTTGTTTTTACACAACAATATGTACAGGAGACCTGTACTATTTCTGATAAATGATGGCCCAGTCTCCTCTTAAAAGCCTCCAGTGGTAGGGCATCCACAACTTCTGAAAGCAACTTTTTCTGCTGATTAATTGTTCTCACTACTAGGAATTTTCTCCTTAGTTCTAGGTTGCTTCTCTCTTTGATTAGTTTCCATCTATTGTTTCTTGTCCTGCCCTCAGGTGCTTTGGTAAATGAGTTCCCCCACTTCCTTGTGGTAGCCCTTCAAGTATTGGAAGATTACTGTCATGTCACCCCTGATCCTTCTTTGCACTAGACTAGGCATACCCAGTTCCTGCAATCATTCTTCTTATGTTTTAGCTTCTAGGCCCTAATCATTTGATTTATTATTTAATCATACTAAACAAAGTCAGGTTGGTAATTGGGAGACATTGAGGAAATTCCAGGGTTGTTGATTAGACTGATAAATTTTAAAAACTGACTCCATAGGTAAGGTTTTTTTTAAAAAAAATCTTGGACAAAATCAGTGTCAAAACATTTATGTAATATTGCCAGGACTGTACCCCAACACACAACTTAACAATCAAAGACCTTTTATTAACATTCTTACAGACCACAGTAGATCATTGAGTTTGTTAATTTATCTGGTGATAAACTACAGATAGAAAATGTTGTTAAGTTGTTAAGTTTGGAGATTCTTATTAAAAAAAACAAGTACACACACACACACACACACACACACACACACACACACATGTAGGTCTGTGGTTATTTGGGTTTTCTCCCGCATAAAATTGGAAGTGTCTTGGTGACGTTTCGACAAAGTCCCATTCGTCATCTTCAGGCTGGTGTTTTCGGCTTCATGCTTCTAGCAGCAATGTGTGATTGTAGCTGTTTCTTCCTTTTAACTGCCAGTGGGGGTATGAACTGATTGGGTGGGAGCTTGGCTGTGTTCTCCAATCCATATATGAAGCAAACTGACACCCACCATGAAGATGAGGCACGACCACGAACGCGAAACCAAACAACAGCAATGCAGCTCACCATCTCAAATCCCCCTGCAACTCAGACTAACTTGAGCACAACAAAGCCCTCACCCAAACAGAACACTCCCCCAATCAGAGCACAGCCATCCCCCCATCCAATCAGAACACAGCCAAGCTCCCACCCAATCAGTTCATACCCCCACTGGCAGTTAAAAGGAAGAAACAGCTACGATCACACTTTGCTCCTAGAAGCATGAAGCCAAAAACACCAGCCTGAAGATGACGAATGGGACTTCGTCGAAACGTCACCAAGACACTTCCAATTTTTTTATAAGGATTTATATAATAATTTTGTTTAATATAGTGGGGGTTTTTTCCTTTTTTCTTTACTCTGTATTCACTCTGGGGAGTGGGGGGTAGGTTGGGGGGGTATAATAATGTACTCAACTATAATACTTGCAATATATATGAAAGAAATATTTAATGATAAAAGAGGGGTTGCTCGGGCAGTACCTCTGTACTACATCTGGAGGGGGTTGTGAGGGAGGAGTGAAAGGGGGAAGGAAGTAGGATGGCTGGAGGAGAGGAGAGTGGAGAGAGGGAGGGGGAGAGGTGAGGAGGAGGGAAGTAGGAGATAGGGAGGAGGAAGGGGATGTGGTAGGGGGGGTGCTGCCGAGCAACACCCATAGTTATTTAAAGTATTGTATAAAAGAATGTATGTTGGTTTTTTATTTAGTGTGGGACAAAGTTGAAAAAGAATGTATTAAGTTGAGTTGTAATTTGTTTTTTCTTTTTGTTGTTTAAAATTATAAAATCAATAAAAAAATTTAAAAAAAGACACTTCCAATTTTATGTGGGAGAAAACCCAAATAACCACAGACCTACATACAAACACCCGTGAAAGCCCCCCAAAATATATGTTTTTGGTTAACCTAAGAACCTGTGATGAGGGGATGAGTAGTGTACACACATAGGTAAGGGGGAGTAGAAAAAGGATAGATACCAACGCTAAGGATATGCCCGAAAAACAGCCCTATCAACTAGGACTGGTGACAAGGTCCAGGAGCCAGGTTCAAACGCTGATCAACCCTATATAGATCTCTCTCATTGACTACCATTAAGCCCTGACGATGTCATAGTTTTCCGACGAAAGCTCGGTATTTATTAAACTTTTCTAGTTTAAATTTTTCCTGGTATTCATGTTTGGTTCGTTTTTTGTAGTATATATATATGTGTGTGTGTATATAATTTCATTAAAAATTCGAATCCTGGGTAAAGCCATATAGTAAGAACAAACAGATACGAACACCAGGATAAAATCAAACTAAAAATCATTTAATAAAATGCTGAGCTTTCGTTGGTCAGCAGTACCGACATCATCAGAGCATAAGAGTAGGTCAATGGGAGTCCCTTTTTATAATACTGGATGGTTTTGCATACGGCTCCTGGACCTAGTCATTGGTCCATCCAACAATCCTAATTGTTTAATTTCTAGGGGGCGCGCATTGGCTGTTTTCTTAATACTTTTCAAAGTTGCAATTCCATTGTTCACTTCTCTTCCTCCAATCTCCCAAGTTTGTTTTTAATATATATACACACACACACACACACATACACACATACACACACACACACACAGGTCTTTGGTTCTTCGGGTTTTCTCCCACGTAGAATTTGAAGTGTTTTGGCAACGTTTCGACGAAGTCTCATTCGTCATCTTCAGGCTGGTGCTTTCGGCTTCTGTTTCTAGGAGCAATGTGTGATTGTAGCTGTTTCTTCCTTTTAACTGCCAGTGGGGGTTTGAACTGATTGGCTGGGAGTTCGGCTGTGTTCTGATTGGGTGGAGGTGCGTTCTGATTGGTTAGGGGCTTGGCTGTGCTCTGATTTGCTGGGGGAGTGTTCTGTTTGGGTGGGGACTTTGTTGTGCTCAGGTTAGTCTGAGTTACAACGGGATTAGAGATGGTGAACTGCATAGCGTTGGCTTCGCGTTCGTGGTCGTGCCTCATCTTCATGGTGGGTGTCAGTTTGCTTCGTGTATGGATTGGAGGGGTTTAAGGTGGCTAATGATGCAGCTGTGGTCTGGCTTCTGACTAACTTAGGAACTAGCGTTAAAAGAATAGGTGAGAAGGTTCGAGACAATGACAGAGAAGGAGAAACATCCAGAATACAAACCAACCGGCCAGGACCGGTGACGCGATCTATATATATTTGTTTTCTGAGGTTTTCGTGGGTGTTTGTACGTAGCTCTTTGGTTCTTCGGGTTTTCTCCCACGTAGAATTTGAAGTGTCTTGGCGACGTTTCGACGAAGTCTCATTCGTCATCTTCAGGCTGGTGCTTTCGGCTTCTGCTTCTAGGAGCAATGTGAGATTTTAGCTGTTTCTTCCTTTTAACTGCCAGTGGGGGTTTGAACTGATTGGCTGGGAGCTCGGCTGTGTTCTGATTGGGTGGAGGTGTGTTCTGATTGGTGAGGGGCTTGGCTGTGCTCTGATTGGCTGGGGGAGTGTTCTGTTTGGGTGGGGGCTTTGTTGTGCTCAGGTTAGTCTGATTTACAAGGGGATTAGAGATGGTGAACTGCATAGCTGTTTGGCTTCGCGTTCGTGGTCGTGCCTCATCTTCATGGTGGGTGTCAGTTTGTTTCGTGTATGGATTGGAGGGGTTTAAGGTGGCTAATGATGCAGCTGTGGTCTGGCTTCTGGTTTGTGGTCGTGCCTCCTCATCAGTGTGGGTTTGGGTTTGCTTTTTGCCTGGATGTGTGGTGGTGACATCTTGTGTGGTTTTTGTGAGTGTAGGTCTGGTGTCATTCCCTGTAATATGGACTCGTCTGTCAATAAGGGCATGTTTCCAAATGGCTGGTAGACGGGAGGCATCATCTCGTTTGTTCATGCTGTGAGGGCGTTTTTCTATCTCGATGGCTTCTCTGATTATTCTGTTATTAAAGTGTTCAGTTTTGGCAATAGTTCTGGTCTTTTTGAAATCAATTTTATGTCCTGTGGCTTTAAGGTGTTGGACCAGGGAAGAAGTTGGTTCTTCTTTTTTGACTGAGTTTTTGTGTTCTTCAATGCGTGCACTTATTCTTCTGTTGGTTTGTCCAATGTATGTGGTGGAGCAAGCAGTACATGGGATTTCATATACTCCTTGATTTTCTAACTCAATTTTGTCTTTAGGGTTTCTTAGGATGGTGGATATTTTTCTGTTTGTGCAGAATGCTGTCTTAATGTTATGTTTGTGCAAGATTTTGCTGATCCTGTCTGTGGTGCCTTTTATGTATGGGAGGAGGGCTTTGCCATTTTCTTGTTCTCTGTCTTGTATTTTAGTGGGAGTTTCTTTTTGGATTAAGTTGGAGTGTGTAGTTCGGTTTTTAGGTGTTGTTCGTCAGCTAGGCATTTGGTTCTGGAGATGAGTGTCTTGGCTACGGAGTTGATCTGTGCTGGGTGGTGGTGTGAGAGTGCGTGCAGATAGCGGTTTGTGTGTGTTTTCTTCTGGTAGATGGTGTGTCCTAGGGAGCCATTGGATTTCTTGTGGACTAAGACATCCAGGAAGGGAAGTTGGTTATTAGCTTCTGTTTCCATGGTGAACTGTATTTTGGGGTGTAGGCTGTTGAGGTGTGTGAGGAAGTTGTCCAGTTTTTCTTTCCCATGTGGCCAGATTACGAAGGTGTCATCTACGTATCTGAGCCAGAGTTTGGGTTTGTGATCAGATTTTTCTAGAGCTTGGGTTTCAAAGTGTTCCATGTAGAGGTTTGCAATGACAGGTGAGAGGGGTGATCCCATGGGTGCTCCTTCTATTTGTTTGTATTTTTGTCCGTTATAGATGAAGTATGTGTTGGATAGACAGTGGTTGGTCAGATCTAGGATATGTTTGGGGGGGTTATATTTGTTTTGGATAGCTGTTAAGACTTCTTTGATTGGCACTTGGGTGAAGAGGGATATGACATCGAAGCTAACAAGTAGATCGCTGGGCTGTAAGTTTTGTTTCTTTATGATCTCTATGAACTGGAATGAGTTTTTTACGTGTGAGGTGATGGATTCTGCATAGGGCTGTAGTTGTTTGGCGAGAAATTTGGCTAGGTTTTGTAGAGATAGGGTGCAATCTAAAAAACAACCACTTGACACACATATTCACTCCCTGAATATTAACAAAGCGGGAGAGAGCCTGTGGCTTGAGACTAAAGCTTCTGCCTAACATGCAGACTGCCCAGGTTCGAATCCCGGAAAGGGTGAGTTCTGACTGAAGAGAGTTAAATAACTCGAAATAGCTATCTCAGAAATCCCTTATTTCTTTGTTAACAATTTTAAAAACATATATATATTTGTGCTTGCAGATGGCTCTGGGTTGAGCTGAAACAAGCAAAGGAAAGAATGATTTCTTCCTCCCATATTTGGGTTTACAGGGTGCAATCTAAAAAACACCCACTTGACACACATATTCACTCCCTGAATATTAACAAAGCGGGAGAGAGCCTGTGGCTTGAGACTAAAGCTTCTGCCTAGCATGCAGACTGCCCAGGTTCAAATCCCGGAAAGGGTGAGTTCTGACTGAAGAGAGTTAAATAACTCAAAATAGCTATCTCAGAAATCCCTTATTTCTTTGTTAACAATTTTAAAAACATATATATATTTGTGCTTGCAGATGGCTTATATATATATATAATCAGGCCACAACTACAGCTGTAAACACTTCAAATAAAGAAATTAGTTTCTGTCTTACTGTCCAGGCTTATCAAAACAGCCTCTTTTGTATGCACCAATATTGTAAAAAGCATGGAAATTTTCAACAATACTTGCATTGGGCCATAATACACTCCCTTTAAACCAAGGAAAATGGGAGGGGAAAAAAAGAACACTTCAGTATCAAATCTGCTACCAATTCACCACATTATTATGTGGATAGAGAGGAAAAGGGACTTTTCAGAATCAGAAATTGGATGCCTTCTGTCACAAAAGCAACCCTGTTGAATCTCCAGAAAGCCCCCAGATCTTTTGTCTCTTTGGGGGGAAAGAGATCAAAAGGGTTGTGTTTTAAAGGACCCAGTAATAGTGGTTTTGCATTTGGAATGAGACACTAAGGGAGTATCATGATGGCAGATGCTCTTACATCATGGGAGGGGGAGGGATAATTATTCTGATCCATAAATCCAAGCTAAGCCACTGAATTGCCTTGTAAGCAAGGTTTGTTTTAATAGAGCGCTAAGTGTTATGCATTACTGCCTATTATAATTTGGTTGCAATAGTCTCCTGATACCTTGTGAATTAATATAGTTAGGAAATGTAATAATACAGTCATAACAACAACAATAATAAAAACACCCTCTCAAAAATGCCTCAAAGCAGTGAGCAAACTCAGTGTCTGAAGGTTAATGATTGTTCATGAAAGCTACAGAAATAAATTATCTGCCTAGGGACTCGGTCACGTGATCTGCACAAAAGCTGCAACTGCCAAAATGTTTATGGAGAGAGAAGGAGAGGGAGGGAAGAGGGAAGGAGAGAGAAGAGGAAAAACACAGTCAGCGTCACCCAACCCTTCACCCCCCCTGTGAAATCCAAGTCCCAAGCCAAACAGCTGCTCCTGACTGCTGACATTAAATTCATTTGTGTTGCAGCGATTCAGCTGCTTTGCCTTGCTATCACCACCCAGCATTGCAATAACAGGGGATCAGATCCTGTCTTGGGAAAGCATGATCAGTCCCCTTTGGAAAACAAAGGTGGTTTTAGCCTGAGAAAATATGGAAGGGAGGGAGGGAGGGAGAGAGAGACAGACAGAAAGGGAGAGAGAGAGAGAGAGAGAGAGAGAGAGAGAGAGAGAGAGAGAGAGAGAGAGAGAGAGAGAGAGAGAGAGAGAGAGAGAGAGAGAGAGAGAGAGAGAGAGAGAGAGAGAGAGAGAGGCATGAGGTCATTTCTTTTGAAAACAAACCACCTGGGGTAAGCTGTGGCCACGTATATATGCACCATGGGCTGCAGGGTGCATCTCCTACATAAAAATAGATCTGGAAAATATAAGAGATGAAGAAACTTAAATGCAGAGCTGAGTCAAACAGAGCCGTTCCATCTTCTGTTCTGAGGAGAACACAAGAGGCACAGGCATCACCTCCTTCTATCTACCAAACAATCTTTTTTTATTAAAATAAAGCAACATCAACACAGTCATCATGATCATAATTAAAGATAGGTATGTAAACAAGACAGCTCCAACCTGAAATCATCCCAATGTAGGCGATTTCCCCACTAGTGACTTATTCTATCTTCAGAGCATTACTCAGCCATCACCAAATAATAGGTGTCCTGTTGTTGTTGCTACTCTGGCACAATGGTCCTTGAACGAATATAGAAGAATATAGAAGGAAGTCACTGAAGACAAAATGACTGTAGTGTTACTGAAATAACTGGAATAGAGAATATACTTTTGAGCCTTTGAGACGGGTATTTTTGAGACTTTTCTGATTTCATACTCTGTTCCTTCCCCTCCCATGTACACAGTGGTGGGATTCAAATATGTGAACAACTGGTTCTCTGTGTGGATGCCACTTACGGAAGTCCATTCTGGGCCTGGGCAACAAAAAATTAGCTACCAGTTCTGCCAAAGTGGTGCGAACTGGCTGAATCCCACCACTGCATGTACACAACTGGATCCCCATAAGTGCCAAATTGGTTCTTCCACTTTTTCTTCCAGGGGTACTTGAAAAAAGCAGAAATGTTCTTCTAAGGCACGGGTGTCAAACTCGATCACGTCACATGATACATCGTGACTTTTTTTTTTTTGCCTTTGTGGAGCCAGGGTGGGCGTGATCTGCGTGTGACGCATGTGGCCTGCAGACCACCAGTTTGACACCCTGTTTAAGGGTGTGGCCATCATAACTGCCAGCGTATGCAGAGCTGCCTTGATTTACTTTTCAGAGGCAGTAGATGCTGTTTCATTAGTAAAGGGAAAACTCCTGCTGCTTTTCTCCAGTCCTAGTTATATTTTAAAGCTAGTGCTAATTTATAGTCCAATTCCATATGCTAAAAGACACTTACTGAGACCAGTGTTACTTATTCCCAAGTAAGGAGCACAGGCTTGCAACATTAGTCTACCATATAATGAGTTTTCAGACTCAAAAAGAAAAAGAGTTCTTTTTTTAAAAAAAAAACCCTTCTTTACTATAGTAATGCTCTAGTCATTCAATTACCATTACAATTTGCACTGCTTACGCTACAAAGCATTTCTTGTTGCTCTAGTGATAGGGTTCTGATTGCTCTATTTGTTAGTATCCACAAAAATGTAATTTAAAAAATGGGGTGTTTGCATGTGTGCATGTTTTTCTTAGAAGAACGTGATCATTTCTGAGAACAAAATCACTTTTCAGAAGAAAACTTACAAACATCTTATCTTTTGAAAATCCTTTTATCCCAAAATCTTCTGTAAAATCTTGATAAATCTACTATTAAATTCAGACATATGGACTGATAGTATCAGAACATATTCCAGAATTCACATACAACTTATGCTAAGCTACCATTCCTCAAAAATCATCTTCATGATCCTAAATACTTCCTGCAATTTCAGATGATAAAAGACTATTAAAAGTGGGCAAATAACATATTCAAAAACGTTATCCACCATAACTTAGTTTTATACTTACTATTAATTTATTAAAATGTATATATGACTAATTTGTCTAACCCTTTTTGTTTTCATATGAGTAATTGATGATAAAAACATACAATATACATACATAAAGGCAGTGGTGGGATTCAAATACCTGAACAACCAGTTCTCTTTGTGGATGCCGCTTCTGGAAGTCCGTTCGGGGCTTGGGCCTCTGAGGCTCAGAATGGCCCACCAGAAGTGGCATCCACATACTTCTGGTGGGCCATTCAGGGCCTAGGAGACCTCTCCCAGGCCTCCGAGGCTCAGAACGGCCCACCGGAAGTGGCATCCACGCACTTCCTGTGGGCTGTTCTGGGCCTTGCAAAAAAAGGGCTAGGGCATCAGCTGGTTCACTGAAGTCAACAAAAAATTAGCTTCTGGTGCAAACCGGCTAAATCCCACCACTGCTTAAACGCCATTTATTAAAAATCAGAACAATAAAGAATTATTATTTGGTAGCTTGATAACTGAGTGGTTAAAGTGCCCAAGAAAGCAGTGAAGTTTTTGCTAGAAAAAAATTGTCCACACTGGAAATTTCTGAGCTCAAATTTTAATTTCATATTTTGGGTTGCAATTTTTAAACAATATGCTAAGTAGTTTTGAATACATTTGTTTAAATGAAACAGAGTCCCAAAGGTATTTTTTCAGGAGGGAACTGGACTTTTTTGTTTTTCTTTGAAGATGTTTTGCTTCTCATCCAAGACATCTTTAAGAAAAACAAGAAAGTCCAGTTGCCTCCTGAAAAAGCATCTTTGGGACAACCATGATCTGGATGACTGAGAATCTCCATAGACATTTAGCTATGCACTTTGGGATGAACACCCTTTGAATGGTGCGGGACTACAGGAAAAGGGCAGAAAACATCCTACAGCCAGAAGGCTCCATACACATTTGCACTACTCAGGTGACCCTGCAGACACAGAAAACCTCCAAATAGCCTCAACGACTCTCTAAAACAGTGGTGGCGAACCTATGGCACGTGTGCCAGAAGCGGCACTCAGAGCCCTCTTTGTGGGCATACGCGTCATGCCCCGGAGATGGCAACCATCCCTCTTCAACAAGCCACCCGCTAACTTGCCGAGATCCCACATGGCCAGATGCATCTCAGCACTCATGCGCTTGCTGGCCTCTGTGTGCTGGGACCGATGGTGTCAGGCAGCAGCCGTCCCGACCCCTGCCTCGCCTTGCCCTGTGACAATGGCACCCCTGCTCTGCCTCACCTTGCCTCACCTCACCCTCCCAGGACGAGCCTCCTGTCCACCACTCCACCTGCCAGAGACCCCCTGGATCTCCCCCAACCCTGCCTGGCCCCCCAGGCGTCCCTCCCTATGAGGTGTCCCTCCCAATGAGCAATATTGAGGTGATCATGCCCACCTTGTCCACACCCACCCAATCTGCCATGACCACCACAGCCACGCCCACCCAGTGGACCACACCCACCTGGCACCCAGCGATAAATAAGTGGGTTTTGGGTTGCAGTTTGGGCACTCAGTCTCTAAAAGGTTCGCCATCACTACTCTAAAAGAATGCAAATGACCAGCTGTCTGCAAGGAATATAAATCCTTCCATTCTCCACCATCCAGTCAGAGCTGAAGAAGCTTCTTGGATGAGAAGTGAAATGTCTTCAAAGAAAAAGAAGAAAGTCCACTTGCCTCCTGAAAAAGCACCTTTGGGACAACCATCACCTGGATGACTGAGAATCTCCACAGAAATGAAACATTGAGTGTTTCCTAGAAAATTCTTTGTGTTATTTATTTGCATAAAGAAAAGAATCCCTCCATGAATTCAGAAATATGCCATATACATAAATAAGACTATTCTTTAGTGTCCAAACATACATTCAGTGATGAGCACTAAAACTCTGTCATGATGCCTACTGGGTACCCAAATCAGTATCTGTCATTAAACAAATCATTTTGATGGCACTTCACCAGGGGAATCTACAAATAGACTGTTGTGTTTTTATAGTGCCTTTTTGGTAACTCCCAAAACCAAACTTGGAAGTTATAAGCTTTTTTTTTTCACCATTGTATTTTAAAGCATACCTTACTGGTAGGCTTTTGCAACATGAATGCCCATTCTGGTGGGCTTATGACTCTCCACAGCAACCTTGTTTCTGTACTTGACTCTTCCTAGCTTATTCATGCATCTGGCTTGATGATTTTGAACCAGATTAACAACCAATGTTATTTCAATCAATCAATCAGAATAGGGCTGGAAGGGACCTTGGAGGTCTTCTAGTCCACCCCCCTGCTCAAGCAGGCGACTCTTTACCATTATGTACTATTTCCTCTAAAATCCTCAATGTTTTTTGTTTTTTTAAAAGTCTCACTCCAATTCTTATGGTAGCAGCTTGAAAGCGTTGACCTTTTCTTCACCTCTTCCCTGTTCCTTCTTGCAAAGTAGCCCCCCAGTTACTAAAACATTCCAGCTCAGTGCACAGGAGGAAGTGTTCTGAGAGGGCTGTAAAAATGTTGATCCTTCAGTAATAGTAACACTGCAGCTAACACAATGTCACATACTGTTCCTTGTTCCTGAATTATTTTTCCTCCCGTTTTTTAGGTGCAGGGCTTCTTTTCCTACCCTCTTTCCTCCCCTCCTCCAACTTCTTCTCTACTCCCACCCTCCCTACTGTGGCAGACACTGACCTGAACTGGCTGTGATGTCTGCCAAATATGCAGGCATTGTTTTTGCTAGGTTTGAAGATTTGACTTGCTCTGTGTGTCAAGCATTCACTTGCATTCTGAAAACAAGAAGGTTGAGGCAAGGCTTCAGACTCTCATTTTTTCACCCCAACTCTTCTTCCACCTATATTCTGCAGAGTTGATGTGATACCTTATATTCTTATTGAAAGTGTGGCTCATGTTTATCATTCTTGTCTATAATTCAGTTATGCATGGCTGGGAATCAAATAATTGCTTAAGCTTGAGCAAGGCTTTACCCAATAGATTTGTTTTCTTTTCCTTTGAACAGCTGACGTGCACACACTGACGCTATATTAAAAAACTGCCCTTTACTAGTATATGTATAGTGTGTTTTTGTGTGTGTGTGTGTGTGTGTGTGTAGCCCTTCTTCTTCTTCTTCTTGTGCCATATCCGTTATCGGATGTTGGCGATCATGTTGGTGACCCTGTTTTTATCAGCAGCCACACAAAAAAGTGCTGCTGAGTTTTGTCCAAACCAATCCCTTAGATTTTGAAGCCACAATGTTCTTCTTCTGCTTGGATCTTCAATCTTTCCCTGGAGGATTAAATGGAGTATGCCGTATTTTTCTGGGTGTCGCATCACATGTCTGAAATATTCTAATTTTTGTTTTTTAATTGTTTTGATTATTTCCCTTGGCTTTCCCAGGCGGCTTATCACCTCCTCATTTCTGATCTTGTCAACCCAGTTTATACGTAACAGCCGCCTGTAAATCCACATTTCAAATGCTTCTTGGTGCTCTCTAAATTTGATAGTTTGCCTGTTTCATTACCTAACCAGGTAACATCATCAATGCAAGTTAATGTGTGTTTTCTCTGTTTTTATATTCAGTAGCATGTCCTGCCAGTGTTGGTGAGGGTTTGGTTTTCTCCTTGGTAATTCCTTGGTTAGATATTGTTTTCTGCTTGATTGTTCATGGGTGTTAATCCCTGCTTATCTCTTCCTGCTGGAGAGGGTATGTTCTGGTCTTTTTGTCTCCTTCTTAGCATTTTTATTGTCACTTTTGAATCGCGTGTTAATATGGTTTATTTTTATCTCTGTGTTGATAGCTAATTTGTCTGAGTGCCAAGCTCCTAGGAATTCCCAGGCGTTTTTAATGCATATATGCATACATATATTTTGTGTATTTTAGAGGAAACTGATAGAGAAGCTAACCATTGCTGTTTCTTCTTGCTGTATTGTTATGTCTCTTGAAAATTATTCCAAAAACAGAAAACTTCCATAGTGAATGAAAGTTGCTCTATCAATCTCGAGACTAACAGAGAAGTACTGTACAATTTTTCCTATCAATTCTCTTTCATTTTAATTAAAGATAAATTGCTTTAGAAGGTATTTTGAAGAAGTGAATTAGGAAGCAGCCAAAGAGTGCCTATGAATATTCTGTCTTTGTACAATCAGTTTTCTAGTGTTCTTCAACCTCTCTAACTTCCTGCACTTCAGTTACATTTTATGAAAATACAAAATAAAGGAACACCTCTTGTAGGCCTTTTTATGCAGCAGTTGTTCTGCCATTTTTAAGAGTCATGCCTTTGATAAACTGATGAGTAATTTCTTCTCCCCTTAAAAAAAATCATTAATATATTTCCAGTCGGTTTCTCTGCCTACAGATTTGGTGGGTGCTGGTTTTAAAACAATATTTCAAAATTGTTAGAATTTTCACTAATAAAATACTTCAAAGTTTTGAAGGAATGTGAATAGACTTCAGTTTTGAAAAGTCAGCAGCTTGGATGGCAGATAAGCATTCTTTTGGAGATAATTGTGAAGCCGGGAATCCTCCATCAAAAAGTCCTCTCTTTTCCCCATAATTCTCAGAATGAGTAAGGGGGGTGGGGGGTTAAAGTGTCTTCCATCATGTTTGGTCTCAGCTTCCTATTGCTGAAATCATGAGAGTATTTACAAATGGAAAAAGTAGCTGTGAGTGGTACTATAAAACCAGATGCCTTTTCCTGCAGTGTTGTGGTCACTGCAGCAGGATATGTCTGATTTACCCCAAACTCCAGTGCTTGGTTGCCAGTGTAAAGGCAGAAAGGCTAACGTAAAGAAAAGCCACAGTATATATAACATCTTTCTCTCTGGTCTAAGAATAAAAATTAAAAGGTTTATGAATACTAGGAGCAGAAGCTCTACAGCTTTGAAATGTTCTGAAAAATGGCTTTCCTTTCCTTTAGGAATATTTAAACAGTTACACCAGTGTGTATTTTGTTAATTGTAACATATGATGTTTTTAATTAACATTTTATCTATTGCTGTTATCTTATTCATTATTTCAATGATTTATATATTGAACATTGTGTATTATTTTTCCTGTTGGATTATTTAAAACATTGGAGAGACTTCCACTATAAAAAGTACATATTTAATGTTCTGAAATATGAACTATATTTTGAAGTTATTTGTTTTATTTATGCTCAGTCACACACTCATTTCTCTCTCCATTTCTCTCTTTCTCTCTCTCTCTCTCTCTCTCTCTCTTTCTCTCTCTCACACACACACATAGACAAACATCCATAAACAGAAGCACAGAGATAAATAAAATATCATTCCTTAAACTGATAAAGACAAAAATCAGTTAAGCATGTTTAATACAATATCTTAATCATATACATGACAGATGAGGCAATTCTACTCTGTAGGAAGATAGGCTGCATTATAGACTGAGTTCAGAAAGAAAAGTTTACTCAGAATGATTCCAAATGTAACCAGTAGAGACAAAATTTGTTGACATTCTAGCACAGGGGTCTTCAAACTTGGCCCTTTTATGACTTGTAGACTTCAACTTCCAGAATTCCTCAGCCAGGCACGCTGGCTAAGGAATTCTGGGAGTTGAAGTCCACAAGTCATAAAAGGGCCAAGTTTGAAGACCCCTGTTCTAGCAAAAGGTCTTGTTCAAACTTTCCCAATGTAGGGCCCTCAAAATATATTGAGACTTCAACTTCTAATAATCTCAGCCAGTGGGCAAAGACTAAGAAGTTGTAGTCTAAAACATCTGAAGGGCACCAGATTGGCAAAGACTGTCTTTGATTTTTATTACTGGTAGTTCACAGAAAAAAACGTATAATCCTACTATGAATAAGTTCCTTGATTTTTGCAAATTATTATATCATGCCATACATCCATTAATAGAACTATAAATGCTAAGCTAGTGAATAAGACTAAGAAAGCTACCATCTGCGGTACAGAAGCTGAATTATCAAACAAATGTTCAAAATTCTGAATATTCAGTTTTGCATTGATGTCTTCATGAATAACTTCCTCCATATGGTGATAGTCACAGCCACAGTACTGACTTCATTTTTAGAGACAGACTCATTTTGGCAGGCCACACTAAATGAATGGCATCTTCATAACACTTCAACAATAATCACAATAACTGATTTTCATGTAATGGATAAAATCTCAGGGACTGATTATCAATTACATGAAAGTGAAACCCCACCAATTTTAGCATGTTATGATAAAGGCTATGATAAAATGGAGAAATATTACAATGCCTAAGGAAGGGAAAATTGGGAGTAGTATCCACAATGACAAATTCAAAATATCAATAGATAAGCCATGAGAGTAAAAAAAAATGGATAAAAATTTGCATACAGAGTGATCCAACTGTATTTATTTATTTATTTATTTATTTATTTATTTATTTATTTATTTATTTATTTATTTATTTTAAAAATGTATATTGCCGCCTACTTGTTCATGGTGACTCAAGGCGGCTTACAGGAGATAAAAACACAATATAAAAGAAATAAAAATAATAAAAAATAAAAATTATAAAATTATAAATCACCCACACCACCCCTGGAGACAGCACATACTCATACCTGCCATTTAATGGGCTCCATCTCGCTCTGGGTTCCCCTGGCAGAACCATATCTTCAGGGCCTTCTGAAAGAGTGTCGGAGTGTGGGCCAGTCTAATTTCCAGAGGGATGATGTTCCAGAGGGAGGGAGCCACCACAGAGAAGGACCTTCTTCTGGATCCTACTAGAGAGATGTACCCCTTAGGAGATGGGACTAAAACACTCTTTGCCTCCCTGCTCTAGTGGGTTGGCAAGAGACAGCTCTTCAGATAACCTGGTCCCTTACAAGTATGGAACAAGTATAAAACAAAATTCTCCACAAAGTTGCCTTTTTGGTATCCCCACAGGAAGCTTTTTTTTTTAGAAAAGAAATGATTATGAAACCAGATTGGTGGACTTACAGTAAAATAATGCTTTTCAACTCAGGTGACCCTATTCTTAAATTAAGGGAAGAGTTAGAACCAGAGGGTTATGTTTGTCATTGGTTTACATACCAACAACTGAAAGAAAGATTTAAACTAGATAAAAAGTATTTTGGGCTTGACTTCATTAAGTCAAATTCATGAATTTGAAACATTATTGTGCGGCAGTGACAAACATATTATTGCTAAGGCTTATAAAATGCTATTGAAATTGAATTTGGAAAAAGAACGTGTAAAACATTGTATGATATAATGGGCAAGGAACTTTGGTTATATGCTAGAACAGCGGTTCTCAACCTATGGGTCGTGACCCCATTTGGGGTCGAACGACCGTTTTGCGGGGGTCACCGGACACTGCGGTCTGCCATTTTTTTTCTCCCGTCGCGTGCGCGCTGCGCAAGCGCGGTTCGGGCCGTCGCGCGCGCGCCGCACATGCGCTGTTCGGGCCATTGCGCGCGCGCCGTGCATGCGCGGTTCGGGCCATCGCGCGCACGCCGCGCATGCGCAGTTTGGCCCGTCGCGGTCCGCCATTTTGGTTTTTTTCATTGTGCGCGCGCCGCACATGCACGGTTCGGGCTGTCGCACGTGCCGCACATGCGCGGATTGGCCCGTCGCACGCGCATGCACGGATCGGCCCGTTGCACGCCACGCATGCGCGGATTGGCCCGTCACGTGCGCATGCGCGGACTGGCCCGCCGCGCGTGCATGCGCGGACTGGCCCATCGCATGTGCATGCGCGGACCGGCCCGTCGCGCGCATGCACGTCGGGGTCGCACCGCGCATGGGCGGCGCAAGTGGGGTCTCAACCTGAAAAAGGTTGAGAACCACTGTGCTAGAACAATGGGAGAATATGTGGATGAAAAGTTTAAAATTTATATTGATTTACAACTTAAAAGAAAACTTCTACAAGATGATGTATCCCTGGTATTTAACACCAGACAAGCTATCTAGAATGTATAAAGGTATTTCAAATAAATGCTAGAAATGTAAATGTAGAGAAGGGACTTTTTATCATTTATGGTGGACATGTGATAAAGCAAAGAAATGTTGGAGCAGGATTCTCGTTTTGATACAGAAAATCCTTGAAGTAAAAATAAACATGAAACCAGAAACTTTTCTTTTGGGTTTAATGGAAAAAGATTTGGGGAAAAAAATTCAGAACTTTGATCTTCTATATGTTGAACACAGCAAGACTACTGTGTGCACAAAAATGGAAGGATATTTCGATTCCCGCTATGGACGAATGGCTACCGAAGTTGATGGAGCCGGCAGAGATGGCTAAATTGACTGTTTTGATTAAAGAAAAGAATACAAGTACCTTCATTTCTACATGGAGACCACTTCTGGACTTTGTATTTGAGTGGAAAAAATGAAACTTTGATTTTAGGTTTCACTGATTAGATTGATTTGTTGTTGCAGAAATGGCTAGTTTTTACTATTGTGAAAAAGTAAAAAGGTGAGGCTCAATGTTAATGCTTTATTCTACTGCAACAAGGGAAGTTGGAAGCCAATCTCTCTCTTTTTTCCCTCCCTTTCTTCTTCCTACCCATTGTGTCCTTCAATTAGCTTTGTATTTTGTGTTTTACTTTACAACTTAATAAAATGTTTTTTTAAAAAAAAAAATAATAATCTGGTCCCAAGCCATGAAGGGCTTTAAAAGTGACAACCAGCACCTTGAATTGTACCTGGAAGCAAATCGGCAACCAATGCAGCTCCTGCAGGAGAGATGACACATGTGTACACTGAGGTGTGCACAAAGCCATGTGGACCTCTGCATTTTGCACCAACTGGAACTTCCGGATACTTTTCAAAGTCAGCCCCGTACAGAGCGAGTTGCAATAGTCAAGACTAGGGCATGAGTGACTGTGAATAGGGATTGTTGTTCCAGGAAAGAATGACAATCCAAAGCTGCCCCCCTGGCTACGACTGCCACCTGCTCTTTGAGCAGGAGTCTTGAGTCCAGGAGAACCCCCAGATTATGCATTGGGTCTGTTTGGGGCAGTGGTACCTCATCCAAGACCAAAGGTGGCAATTCTCCATGGACCAAAGAACCCCAAGCCCAGAGCCACTCGGTCTTGCCAGGGTTCACTTTCAACCCGTTGCTCCCAATCCAGTCCCTAACAGCCTCCAGCCACTGCGAGAGGGAACTGTAAGAACTATATACAACTGTGCACTACAGCTATAATGTATTATATGAGACATTATCCTTGAAGACAAGCTGGTCTGGAAATCACAATTAGTAAATTATGCAGATTCTGGATTATTGGGAATAAAATGTAGAGATATTGAAATAACCTTGCTGGTCTCCAGACCATATTTGAGAGCTGTCCAAAATATGTGGCTTAACCTACGGTGACAAAGTTTTGGATCTGAATAAATTAAGAGCAGCTATTCCTGTATCAATTTATAAATATATTATTGTAATCTATGGTATTGTTATTCTAGGTATCCTAGTTGATGTTATAACACTAGACAAAAAGCCTTGAAAGTTGAGTTATTCAACAGTAATTCCAGGGATGGGTTAAATCTAACACAATTAAAACTTGGATTCTGCAAGGAATCTCCAGGAAATAAGCTCACAAGGTATAAACATATACAACATACAGCAGAGAAAGAAGTCTCAAAGTAATTAAAGTAGATTATGAAAACTGACATTACTTCTGGCTAGGCATATTTAATTTAATTGTGGTCCTACTTGTATTTTAGATTTTTGGGGTCTTAAATTACTGTCCAGGGTTCTGAATTATTTCTAAATCCACACATTTTATCCGTTTAACTCAAAACACATTCCCATTGATGGACGGTGATAGATCAGGACAGGTGGGCAGTGACAAGAGAAAATGTCTTTGTTTGTTTTGGAATCCTCACTTTAGTGTGATTTTACTAATTCCCTTACAGTTATCTTTTCAGTACGGAGCAACACATGTTATTGTACCAGCCCCTTTATATTGTTACAGCTGCTGTTGTGTTTTTATTCTTTACTGTTTTTATTTTTGCCAATCATTTTGTTGTTGTTTTATCAGCAATCACCCAACCACTGACCTGGTTGAATTGTTAATATTACTGTTTTATAGATGTATCTAGTATTATTATTATAAACTATGAATATCTAAAAAAAGAAAAAAGAAAGAAAGAAAAAGCCACAACTAAATTATCTGAGAACTAGGACATTTTGTGTATTATTCACTTTTTTTTTACTAAAATATATGCATGCATATATACAAAGATGCATACATACATACATACATGTGTGCATGTGTTTATGTGTGTGTGTGAAAGTCTTCTGGTTTTACTTAAATGAGGTGAAAAACAGCAGGCCCCAGATAACAGTGCACTCATAAACAATCACAACTCAAAGCAGAAAATTAAGGATAGAGGCCACATTCATCATAGCCTAAGGATGAGTAGAAGATAATGATATTCATTCCTGGTTTTCAAAAATGGCTGACAGTCTATCCTTGCAACAGGGTAAGCTGACCAGGTGGATATGGCCTTAGAACCAAGTGATACATACATTATATGTACATAAAAAGAAGCTTCAGTTGTGCTGTTGCAACTACTAACTTGTCTTTTTATTTTATTTTTTTGATAAACATACACACACAAACACACATGAGAATATGGAGGCTTAAAAGGCATTATATCTTATGAGGCATTACAATAATTACCTATAACTCTCGAAAATAGAATTCAACCAGTATCTTACATATATTTAAAGCCAAGAGAGTGAGTTCTTAAAATGATCAAATACTAATTTTTCTTTTAACCTCTCAATATATTACACGAAAGGGAATGCTCATCAAGCATACTTATATGCATAATGAAGTACAATGTCTGTCATTTTTGAGGCAGGTATATAAATGACATAAACTATAGTGATATGCTTGGTTTCTCTTTTCCTGCTTGCCTACCTTCTGTTAGGAGGGAAAAATCTGATGTTGTTAATCTCTAAGAAGGAGGCAGGGGGATTCCTTGCTAATAAGAAAATAGCACTTCTTGATTTTAATTATCCAAAAATATTAAACTACCCATAGCCTGCGCAACATATTCCCTGTCAAGCACTGCATTACCTTGGAAATAATCTTTTGGCATTACAGACCAATGGTGAGCACTGGGGATGAGGGGTAGGGGATCCTATTTTCTTTCTTTTCTCTTTGAAGCTTTCTCACTGTGACTCATCTTTTTTCCTTCTTTTCTTTCTGACTCGTTCTTTTTTTCTTTCCATGTAGCAGACTGTTGGGCAAATGATCCCACTGACCAGAGACTTGAGCTGCCTGCTATCAGACAGTTTTTGAAATAAGTCCAAGAGTCTCATGAAACTAGGCTAAGGGTTCTTATTTTTGACCTAAATGTAACAAAACACACAAGCTGCAGATGAAAATTACAATGATGGGTTTCTTCCGTTCTCCGCAGCCTCTATTTTTGATCAGTGAAATCACCTGTATATGCACTTCCCACCATCTCTCTTACTCCTCTGCCTACAAGCCAATCACAGCCTATTGCAGTGGTGGCAAACCTATGGCACGGGTGCCAGAGGCGGCACTCGGAACCCTCTCTGTGGGCACACCTGCCATTGCCCCAGCCTCACCTCCCCCATGACTCCCTCCTTTCCAGCAGCTCCCCTGAAGGAGAGTCATCCCTGAGCATGGCCCACATGGCAGCCAGGCAGCATAGACAAGACTCTGCCCTCACACCCCATCATGCACAGTGGATGCTGCAGGGCGTGGGCAGAGGACGTGACTGCCATAGTGCTGCTGGGCTGCCTGGGTGATCTTCGGTGGGCCCTGGAGGCGGTGAGTGGCACTGCAAGCAGGTGGGGCAGGAGATGGGGGCGGGGTGGGGGCGGGGCAGGGGGTGGAGCGGGGGCAGGGCCAGTTTTTGGGCACTCAGTCTCTAAAAGTTTCACCATCACTGGCCTATTGGAAACAGCCTCCAAGTGCATGTCCTCAGAGAATCATGTTTTGTATTTTTTTGCTCACCACAAACCAGTGCACAGTCAGGCACACTTGCCTACTATGTTTTGTCCCCCTGGGTCAGATTTTTTTCTCTTTATACAGAAGACAGCAGAAAAAATGGAAGCCTGCCAGCAATATTCCTGATCCCCTCTTTCACCTAGTTGGTCCTTAAAGAGCCAAAGTCAGCTTCCCAACATCCTCAAAGTCAGCTCCCTTTTTCAAGGACATGAGGCAGCTTGTACTATAATAACCACAATTAAAAGATATCCTGGCTGAGGAGAATGTGAGAAATGGGCACATTGGTTCGGTAGCACTTTGCATACAGTGCAGAGTTGTGCACGTTGCAATGTCTGCATCTCCCTGCCTTTGAGAGCAAAAGGAAAAATTGGGGAATCAAGGCTGAGGGAAATAAGAACATATGGAAAATTGCACTGCATGTTATAAAATAGGAGGGCAACTACTCAGCAGGAGATAATACTTTTGGCAGAAGCCTCATGCTTTCAGTAATGTGCAGAAACATCATATAGTACAAACAAAAATGGAAAATATCCTAATATTTAATGGAAAGTTTAGATTTTTTTTAAAAAAACCTACTCTCTTTTTTAATTTTCTATTCAATAGTGGGCAATTTAAATATTGTATTATTTAACCCTGGAAATAATCTCTGTATTTCTCTCCCTTTCTCTCTCTCTGTCACACATACATATAGACCCTATCTCCCTTATGATATAAATGAGTTGTCCATACACAGCCAATAAAAACAGATTTTACATTTCCTTAATCTCTCCAGTTAGAGAAGAGCAAAAACTTCATTTTAACTCCCCGTGATTGTTAATAGTTTTCTTTTCTCCTTGCTAGTATTCCTCATAAAGCTGAATACAGTAAATGAATATTAGTACTTGTAAAAATGCATCAGCAGTTTCCAAAGGCTTTAAGACTTAAATACTATACATGGACAACTTTTGAAACACAAGGAAGTCTGTTTTTTAAACAACTTTCAATTCTATAAAGTAAAGCGATTAAAATGAGGACTGCAACAATGGATAGAATACTCTATGTCAAACACCTGGATTATGAAGCACAGAATGTAAGTCTCGCACAAGCTGATAAAACTATTAAAGATAATTCCTGTGACAATTTATTTACCTTTCCTCTCTTAGAACTAAGGTGCTTCATCCTCTTGTTTTGAGTTGACGCAAGAAGATTTTTTTAAAAGTAGGGTTTTTGAAAAAAACACGTTGCTTATAGATGTACAGAAGATTGTAATGTATAGATTTTTTTATTCTGTTTAATTAAATAAAAATAGTCTCCCATCCCCCCATTAACAAAATGGGTTCACTAGAGCAGTGGTGGCGAACCTATGGCACGCGTGCCAGAGGAGGCACTCAGAGCCCTCTTTATGGGCACACGTGCCATGCCACGGAGATGGCAACTGTCCCTCTTCAACCAGCCGCCCACTAACTCACTGAGGTCTCACTTGGCTGGATGCATCTCAGCATGGCTGGTTTCCCTCCCCCCATCCCATCCCTCCTGGTCTCGCATACTCTCCTTATAGTGGGCATGACCCACTGCATTGCCTCCTCAACTGTTGGCCGGCCGTCCAGCTCAGAGGCGGCTTCTCTGAACTGCTGGGGGCGGGCTGCAGAGCCCCAGAGTGCACCAGTCGAGGGGCCGGCAGGCTGTGGCTGCTGATGGACACTGTCGGCCCCCATGCACACGCTGGCCTCTGTGTGTGGGGGCCGATGGTGTCAGGCCCCTGCCTCATCTTGCCCTGTTACCATGGCACCCCCACGCTGCCTCACCTTGCCTCCCCCCACAGGATGAGCCTCCTGCCTACCGCCGCACCTGCCAGATACCCCCTGGATCTCCCCCAGCCCTGCCCAGCCCCCACAGATGTCCCTCCACATGAGCAACATTGAGGTGACCACGCCCACTTTGGCCACACCCACCCAGTCTGCCATTACTAACACAGCCATGCCCACCTAGTAGGCCATGCCCACCTGGCACCCGGCGATAAATAAGTGGGTTTTGGGTTGCAGTTTGGGCACTCAGCCTGTAAAAGGTTCACCATCACTGCTCTAGAGTGTTTAGTACTATGTTCAGTCTCCATTTCCATGATCATAGCCGATGTAAATCAAGTATTCATACAGGTAGTCCTTGACTTACGGCCATTTGCTTACTGACTGTTCAAAGTTACAACAGCACTGAAATAATGATCAGTTTACACACTTACGATCATTACAACAACATTCCTATGGTCACATGATCAAAATCTGGATGCTTAGCAAATGGCATGTATTTATGACAGTTTCATTCTCCCAGGGTGATGTGATCATCATTTCTGACCCTCCCTCCAGCTTCTCTCAAGTAAAGTCAAGAGAGGGATGCCAGATTCACTTAACAGCCGCATGATTCACTTAAAAACTGCAGTGATTCACTTAACAACTGTGGCAAAGTAGATTGTGAAATTGGGCAAAACTCATTTTAATAGCTACCTTGCTAACAATTATGGTAATAAATCAAGGACTACTTGTAATTACATTACATTACATTACATTACATTACATTACATTACATTACATTACATTACATTACATTTATTGGTAGACCTCAACTTATGACTACAGTTGAGCCTAAAATTTCTGTTTCTAAGTAAGCCAGTTATTAAGTGAGTTTTGCCCCATTATATGAACTGATTTGCCCCAGTTATTAAGTAAATCACTTCAGTTGTTGGTCAAATGGTTGTTAAGTGAATTTGGCTTCTCCATTGACTTGGCTTGTCAGAAGGTCACCAAGTGTGATCATATGAGTCCCAGGACACTGCAACCATCATAACCCAGAGCTCCATTTTCAGCTGCAGAGGCATTTCCTTCGGACGCAGAAGTGGGCCAGCTGGGTGAGCCTGTTGATGCCTCCAACCATGACATGAGACTGTGGAAAAGACACCCCCTGAAAAAAAAAGACCTGGTGCCTCTTTTGGAAGCAAAAAAAAACCTCTGGGGCTTATTTTTGGGGAAACACAGGTATTTGAACATGAAAGAGAAGGCCATTTCAGTGACCGTACTGCTTCCTTAAAACAGCTTGCCTTGTCTTGTGATTTATATTGTCATGTGTAGTGCTATACAAAGATAGGAGCCCCCCCCCTTTGGAGACTGAGATCATAATTAATGATTCACAGAATATGGAAAAAGAAGTGCTGCTTATTAATGGAGAGAAATATATCCAAGTTCTTGAAAGTGGAAAACCAAATAATAAAGTGAAAAATATTATAAGCAAGGTGGAAATAAACATCTGGATCTCAAGGAATCTCACCAGTGTCCACTTAAACTAATGAAAGCTTGGCTGTTGAAAGTTAATGAGTTGAAAAATTGCTACGGAGAATCTGGAAGGGTGAAAATATATGAAGTTAAAATTCAAGGTGACAGGTTTGCAAACAAGAATATTTGTAAAGAATCTTTATGGGGTCTTTACAGGGCAGCTAAATTTTATTTTAATCACATAGTAAATCATGCACTCTTCTGATATCCTTATAAGACAGCAAGTAAGAGGGAGGAGGAGGTTAATTGTATCCCCCAAGAGTTCAATTTTATTTTAAAAAGGCATGTTCTTTTCTCTCTACCATATCAGATCAAGAAAACAATATTACAAAGATTTGTTAAGTACAAAGCAGAATTAGTCCACTTCCTCTTACTTTCCATCCAAAAGCTGTTTTGTGAATTTTTCAATCACAAGTAATTTTAATATAAAAATATCTAATTCTATATATGAAAGGATCCTTTCATCTCTGTTCTCATCACCCCCTTGTGCATAACATCAATTTCTCAAGCTTTTTCCATCTATGGAGATTCCCTACATGATGTAGACTCTAATGTGCTTTCCCACAGTATTGTGGGAATTTATAGAAAATCAGTGATTCCAGGGAGCCTTTTAGCCACAGAAGAACACTTTACCATAGATCGGCTATCATCTTACTTTCTTTGACTACAAGCAATTACCCAAAGCCATCAGTTTCCTATAGATTTGCACAATGTCTTGTTATGATAGTGTCATTTGTATTCTGCCTAAGCTGTCATTTGGAGAAACCAAAGAGGAGAGGAGAGGAGAGGTTTAGCTCAGTGAGTGTAATTTTAAAATCTGAGATAGTGACATCTACCATGAATTACTAGAACTGCTATGATCATTATCAGAAGCCTTTTGGATTGGGCCACATCCTACAGATTTTCCATATAGAAGACTTATTCTATTGCGGTGGTCATTTTTTGCAAAATTCTTTCCTCAAAAATAAAACATGTTTTACCTTTGGCATCATTTTGGTACATGCTGAGAATGTTTCATTCTCTACAACATTTGATAACTCAAGCTAGTGCAGTTGAAGGTCTATGGTCATTGCATTTTATGTGATTTTATACTATTGTATTTGCATTTATAATTCTAGATGTCATCTGGAACTGCACTCCATGACAAACAATATATAAATATTTTAAATAAATAAGAGTTACTATTTATATTACATCTGGCCCCCATTTTTCAATCACTTTAGCTAAAAAAATTCCCTAGGGCTCATGTAAATATAACAAATAACTAAGGAGACTATTCCCTACTTGAATGTTTGCATTACAATAGCTAGTGGAGCGTGTTCTCATCATCTCTTCACTTCTGAAAGTTCTACTATCCCAAAAATCTTGAAATTTTGTTCTTGTGAGTGGATTTAATGACGGTTTTCCAAAAGCACAGACAAGCAACCATTCTATATAACATCTGAATTGTTTATCAGTTCCCAGGACTGGGCATAATGACAGTAATAGAAGCCTGGAAAATGATTAAGTAAATGCACTAATATCCAGAACTATAAGTTCCTCTAATTTGTAAATAATAATTCAGAGAACTTCCACATTTACCAAATAATTTGTTCCATGGTTTTAACATTTTTTTCCTCACTTTATGATGCTTTGTCATTATTTTAAGTGCTGATTTTTAGTAATAGATACGTTGTAAAGAATACAATGAGCAGGAGTGAGTCTACCATATATATGATCCAAGGACAGCTGTGCTCTTAACAATTGTATTCTTATATTCTTCTTGGAATTTGAAATTAATAGAAGGGTAACTTAGATGAACTAATTAAACACTCTCAAATCTCTAACAGATGTAGCATCTGTCTAACTCATGTATTTATACTATATATTTGTATAACCACATCCTGTTTCCCCAATGGCACTGTTGATCTCTTTTCTTTTGTTTCAAAGAATAATTTAACTAAATCATTCCATTACACATACAACTAACATAACTTATTTCTTTCTTTCTCTCCTTGTCGTATTATATATAGAATCACCGTTTCAGACTCCTTCCTTCCTTCCTTCCTTCCTTCCTTCCTTCCTTCCTTCCTTCCTTCCTTCCTTCCTTCCTTCCTTCCTTCCTTCCTTCCTTCCTTCCCAATTTTCACATATAATAAGAAACTGAACTAACAGGGCAATTTTTAGCATTGGCGTCAAAGCTATCAGTATAATCATTCATGGTACTTGTTCAAACATTTCACAATATGCTTTATATATGGATGTACTATACATATGAATGATGCTCAAGATGGACAAAAAGTGAGTGATTATTGATAGCAATGCATAATTTACAGGAGGAGTGAGGACTCCAATGACTATGTCTAGATTTAAGCTTATTTTGTATAATTGTGATATAATTTGTATAAGTGTGTGGTCATATTTCTTATCAGCCATCATTCTGTAGTATGAAATGGTGATAATTAAGATTTGCTTCCAATGGTATCTCTCTGCCAAAAGAATAGACACTACTGGTGGATTAAATTTCCCTTCCCACAATGCATATTTACATACCTCAGATTTGCTAAAGAAGATTGGGGGATGAATATATAGATTTGTATAGGGACTGCAAGAAACATGAGGTATGAAGAAATTCCTGTCGCACAAGCAATAGTCTATTCATAGGCCATTGGAATTAGTTTGATATAACAGATATAGCTTTACTTTAATGTTGTAATCCCCAAGCTGTTGAAATAATAACATGTGCAATCATTGACATCTGGTTACAAGTCACAATGACATTGTGCACATCTAATTTTAATCTTTAATAGCAATTTTATTACTGTAAACATTATAATAAAAATAAAACTAATACATACTAAAACATAAATGAATAAAAAGAGAAATAGAAGAGAAATAGTAAAGAAAAAGGAAAAAATGTATCAAATAGTTTCTTCCTCTTCATCTCAAGTATATAAACAATTTTAGTAATATATCACCTTTTTTTAAAATACAACCATTTTTATTTTAAAAAATATTATTATATTTATAAGCTTCTCACTCTATTACAACTTTGGGCAGTATGTAACATTTAAAATTAAGCAAATCCACAAAATACAATAAAAAGAATGCCTGGAGAAATGAATCACCATCTCACAGATCCAAAAGGAATCTGCCACCCACTTAGTTGAAAGCCCGAGGAAAGAGGTAGTTCTTAAAGGTTTATGTAAAGAGTAGAGGGCTATATGAACTTCTGAAGGAATATCATTCCAAAGGGGAGGTGCTGCAACAGAAATGGCCCTCCTCCTGGGTCCCATGAGGTGGTATTGTTTAATTGATGGGATCCAAAGCCTGCTAACTCTGCCAGAGTATATAGAGCAGGCAGGAATTATGGAAGACATGCAGTCCCTCAAGTAACCATGTCATGAAGTGCCTCATAGGTTGTGACCTATTTTGAATTGCACCTGGAAGCCTACTGATAATCAATACAATTCCTGGGACAAAGATATTGCACGGTCATAACTGCCCGTGTTGTTACATTTTGGACAGGCTGCAGCTTCCAAGAGGTTTTCAGGGGCACATAGAGTGCATCGCATTGCAATAATTCAAATGCAGAGTGACCAAGGACTGGCATCCCCAGTCCAAATATAGACAATTGGCAGACTGAGGGGTCCTTGATGTTCTCTGAGCTTGGTTGTTTTCTTGCAGACATTTCATTAACCAAACTAGGTCAATCATGCTAGTACTGATGATGTTACCTAGTTTGCGTAATGAAACATCTGCAAGAAAACAACCAAGCTCAGAGGGCACCAAGGACCCCTTCATTTCAACCCTAAGCTACAAATATTCTCCTATAATTGGCAGACTAAATAAATCTGTGCAAAAGCCTTGCGAGTCACAGCTGTCACAAGCTACGTTATGATACCATTCAGCAAATGATACTACTTATATAATTTATGATACTTGTGTAATAACATCATGATATGTGTGGTATTACTTCCCCTTTTATACAAATATGTATGCGTATGTGGTTTTGTACTTCATGTAGCAGGGTATAACCACCGAGGTTCTTAAGAAGTGCCTGCATGTGGCAATGACAGTGTTTCTGTATACAAGTAAACTAAGGTTTCTATCTCTTTCTTTATCAACATGTATTTGAGGAAGAGCAAATAAATGCACTAATCAAGGAGAAAAGCAATTCATAACCTTTATATTCTCTAGTTCTGTGGATTTTGTGTAATTTAAATGCATTAAATGCCAATCTGGTAAACTCCATATGTATGGGACATCAACTCTCCTAATTCCTCAGTCATGGTGTAAAGACCCACCTCATCTACGAATGGAGCCGCTGAAAAAGCGAACGCAATGGTGGAACAATACATCAGATGCTATGTGGATTACCAGCAGATGAGCTGGGCTGACCTCCTATCTTTTGCCAAAGTGGCTTACAACAACACCATGCACTACTTTTAAAATAGCCACTGGTAGAGAGTTCATTCCTATGCCTGAATACCCACAGGACCCTCAACTTTAGATCAAAGGGCGGCATCCTGGAAGGCTGTTTGGGACAGTACTAAAAAAGCTTTAGAGAAAGCTTCAAAAATCTACAAAGAACAAGCTGATGAAAAAAAGGGCTCCTCAGAAACCATTCCGTGTGTTGGAGAAGGTTTATCTTTCTACAAAATATTTAAGACTCAAGTTACCTAGTAAAAAGTTAGGGCCGAAATATCTTGGACCTTTCCCTATAGTTCAGATCATAAATCCAGTTATCAGAGGCCACATGAGTGAAAAGTATTGATGTAAAAGCTGAAAGGTTTTACAGATTTTTTTGACAAACATCCAAATAAGCCTCAAGGTATTTCCTATTTTAAATTTTCTTAAATTGCAGGATTTCTCTTTCTTCTAGAGGATCCGAATGCCAACTCTACAACGAACTTATCTGAAGCCATTTTCCCTTTGTTTTTGAGTGCTACAGACTTGGGAGGAAGGAGATGAGAGTTTTATCCTAGCCATAACAATATATTGTTCTGTGGGAATCAAGGTCATTGCTAGCTGCATTTTGGCGGGTTGTATCTTTCGTTAGAAAACCTGCACAAGAAGTTAATGTGATTTATGACATGCTACAGGAGTGGGAAGTTTCACTTGTAACTTTGTAACCTGGGGGGGGCGTGTTCAGTTTTGGGTTCACTTTTGACCATGCCAATATTATGTAGACAAATAAATATGTTCTTTAAGGAAACTTTTTGGGCCTTGGAGTTCTTTTTACTGGTTTCATCTATCGGAACCTTGACATTAGCCTTAAGGCTGCTGGGACAAAAAGTTTTTCTCCAATCCATGCTAATCCATCTTTCAACACACACAGGTTATTGTGGTTTCAAAATCACTCATTGGTCTCTAATACAGTTTTGAAGTTCTGTAACAAAGTCTTTCCGACAGGAGCCATAGGCTTTGACTAGGCTCTGGTGGTTACAGGGGCTGCTAATTGATGAGGGTGTAAAAATGGTTTAGTCACTTCTGCTTTCTTACTGTTATATTGTGGTAATCTGGACAATGCGTCAGCTAAAAAATTCTTTCCCCCATGGAGGTAATGAATAGTGAAATCAAAACAATGCAAATGTTGGAACCATCTTGCCTATTTGGGGGAGAGCTTTCTGGGGGTTTTCATGTCTTCAAGATTCTTATGATCAGTCCATACTTGAAACAGTATTTTACTCCCTTCCAGGAAATGCCTCCAAGTGAGGAGAGCCCATCATACAGCATAGGCCCCCTTCTCCCAAGCTGCCCACCTCTGCTAAGTCTCTGATAATTTCCTAGAGGTGTAAGCACAAGGTTGCAATTTTCCCTCTTTGTTTCTTTCTAATAGAACTGCTCCCACAGCCACATCACTGGCATCAGCTTGAATTATAAATGGCTGTTCTAGGTCTGGATGTTTCATAACCAGCTCCATAGAAAAAAGTCTCTTAAGTTTCTCAAAAGCTGCTTGACACTCTCCTGTCCATTTTAATGGTTGACTGGGCTTTGGCTTATCCCCCACCTTCTGGTTTTTAATAAGTTTGTGATTGGGAGGGCAATCTGTGCAACAGATGGGATGAATTGTCTGTAAAAGTGTGCAAATCCTAAGAAACCTTGGAGCTGCTTCCTGATTTTTGGAGGAGCCCAATCCAAAACTGCTCTCACTTTCTCTGGGTCCATCTCCCTCATTGGATATACGATAGCCCAAGTAATCAATATGATCTTTGTGGAACTCACATTTTGACAGTTTGGCATACAGTCTGGCAGAGCACAGCTTTTTTAGTACTGCTCTGACCAATTTAATGTGTTCATCTTTGGTTTCGGTGTAAATAAGTATATCATCTAGGTCAGGGGTGTGAAACTCGCAACGTCACGTGACGTGTTGCGACGTATCATGACTTTTTTTTCCATTGCCGGCAATGAGGTGGGTGCGGTTTCAGCATGACGCATCTGGACCACAGGCCAGCAGTTTGACACCCCTGATCTAGGTAAACTAGAACCCCTTTATACAGGTGATCATGTAGGACTTTGTTAATCAAATGCATGAACACTGCAGGGGCCCGTTGAGAACTTTGAATTGGAAGCAACCAAGTGGGCAATTGAAGGCAGTTTTCCATTCATCTCCTTTCTTTATTCCTATGTGGTAATACGTTTCTCTCAAGTCTAGCTTGGGAAAAAAATTCCCTTTAAACAAGTGTACTAACATGTCTTTCATTAAAGGTAAACGCACACTGCATTCAGACTCCTATAATCCACACACAGATGAAGAGAGCCATCTTTCTTTTCTCTGAATAACAGGGGCTGCTACCCAGGGTCTAGCCGGCTTTATAAAATCCCACTCCAAATTCATCTAATTCCCTGGGAGTCTAATTCCCTGAGAAGCATTTTTGGTTTTGGCAGTTTCGTCCCTGGAATGATTTCAGTAGCACAGTCTGTGGGCCGGTGGTGGAGGTAGTTTGTCTGCTCTCTGTTCACTGAACGCTTCAGCTAAATTTCGGTATTTCATTGGAAGATTCTGCAAGTCTGATTCACTGAGAGCAGAAGCAAAATTGCAGCCTAATCCAAATCTCCCGCTGTTTTCTTTAGAGGCAGGCGTGGATCCCCCCTTTGGGAATTTTAGCTGTCCTTCCCTCCTGTTGATCATGGGGTTCCACTTCTTTAACCAAGCCAGCCCCAGAACTAATGGCCACTCCATCCCTGGGGCCATAATAAGTACTAGAGTCTCTGCATGGTCCCCCAAGTCAATATGTAAAGGTCTGGTGACAAAGCTGGCAAGTACCCCCCCCCCGCAACTGAGCCATCCAATTGGCACAAGGTAATTGGAGTTTTTAGTCTCCTGAAGGTTATCCCCATTTTCCCCACTAGTCCTGGGCTGATCATGCATCGGGTGCACCCCAAGTCTAGCAAGGCTACTAATTTTACTGTCCTCCCAGTGCCTGGTATGGAAAGTTCTAGGGTGGGGTAGGCAACCCAAAACACTCAAAGAGCCACTTGGACCCGTTTCCCACAAAAAACAAAACACCGGGAGCCGCAAAACCCTTTTGATATCTAAAATGAAGATAACACTGCATATATCCTTTTTTACCTTTATTATAGGAGTGTGTGTGTCTATGTCTGTGTGTATGTATGTATGTATGTATGTATGTATGTATGTGTGTGTGTGTATATATATACACACACACACAGGTAAAAAAGGATATATGCAGTGTTATCTTCATTTTAGATGTCAAAAGGATCTCTCTCTCTCTGTCTCTCTCTCTCCCTCCCTCTTTCTTTATCTGCCCTTGGTCTGCCAGTCCTCTTTCCCAACTCTTTCTTTCTCTCTCTCTCACTCTCTCTCTCTTTCCTCTCTGTCTCCCTCCCCCTCTCTCTCTCTTTCTCTCTCTCTCTTTCTGTCCCCCCCCCTCTCCTATCTGCTGCTCACCTGGCAAACTGGCTTCAAACTGTTCTCCAACAACTCAGGGGTAGGCAACCTGGCTCTTTTATGATTCATGGACTTCAACTCCCAGAATTCCTGAGTCAGCATAGCTGGGCTAGCTAGCTCTCTCCTGCCCTTCCTGCTTCCACGCAGCAAAGGGAGGTGCTCTGACCAATAAGCTTTTCAGCTCCTCAGAGAACACTGTGAGTGCACTCTCCTTTACACACACATACACACACACACACGAGAGAGAGAGAGAGAGAGAGAGAGAGAGAGAAGCAGGAAACCGCAATTGCCTCTCTCTGTCTCTCTCTGCAAAAGGCAGAGGAGGCTGGGAGCCACAGGGGAAAGCTCAAAGAGCCGCATGCAGCTCTGGAGCTGCAGGTTGCTGACCTGTGTTCTAGGGGCACTGTTATGGGTCAATTGGCCCACTCACTAATGGTTCGTTTTCATAATTGCTTTCCATCCCTTCTGGGTCATCATAGCATGGAATTGGAACTGGACCCTGTCGATTGCAGTTCCAGGGGAGCTCTACGACTTCTCTGGACCTCACTGCAGTCTCCTTGGGGTGCAGTGAGTCTCTCAGAGGTCTCCCAGCTCCCCTCTCTTGGCAGGTGTCTTGCTGCAGCAATCCAGAGCTTGATGTCCTTCTTTATCACATTTGAAGCAGGTGCTGCTGCAAGATAGGACAGGCAAACCTCATGCGGTCTCCCCTTGCTTCTTTGACTGTAGCTTGAAGCTTGGTCTCACCAGGCAATGTAGGTGCTTGTGTTGATCGATCTCTACTTCTTCACCTAGCAGGCACCACTTGTACAGCTGTCCCGGGGCTCCATGAGCTATGCAGGCATTATATAGTTCTTCATTGAGCCCATCCTGGAAACAGCTTACCAGGATGTCTTCCAGCCAGTAAAGGCAACTGGCCAATTCTCTGAACTCTTCAGTGTACTCAGCGACTGTCCTCCTTCCCTCCTTCACTGTCTTTATGCATTCCCGGGCTTTCTTATCTACCAGCCGGTCTTCAAAACGCCTGCAGAAAGCAGCCATAAAACGGTTGAAATTCCTCAATTCAGGTGAGTTGCAATTGTACAGAGTCACCATCCAGTCAGCTCCTCCATCTTCCAAAGTTAGGGTAACTACCTGGACCTGCTCAGTAGGCAGTGTTCTCCCATAGATTTGCATGTAGGTGAACACTTGTGCCAGGAAATGCCCCAATCGCTTTGGGTCTCCATCAAACTTTACTCCTATCAGAATCAGTTTCACCTCAGCTGGTTGGGGTGGTCTGCCTCTGGTTCCTTGAGATGGACAACCTCGCCGTGGTGTTGCCTCCTGGGCTCCAGCCACTGCCGTCTCTCAGACCTCCGATTCCTCTTCCTTCGATTCGCCGTCCAACTCTTCCTCCAGTTTGAGGTTTTCTTTCAGTTGCACCGTAAATTTGTCAAGGGCTTTTTTCACATACTCCATCACAGCTTCCATCATCCCCAATTTCAGTTCTTCCTTTTTCCCATCTTTATCAGGAGGGCCAGGTTCTGGATTTTTTTTTCTTTGCCTTTTTTCCCCCTCCACCTCAGGCGAGAGTGACTTTCAGGGCTTTTTCTTCCCATCCTTATTTTTTTCTGATCCTGAGTGGCTCAGTCTTCTTTGCCAGAAGGTCCGGCTTCTTCCAGGTCCCTGGAAAGCTTTCATCTGGTTTCAGGCATAGGAGATCTTCAGCCCATTTCTCTGCCTGGATCTCCTCCATGTGAAATTCAGTTGCGACTCACCCGGTAAGGCAGCAGCTTCTCTGGGTTGAGTACTATGCAGATCTCGCCTTGTGTAAGGACCCACCTCAGCTAACCACCCAAGAAAGCAAAACTCTTGAAACAGGCATTGTCTCAAAAGGAAACTTTTATTAGGGGTTAGTGACAGTACGGAAGTCAAGGAGAGATCTGGAGAAAATCCTGCTAAAATGGTATAGTTAAACCAGCAATATTCCTCCTCCCACCAGAGTCATAATGTCCATTTGAAATCTAGCCAATCCACAGGTGGCACGATGTGTGGGTAATAGGCACAGTTGGCACGCATCTCAAGGTCTTCTCCAGTTTTGTTTCTCTACAACCATCTTCCTGATAAGGGATTCACATTCTTTTCCAAGTAGATAGGGGCAGGAGAGGAAAAGTAGAAAGCAAAAGTTATCCCAAGCGAAAACAAAATCCCCCCTTCCCCCAGCAGAATGAATCCCCCCCCAGCAGAATGGCAGGCCCCAAAACAAGAGCATATAGTCAGGGAAACAATAAGGATTTGGGGACCAGACACATGGTCCCCAATTTGTGTGGAATTCCTATTTAATCAGCTGGAGGCACTCGTCTGAGAGGGTTGGTTTTTAATGCAAAAATGCTACAATCCTAAATTTCTACAAAAAACAATAAGCTTAAATGTGCACAAAATGGCAGCTACAATAGATAACTGCCATAGTTTATTGATATTTGCTTGAAGCTCTTGGGATATTTAGTAGTATGAAAATACTAAATAAAAATTAATTAGAAACTGGACAAGAAGTTATAGTGATGTGGTCTATCACATAGAAGAAAGTGGGTGTTAAAGGAAGGGAATGATCTCTTTTCAGTGGGTGATGTTCCCAAGAATATCTCTGTGTAACAGTATCAACTCTTGGAAAGAGAACTCAAAGAGTTTCAAATAAGCTTCAAAAGCAGAACGACGGAAGGAAAAGCCTACACTAATTACTCGAGCCATATACTCATGATCACATTAATGTTACTAAATCCACATTTTGGGCTAACAAGCGGAAACTGCTGAGCAAATGATCAAACGGATCTCAGTTCCCAATTATCTAACACAAAGCTGGAACTATTTTTACATCCAAGCTATTTTTGGAAGCCTCTATTTTAACTCTCATCCGAACTATGGAGGTAGCCGTGGAAAAGAGCCATAATGGGATGCTAAAACTTTAAGCTCATTAGGACACAGAATGTTTCTAATTCTGGAGAGAGAGAGAGAGAGAGAGAGAGAGGGGGGGGGGGAGGGAGGGAGGGAGGGAGGGAGGGAGAGAGAGAGAGAGAGAGAGAGAGAGAGAGAGAGAGAGAGAGAGAGAGAGAGAGAGAGAGAGAGAGAGAGAAGACCACATCAGTTCTAAGCACATAAAACAACTGCCAAATTCTGTGCAACTTACATATTATGGATGTAAAGAAATCGTACTGCTTCTTTCTCTCAAGGTAATTGCTGGGGAGTTAGCGCTAACATCTTACTGATGGTATGTTTGTTGTTATTCAACATTGCATTAAATTTGCAGAATTTCAGTTTTCCTATCAGACTTGCTTAACCCAATATGCATTATATTGGAAGCGAGCTGTAGTATCACATTTTTCCTCCTGTGTTACACATTTCAAACCTAATTCCCTCACTGGCATTAACTATTTCACTTACAGTTTAACTAGGATTTGAAGAAGGGATCCAATTTTTTTTTCCAGTTCTGGTGCAGCAGAAGCCCTGATGAACGTTCCTCGCAGTTAATGATGCTGCCAAGGTAATACTTAACCATGGTTATGCAGAGAGGAGATGAAGTAGTTAGGAGTATTACGCCTTGCATAGTTGGAGCACATGATTAAGCAATCAAGCATGTTATGTCTGTGTGCACTGGACCAATATAAAGAGCAACAAAACTATTCCTCATTGAAATACCTAAGTTGTATTTCACAACAGACGGGGGAAAAAAACCTGATATGACCAGAACCAAAACTGAGGGAGTCATAAACATGTATTGATAGCTTTTTTAAAAGGAAATTTTAGAATTATGGTGGATAGATATCCCCACGACAAAGTTCCAAAAAGAAACTCCAGAATGAGAAGCAAAATGCATCAGAGAAAACAATTACAACAGGGAGGAGCTGGAGGGGCAGAGGAAACCAAAGCAGGATGCATGTTCCCATGTATGAATGGGCTTCCAGAAACCTTAGACTAGTGCTGAATGTAATATGTATTGAAGTTCAGATGGATCAAGAGTGCAGTCTTAGAAACAAACTAATCTGAATATGAGGTACCTGGAGGCTTTGCTCCATGTGGAGATGCTATCTAGCCATCCTTAAGTCAACAGACATAATGCCAGCTGCCTCTATTGCTAATATCTACCCTGTCACAGGTGTGTCTGGTCCAAGCCAGTATTTTATACTGCTATTATATATAATTGGTGAGTGAACAGTCACTAAAGACAAGGTGGTTCGTTTTCTGACCTGTATGCCCCTATCAACATGCCCACCAGCAGGAAGAATATTCATAAATCAGCAGAAAAAGAGTAAATCTGACTAGAGAATGCTGCCTGGGTTTCTCTAGGCTAATTTGGGTGCAACTCCAAGCCCATTTTTGCATTTCCCACAGTTAATATGAGATAAAGAATCATATACTAGGCCAAAATCATCACAGAGAATAGGGAGGCAAACCTTGCATCATTGTCAAATCAGGGAGGTCCTGTGGAGCAGAACTGAAACTGGCTAACTGTTCCATTTGTTTTTTCTAGTGGAGTGGGGGATTGTTGAAATTGACAAATATAGAGAAACTATATAGTACCCAACAAGGGCCCCATTCAATATCTAGCATTATTTTGACAGCATTACAATGAGGAAAAGTAGGGTTGTTGCATCTAGAGGGGAAAATCAACTTCAGAATACCATTAGACTTGATGCAAACCCTCCCCTTCTTCCCCTAATAAAATGGTGGAAAACTGGCAATCTCTTTTTTACCTTGATGGAAACCTGAAGAAAAGTTGATTCAAAATAGAGAAACATGTGTAATGGAGAGGGGAAAGTTTGGGTGAGAAGCAGTGGTGGGATTCAGCCACTTCGCACCAGTTTGGCAGAACCAGTAGCTAATTTTTTGTTGCCCAGGCCGAGAATGGACTTCTGGAAGCGGTATCCACACAGAGAACCAGTTGTTCACATATTTGAATCCCACCACTGGGAGAAGTGATGGTAGAGGCTGGGAAGTGATCCAAAGCATGAAGCCTAAATGGACTTCTCAAGACTCCTCCAAAATATCTTTGATCACACTTGCTACAAGTCAGCTGACTTCCCTTCCAAGGTAATGGATGGTGAAATATAACGATGTTTACATATTTGTAAGTGAGCCTTTGATAGTGACCAAAGAAGGGAAAATACTGCTATTTTTATATCAGTACCAATAGGGCCATCTGAAAACTATCTTGCTCATGAGCTGGGGACCAGAGCCAATGTGGTGTGTAGTGATTAAGGAGTAGAGCTATAAAACAGGAAATTGTGAGTTAGGCATAATAACTTGTTGAATTCCTTTGGGCCAGTCATTCTCTCAACCCAACTCAACTCACAGGTTTGATGTTATGGAGAAAAGAGGAGGCAAGAGCATTAAGCATGCTACCTTAGGTTGTGCAAAATGAAGGTGAAATGTAATTCTATTGTTAAATTAATGTTGTTGGGCCAAGGGAGAAAATTGGGTCTGAGTGTGCCATAATTAATTACAAATGGGAACAGGCCTGAGCAAAACTATATAGAATTCTATTCTAATAAACCCAAATAGCATCATAACAGTTATGTAATTCTGATATATATTTTCTGAACATGATCTGTAGCATTCCGATCCAATCTTTGATCAGATCTCCACTCACAGTAATAGAAGAGACAATTTATCTGAACATGGACAGAATTTCTTGCAGTACCACCAAAGTGTTTCTTCTGATTGGGGAAGAGGCCCCCCACCCCAGCACGTCCTTAGCATGTTTAAGGATGTAAGCACATCCTTAAATACGGTATGCCTTTCGTTCCTAACACTTGACTAACCTATGTATACACAGTCAGTTGAGAGATTTCTATCTTTGAACAATCAAAACATGATAAACTGCCCCATGTATTAAAGTCTGACTCTCACCAAAAATTTAAAACAATTAAAAATAAATCCTATGCTGCAACATAGCTGCTTTCCAGTCTCGTTCTCATATTATATTTTTTTTTCTTTAGTGTTTGGTTTCCATGTGAGGGCAAAATAATGTCAGCCCAGACAGCCATTTTATTTTTCTTTAAAACTTTTTTTTATAGATGGAACTTTGGAAACAGTCTGGCTCGGCATGCATGCATACTGCTTTCTGCAGAGCACCAAATTTGGAAGATGGCCCAGTGGGCAATGAACTTTAGGGGCTATTAACCCACAGCCTACAGTTTGCAAGCTTTCAGAATACTGAGTCAGTAGAAAAATAATTTTAAACATCTGTGACATTCTTCAGTTCCAGATTAATTACACTGCTTGGAATTGAACATTAGCCAGAAATGTTAAGCTTCTCCATTCTTATGTTGGGGATATGGTGCTTCACTGTGTATTTGTCATTTGGATATTTTGGAAAGTTTCTACATTATTCATTGCTGGTGGATAGTAAATTGCTGCCCTAATTTCTCCTTTCTCACTAGTTCCAAATGTAAGGTATGAATCCCCTTTCAGATTGTTAACAACAAAGAGCAAATTTTAAATTCCTAATGTTTGGAAAGTTAAATAGCTTTGAACAAAACTAGAAATGAGAATGAAGGAATAGCAAAGGTTCAGCTATCATGTTTTCCCCAGTTTAACTTCTTCTCTGTTCTTAAACTGTCTTCCCTCCACTTTCTAGCTGTCTGAAAATTCGGGGAACCATTAAGCAGAAAAGAATGGCAGGAGGGGGAAAGAGGATTAACCAATCTGCTTCCTCAGTATTCTTCCTTCTCTTCAAATCATCAACAGTTCATGAAAACCACATTGAACTAAGAAGAAATAGTAGCAGATAAAGAGAGAATCCATGAGGCCAATTACTGTTTCTCCAGGAAGCCAAAATTCCCAATATTCATCCATCAGCAGGAAGAGAAGAATTATCTGTTTTCATCAAGCATTTGCACTGGAACTTGTTGGCCACCAGAAATGCCTACCATTGTGTGGGACCACCAGGATCTTCCATAGTTGCTGATGGTGAAGAAGACTTCAATAGCACCAGTCGACAGCTAGCTAGCAAATAACAGTGATAATAGTATGCATGCTGGTTTGTTAATCCAGTTTGAATTTTCCAAGGTATGTTTCTGCTGCTGCTGCCCCACCCAGCAGAGATATGCTTCAGTTGGTTGAAGCGTATCTCTTCAACCAACTATAAACCTAATGAGGAGACTGTCATTCTTGACTGTAATTGGGTATAGAAAATTCCACTAGCTTATTTTGCTGCAACTCGAAGTAGAAAGAAAGAACAGTCTGAGAGAAAATATGTAGATGGAGAACATACTTAAACATATATTAGTTTGTTTAGCACCTTATATTTGTGTTTGACAATAGTATATGTAAAACTACTTAAGATGTATACTTGAACTGAGCATTTTTTATGCAGTTATACCGGTAGTACAATGATATAATAGAAAATACCAGCCTGTAATTGCATGACAGGACAAGGACCATAAAATACTCTGTCTGCAACTCCAGTGATGAGAGAGGTATAATAAAAATTAACCTGTCCCTATTCCCATAATTTCAGCTAGTAAGTTGGCAAGAAGCAATTTGTTGTGTCTCACCATGACTAAAATGCTTCAATTTGGTGGCACTGTGCTATCAAAAACTGTGGAGAATATCAGAAACAAAAAGTGTATAGCTTTTATTCATGGTTCGTTGCATAAGATATAAGACGTAGCTTGCACTTAATAAGTCATAATAATTATGTCCATATATCATAGTAAGTTAAAAGCAAACATCATAGCTTGTGTGAGGTATGCCTACATTCCTATTCTTACATACCTTGAAGCAAAAGCATTGTTTAGTCAACCACATTGATATGTGGTAGTCTCTGATCAGCTTTTAGCAAATAACCACATTGTGTTCAATGCTTATATTCCCTGCTATCTCTTGAAATGATGTTTCTTTCCTATAGCAAGGAAGACAGCGAGTGACTGTGTCATTAAAGGGCTCCTGTGAAAGCCATATTTGAAGCTTTCAGACCTTCAAGGTAAGCCAGGTCAGAAAACAGATACCACAAGAAATACTAGAATTGTATTTTGGTGATACAGGGTATAATAGAATCTTGAAAGACCAACAGTGTTTTATTTTCTGCCCTCTTACAAATAGAGCCAAGAAGGGCCAAATTTGTTTCTCAAACTTTCTTCTTTTTCAAGGCTGAACTTGAAACTCTCGCATCTGCAACTTTAACTGGATGGAAAGATGCAACATAGAGCAAAACGTTTTCAACCAAGGTACCTGAAATGAACTAAATTACAGAATGCATCCAAAATCCAGAACCCATTACTCACATGGAACTGAAATTTGTTGAATTTTATTAAATATTTTATGACATAAAAATATCATAAGGCACTTTATGACATAATACAAAATGTCATAAAACATTTTTATGGTCAACTGCTGATGTTTAACTGCTATACAATTTAACGTGAGCTACTTTCAAGGCAGATACATCTCTAAATTATTTTATTTTTTATTTATTTTTATTTTATTTTATTTTATTATTATTTCTATAGCTGCCTGCCTCAACAAATGATTCTTGATGGTGTACATTATAAGATATAAAAATAATTAAAATAGTAAGGGGGGAGAGAGACAGAGAGAGAGACAGAGAGAGAGTGCATTCATTTACTAACATTTGTTGCATATTTTCTCCAATGTCATCTCCCTGCTTTCTGACTGGAAAGTCATGGCTCTGGAGGAACAATGGATGGGGCAGAATGCACCTGAACAGAAAATGTGACACCAAACTGGCAGGAGTAGCCAACGTCCCAGAAGACAAGCTCAGGATCCAAAAAGATTTTGACAAAATCGAACAATGGGCCCTATCCAACAAAATGAGTTTCAGTGTGGAGAAAAGCAAAGTCTTACACTTAGGTAGGAAAAACCAAAGGCACAAATACAGATTGGCGAGACCTGGCTTAAAAACAGTAACTGTGAGAGGACCTTGGAGTCCTAGTGGACAATCATTTGACTATGAGCCAGCAGTGTGCAGCAGCATTCAAAAAAGCTAATACAATTACAATTAATAAGATTCTAACATATAAATCTAGATCAACTCTTAGTGATCGCTCTAAGCGCTCTAAACGCTAGAAAAAAAATTCAAAAATCACTTTCACTTTCCGGTAACTTTCTCTTTACAGTGAAAGCGATCGCCATCTTGGATACATTATGTTGATTGTAGCAATACGTAGTCAGAAGTAAAATATAAAAGAAAATACTTGCAATACAAAACTCCGGTATTCACTCCGCCTGCTTGTAGATCTCTTTAAAAAGTTTTTCTCGAGCAGGAGATGGTCGCGGCGTCTGAGCCTCTCTGCAGACAGGAACGTCTCTGGGTAGGAGCTTCTTCAAGCTTCTTCCTAGGGAGTTCTCACTCTTCCCCCCTGATAACTTTACCAGGGGGATTTCAGAGGAACTCAACCTTAGCCTGATGCTCTTCACCCCTTCTTTGCCCAAAGGGGGGATTTTTCACCGCAAAAAAACAGCTGGTGTTCGCTGTTTATGCGGCTTAACAAACCCAGAAGAACGGAGCCTCCGAGGAGGCTAGCGACGCCAGCGGAGCTAATACAATCCTGGGTTGTATAAACAGAGGCATAGAATCAAGATCATGTGAAGTACTAGTACCGCTTTACAAAGCCCTAGTAAGACCACACCTGGAATACTGCAACCAATTTTGGTCACCATATTACAAAAAAGATGTTGAGAGTCTGGAAAAAATTTAGAGAAGAGCAACTAAGATGATCAATGGTCTGGAGGCTAAAACATATAAAGAACGGCTGCTGGACTTGGGTTTGGCTGGTCTAAAGAAAAGAAAAAATAGGGGAGACATGATAGCAGTGTTCCAGTATCTGAGGGCTGCAACAAGGCAGAGGGGGTCAGGTTGTTCACCAGAGCACCAGAGGAAAGGACGAGAAACAATGGTTGGAAACTGGTCAAGGAGAGAAGCAACCTGGAATTAAGGAGAAACTTCCTGACAGTGAGGACAATCAACCAGTGGAACAGCTTACCCCCAGAAATCATGGGCGCTCCATCACTGGAAATTTTTAAGAAGAGACTCCTTAATTCCAGGTTGCTTCTCTCCTTGATTAGTTTCCATCCATTGTTTCTTATTGTGCCTTCTGGGGCTTTGGAAAATAAAGAGATATAAAGAGATACATCTCACAAAGGCAGCAGTTTTGGTGGTCTGTTCCTTTCTCACAAAGAGATCTGCCATTCTGCCCACTGCTGGAAGCAAGAACTTAGATTCAAGCACCAGTGACTTGATCTGATGTGGAAAATCCCGTGCTTTTATGCTACTCCCTCTGATGTCGCTTGCTTTCTGTTCCAAATACTGGATTAATCTTTATGTAAACATACATAAAATATAACCAAAAGAAAAATGGAAAGCAAAACTGACATCTTTTAGGAACAATGTGTGCAAAGAGAGTAGCATCCAAATTGAGCAGGTGAACAGAGTATCTTATCCTTGCTTCATTTTTTGTCGCACAGTCTTCTGACTCAATTCTCCAGAGTTTACTGTAATTTGTGAGAGCGGTATTGGGTTATTTTGTTCCTTAGTTAATTAGATTTAAACCCCCCCTTCTTCCAGGAATTGAAGGAGGTGTGTCATTTTTCTGCCTTAACAACTGTATAAAGTATCTGAGGTTGACAGATAGTGACAATGATCTTCTTTGATTGAGAATGGGCTTAACATAGATTTCTCTATTCATAGTTCAGTGCCTGAGCCACTAGACTACAGCACTCTTCAGCTGTTAGAGGTTTTTTGTTGTTGTTGTTCTTAGTGCAGGTTATTCAAGTGACATTCAAGAAACTGAAATTCTTTAGGGCTCAAAGCATCATCAAATCTTCAGGGAAAGACTGTTTCCAATGACCAAGAGGTATGGTAGGGAAGAATCCGTGTCTCTCATTGAAATGTGTCTCACATCAAGGCTGCTGTGTCACCTTCCCCATAGCCCAGATTTGGCACCGAGTGACTACTACTAAGGAATTTCAAACCTTATAAGACATTAGGACAAGTGCCTCAATTGGCAATTATGTCAAAAAGTAATGTTGTAGTTTTCTAATGTGTATAATAAAAGTTCTGTATCTGTGAGTGTCTGTCATTGATAACCAAATGGAGGTTTATTTCCAAATTGCCCTCGTATTCTAGATCTTTCATGATACAGAACAGGATTTGACCTTCTTCTATGTAACATCATTTCAAGTCCTTGCAAAGGGCCTGCCTATTTCCACAAGAGTCTTCTCTCTAGGTCAAACGTTCTGAATGCCTATAATGTCTCTTCAGAGGATTTATGTCTTAGTCCTCTGAAGTTCATTACCTTTCCTTTAACTCGTTCCAGTTAATCTGTATTTATTTATTCATTTATTTATTTTTATCCTGCCTTTATTCTTTTTTAGAAGTACTGTAATTCAAGGCAATGAACCTACCTAATAGTCCTTCTTCCTTTTCCTCACAGTTACAATTCACTGTGAGAGGGATGGATTGAGAGAGAGTGACTGGCCTAAAATCACCAGCTGACCTGCATGCTAAGATAGGGCTAGAACTCACCTTCTCCTGGCTTATAGCCTGATACCTTTAACAATCTAGAACAAATGGCTCTTTTAAAAAAAATGCAATATCCAGAACTAAATTCAGTTGTCATGGTTGGATCAAGCCAACATGGAAGAACAAGAACAGATACTGCACTTGGCATTTTTGCAATTATATCACACTACTGAGACATATTCAATTTGTAATTATTATTTTTTCCAAATTACAATTCCTAAGATAGGTATCTATTGTTCTTACCTGAGTATCTGATTTCTTTTTATTAAATGCATGACTTTGCACCTCCCTCTGTATGACTTTGTAATTCTCTACTCTAAGTCTACTTATCTAAACTTCTTGAGTCTGCATAGAGAGTCTAATCACCATACCTGATATGAAGCTTTGACACATACATAAATTAGCTGTCACTAAAGCCACTTAACACTATTTTAGTGAGAGGCAGGGTGCAACTGAATATTATTTAAATCCATGGTGACTTTTTAATGTACATTCAAATTTCAAAGTTCTATAGAAGAGAAAGTTCTAAAAATCACAAGTTCTCTCCTATTATTCATAAAATGTTGGGAAGTCTGCTAAATTTTTCATATGTATTCTACAATATAACTTACATATTAAATGTGAAAATCTAGAACACAGCTGTGTTTGTACTTATCAAGGTCAGTAAAAATTATAGGAATTCCATTTTTACAAGGACAATAGTTTCTCCGTTTTGTGGCTTATTGGCTTGCACAAATCCAAAAAGTTTGGTTAGTTGATGTTACCAAACATAATGCAATGTAATATATTGTACATAAAGCACAATTAAGAACATTAAATTCAATACTGCATTAAGTGTTTGAGGAGAGCATATATATGCATATGTATATGTATATATTCTTGATTAAAGAATATTAATTGATTACCATCTGTCTTGAAGTTAATTAATCAAGTCATTTAAACTTTTTCTAAAAAAAATATGATATTGATGCAAAATAAAAGTTAGGGTTTAATTTAACCCTTTGCTCCTTGTTAAGAAAATAGCTCCTGTTTTATATTTATTTTTCATTGCCTATTATAATAACAGCAGAATCTTATATCTTTCAAATAATAAGTAATCCTCTTTGCATTCCGACCAATTAAATTTAATCCCATTTTAATATATCACTTAAACCCATTAATGCATATGTAATCCTAACCACATAGAAAAAGATAATAAATAAAATCAAGCTTTATGCTGCTATCCTGATACATACGATGATGCAAAATATCTCCAGCAATGTCTTCTCATTCCAAAGACTGAGGGACCTCAGTCATCCAAAGGTCAGTTGTACATAGGGGTGCCACAAACTTTTTGGAAATTAGTCTGCTCATAGAGAGTAAAATTTTGCTTGGCATACATAAATCTGAAGATGTTTTGGAATTCTTGTTTGTATAATATTGGAGAAGCTGAACTGGCATTTACAGCAATGTACAAGAAAACCATTTTTTCATACATTCTATGAGACAACAAACGCATGTTATGAGTTCTGAAGGATTCTCTTTGATCATTACTAAGACATCTGCCTAATGTTGATGAATAGTAATAGTGGTTTTATAAGTCCAGTGACGGTTAAGTTTATGTTTAACAGACTACATGTTATTAAAGGATGATTTCCTGCGATGCCTGCATTTCAGTGAGTGATTAGAAAATAACCTTTTCCTTCTACAGTTCCTATCATTTCCAGTGAGGCTGAAGATGCTAATAGTCCCATTCATCACCACTTTGATAAAATTATTTGGCTTGGAGAATCACTTGGGAGTACTAATTCTCCTACAGTGATGTGATTTTCTGATTGCTGGAGAGGAAAAATGCAACATGAAATTTCAAGTGTGTTCAAAAAATGTTTAATTGGTAACAACGTATAATCTTTCAGAGGCAAGGTAAAATGTTCCTTTTTCTTCTATGCTTATATTGATTTCTTAAAAACTGGAGCATGAAGATAAACTAATTTTTCTTCCATACTGCAATTCGAATAATGGATCAAATAATGAAATGGTGTAGAAGAAATATCAGAACATCATTTGAAAGTCATGGCTGGGGAGATGAAGATTACTAAAATACTAGGGACTATGCCCACAATAATGGGGTCAACTGTGGAGAACAGTATGTCAGACAAATGTCAAAAAGGGGGTTTTATTTGTCCCAGCTAACTAATTTATCTTTAAACAAAAACTAGTCATTCACAGTTAATCTAATTCCTCCTCAATACATGTATTATGAGAATTCTGAAGCCCACTCTGCTTCCCATTTTGCCTATCTATCCTTCAGAAAAAAAAGATAGGGAAAAATAATGGTATGCCAAGGCTTGCCCAACAATGCTTGGCTGCAATGATCAAGCCACACGTATTGCTGGGCAATGGGGAAGAAGCTAGTGATGCCACAAAAATTTGCTAGGACTATCCAATATTCTCCTGACAAAAAAAAAGTTGATTGAATATTTCTTGTGAGGACATTGTAGTCACAAAATAGCGATCTTTGCCTCACTTTATATGATAGGATCTGTTAGGAGTTATTAAGTGACTTTTGGTGGGGCCCTGAGCAACAATTACACCAGAATTCTAGATCAGTCTTGCGTTCAAAGTATTGAACTTTCAAGAGTTTGTACATGAAGTTGTAGCCTTACTCATATAAATTACCAATTTTACCTTTAAGTAGGTATGCTACACCAATATTATTTAGCTAGACAGCTACCCTATCCCCCAATAAACATATATTTGGTTTATGCTAAAAAAAACTCCACATCCTGCAAATTAATACATGCAAACTTCAGAATCATATCAAAGAAGCCATCTATGTAATTCCAAAGACAGAACATTCAGATGGCTTCCAGATGCTGTATTATGGTGTGGATGGTTTTACTGATGACAATTTAGGAGCTTTCACTTCTGCCTAAATGCATGCATATAGCAAGACAGATGTGCATGCAGATGGTTCAATCTGAAGACAGTGTAGGTTATAGGTATGATAAATATGTGTGATAAAATATGTGATTAAATTCTATATAACTTTAGATTATAAGCAGATTATGGGAAGGTGACTAAATATGTCTGATAGGCTGACAACAAACAGTACAGCTACAAGCAGACCCAAGGAGTAGACTTTATGACCTATCCATTTTTTAAAATACCCCAGCCTTTACAGATTTTTACAATGTGAACAACATATGTGAACAAGATTCTGTTTGTGGTTTTCACAAAACTAATATTTATTTTCTTCTTGGTAAAAATGTGTAAGAAATAACCCCCCCCCCCCAATTTGTATCTTTTACAGGTCCCAGGATTCCCAAGTAGCAATAAAGGTAAAGATTTCCCTGTCATCCGTGTCTAATTTTAGGGCATGGTGCTTATTATATCTTCAGTTCTTTAGGCCAGGGCTTTTCAACCTTTTCACCCATTATACCACTTTTTGGATATGGCAATATCCGAGTATCACCAGTCACCTAGCAAGGTGTCAAAAACTTGATGACCAAAAAAAAAAAAGGAAAAAAGTGATACAGTACAGGTAGTCCTCGACTTTCAACAGTTCGCTTAATGACTGTTCGAAGTTACAATGGCATTGAAAAAAGTGCCCTCCAAACCACAGCCGAGCAAGACACCTGCCTGCCCACCCAGCGGCACTCTTCCCCCTGTCCAAGGTTTTCATTGTTGTGAGCATTTCTGTTGAGGATTGGCAGTGGAGGTGGGGTGGGGGGGCATTGGTTTTTATTCCCTCCATCTGCTGGGTGGTTGCAGCAGGTTTTGGTCACTTCACATGACCCTGGGACACTGTGACCGTCATAAATATGAATCAGTTGCCAAGCATCTGAATGTAAATCATAAGACCCCAAGGATGCTGTAACATAGTCGCATACCACCTGCCAGGTGCCAATGTACCACAGGTGGTACCCGTACCACTGGTTGAAAAGCCTTGCTTTAGGCATTGAAGGAGGTAAAGTGTTGAAACAGCAAACAAGTTTATTAACTCAGAACAGAAGCACCCCTAAGGGCTGCTTCTGTTAGCCTCTAGAGTTTGCCTCTAGATGGCAACCAATAGGTTTAAAGTAACAGTTTCCTGCCCCAAACCTCATTATTAGCTTGGAGACAGCCAGTCTGGCTTTCAGTAACAGCAACTCTTAAACAATACAGCAATGTAGGTCAGACATTAAGCAAGTGATTTAAAACAGTTGTGGCCAATGCCTTATTACAGTGCTCATCTCAGTTTCTTGGCTGAGGGAGCCAGCATTATCCAAAGACAATTTCTGTGGTTATATGGCCAGCATACTATACACCAAAGGTTACCCGTTACCTTCCCACTGACGAGGTACCTATTGTGTTTCCCCCAAAATAAGACTAGGTCTTATTTTTTTTGCCTCCAAAAGAGGTAGCAGGTCTTATTTTGGGGGTAGGCCTTACCTCACCTCTAGCACTGACAGTCCCACCCAGCCGGTCCACTTCTTCTGGGGCTGAAGTTCTGCAGCTGCATTTGGGTCTGCATTTTACAGTCAGGACTTTCCAAAAGGCCTAAGCAGCCAAGTACCGAGCTATGGATTCAATCCATAGCTTGGTGCTTGGCTGCTGAGGTCTTGCAGAATCGAACTATGTATTGAATCTTGGCTGTACAGGCCTTCCGGAAAGCCCTGTGATTGAGAAATTCAGGCCTGGCTGCAGAAGAGGCCTCAGAAGAAGTGGGCCAGCAAGGAGAGGCCTGGCTGCAAGGTAAATGGATGTGGGGTGAGTGGGGCATCTCCACACCCCCACCCTAGTTTGATTTTTAGGTATGTGCCTCACCCCAAAACTAGGGATTATTTTTGGGATACGGCTTATATTAGGCCCACACCCCCAAAATCAAGCTAGGGCTTATTGTTGGTGTAGAACTTACTTTCGGGAAAACATGGTATTAATCTACTTGCATTGCATGCTTTCAAACTGTTAGGTGAGCAGGGCAAGTAACGGGAGCTCCCCCTGTTGTGCAGAGCTCGGGTCTTGTCAGCTGCCTGTTCTTCAGCAGACAAGCTCAGTGTCTTTAACCATTAAGCCATCGCATCCAATATGCTTTGAATACTTGAATATGCCAAGTAGCATGATTCAGCATATTCAAATGCACTACAGTTGAGAAGGATGTATGAATTCCCCAGGTGCATCTGGATAAAAAAATGTAGATAGAGTATCATTGACTTACAACCATAATAGAGCCTGCCCATTACAGTCATAATTTGTGGTGTTCATAAATGAGGTTATCATGTGACCAGACCTTATTTTACAACCTTTTTCATAGTGGTTGTTAAGTGAAATCAGCATTTGTTAAGCAAATCCGTTGTTCTCTATGGGGCATTTTTGTCAAAAGCTGGAAGTAAAAGCCAGTTTTCAACAAAAACATTGTAAATCACAATCATGAGACACCGCAAATGGCCATAGGTGCAGTTACGTGAGGCTTCAGCAAGAGCCAGCCATCAGAACTATGAAACCAGGTTTTAAGTACCTTTTGGAGATACTTAAGTCACAAAGTGACTGGTCATAAGTCAAGGTCTACCTTTACATTCTAAAAGCACGAATGACGATCCATATTCCAAGAACTTTGTTATTTGAGGAACAAAAAGTTTGAGGAATTGCCCTGGACTATTAGACAATGTCTCCTATAGTCCCTCAAGAATGCTTCACTTTGCTAAATTGCTTCTCCTAATTTTGTTATTCGGCTTGCCTAATTAATATTATTTCTGCTTCACTAGTTCATCATCCTATTTCTTAAATTGCTTTAGTACAGATACATTATAAGTGACTTTCCCTGTGTAGGAGGCTTCAACTTGCTCCCCTAATTAATTGGAGGGCCACATGTGATCTCCTGGAGAAAAGGAACATCCCATCCCATCCCATTTGTTAGCCTTACATCCCAACCAATCAATAATATGGCCAAACTCCAGTAGGACCAAAGCCATGTAAAAAGGCAAGGGAGATATTTTAAGAGAAGACAGCTGATAGCTCCATTTTTATTTTCTGCTCAACTTCTGAACATGCTGTTCAGCATTATGACTTGTGCAGAGATATCCTGCAAGAATTTATTATATAAGAGGAATCTGTTAGAAGACTTGAATTGTTATAATCTAGTAAAAATCATTGTTATATCTTCAGCAACTGATCTCTCTATTAGAACAGTCACATATGTTTTCCCCTTAACCAATCTTTGTTATAGATTGGCAGATGTTTACCAACTTTTCTTTTCTGATCTGAATAGCAAAGTGACTATTTTATTGTTTTGCCTAATAGGATCTTATATGTAGATGAGTGATTAGCTGACTGTCTTGTTATCTCTGTTATGTTATTGGGTTTAATTGAGTAGGTTTAAATTTATTAACAAGAAAAAAGGGATGCTTAAATGCCTACTCCGGAAAAAATAATTTCTCAGTCCCAATGCACCTGTCTCAGATAAATGAGATTTATATGTATATAAATCTAAATCTGACATCATAAACATATATGGAGCTATAACCTTTACACATTATGAAACATCATGATAATAAAGTTCAACCAATCTGCCTTACTTTCTATTCCTTCAATTCTCCTTTTCCACTGTGGACATCAGTTTATCCTTTTTTTTTTCAAAATCAGCCACCCAGTATTTTACCCAAGCCCTTGAAGATCCTTCTTTAACATATTTGCTCAGAAAATCTTTCAAGTATAACTGGAAAAGGGTGAAGGGCAAAAGCCTGAATTTGCTTTGCTATAGATAAACTGTTCTACACTTGAAGAATCAAATAGACCTTTTCCTTTTGGCAAAACCCTGGGTAGACCCTATAGAGCACTAATAAAAATCTAATACTTAGATTATTCTGAAAGGGAAATAATATTTTTTCTTTCGATATAAGATTTCCTTTCAAAAGAAGTGAAAAAACAGGGCATTTACTACATTAAAAAAATAAGATGAAAATATTTATTGAAAATAGCTGACCATGAAAATTCATCTGAACAACAATAGTTTTGAAAAAAGCTTTCAAAATGTAGTAATAAAAATAGAACTTTTCAAAAGAAAAGAACAAGGCGTTCTTAAAATCAGTAAGAATGTTGCTTCCCTATGCAGTGTAGTTTAGTGTCATGGTTAAAATGTCAGACTTGGCTATGGTTCATGTCCTCATCCAGTCATGCAACTTTCTGAGTGACAAGAGCAGACACTCTCTCACCTATCTCAATTAATTAAAGAGACACCAGCTCCATCTCGTATATACCATCTATAGACTTTTATTCCAGAGAAATATAGGTGTAAACATTGTAAATAATGTAATAATAGTAAAAGCAAATGGAATAATCCACTTTCAGAACTTCTTCATATGATCAGGTTATCCTACTGAGTTTAACACTTGCAGCCCAATCCTAAAAAAAGATTTATTTGGGAATAAAACCCCTGAGTTGTAACAAAGAAAGAAGTAGTGTTGCAACTACTTGCAAAGAGCAACAAAGATGATTAGGGGACTGGAGGCTAAAACATATAAAGAACAGTTGCAGGAATTGGGTATGTCTAGTTTAATGAAAAGAAGGACTAGGGGTGACATGATATCAGTGTTCCAATATCTCAGGGGCTGCCACAAAGAAGAGGGAGTCAAGCTATTCTCCAAAGCACCTGAAGGCAGGACAAGAAGCAATGGATGGAAACTAATCAAGGAGAGACACAACCTAGAACTAAGGAGAAATTTTCTGACAGAACAATTAAATAATCAGTGGAACAACTTGCCTCCAGAAGTTGTGAATGCTCCAACACTGGAAGTTTTTAAGATGAGATTAGACAATCGTTTGTCTGAAATGGTATAGGGTTTCCTACCTGAGCAGGGGGTTGGACTAGAAGACCTCCAAGGTCCCTTCCAACTCTGTTATTCTGTTAACTACTGCTTAATTCATCACAGGCAGGGATTTTAATAGCTTGACGTTAACCTGCTTCTTACAGTAGTATATGTTTGTGACTCTTGATTTCTCATTATAGAAATAAAATAGTATAATACTATGTATTGAATGGTTAACTTACATACCAAGCACTTACTAAAAATACTTCCATCAAAGGTTTTCCCATTAGAAGGATCTACATATGCAACACTAAGTGCCAATTTAAATCACAGATGCATGGTATTTTTAATGTAATGGACTACTACTTGGTTTTAGTGTAAATAATGCTAATATTAAGGACAGAAAACTTTGGATGGATAAGATATTTCTTTTTTTATTTGCTGGTTTCATGCTGTTGGGTACTATGGTACATATTCAATCTTAACTATCACAAGAATTAATTGCCTGCAAAACATTGAAATAAACAAAGAATGTTAAGGAATATGTTACAAAAGTGTTAATAAAAAGTCTTTAATTTTTTTCAATAAACGCTAATTCTTCTTGTTCTGCATTAGATCAATGGGTGTTTAAAGCAGCAATGTTAAATGACATAAATTCAAGTGAAATGTGAAGCTATTTATCCATTTGATTATACCACATGTTGAGATAGAGCAAGGTTTCTCAACTTTGGTAACTTTAAGACATGTGGAATTCATCTCCCAGAATTCCCAGCCAACATATGCTGACATATGCTGGTTTGGAAACTCTGGGAGTTGAAGGTCCACATGTGTTAAAGCTGCCAAAGATAAGAAACACTGAGACAGACTGACAAACAGACAATGAATAAGAGAGCTAGTTTGGTAGGGCTAAGTTTGGGCCAGTTTCTCTCTCTTAGCCTTAGACTGGGAACTTATCTATGTTATCTTATCTAATTTATCTAACATCTATCTGCACCAGCATAATAGGATTATGGTCCAACACCTTCACTGAAGAGGCTTCATCCTGCAGGATTGATTCTAACTGATAATAATATAAGAGTTAATTACAGAATGTATATTATGTTAAGAAATGTATAAAGATACTGTAACCCACGCTGGCTGAGGAATTCTGGGAGTTGAAGTCCACAAGTCATAAAAGGCCCAACTTTGAAGACCCTTGCTAAAACCCTTTATCTTACTTTGTTAATGTGCAAATGGGTCAGCATTCCAGGAAGAGATGAAGATAAAAAATGGGGGGGGAGGAATAAAAGGAGAAGCATTTTTGGTTGAAGATGAGAAAAGCAGTAAAGAGGATGATTAGATCTTTATTTCTCACATTTTAGTCATATAAATATAATCAGAACAAGGTTCTGTGCTGTTTTTCCAAGATACAAGAGAAGGAAGTGAGCTATATCAGAAATGCCCAGCAAAGCATCATCTAAGCTACAAAATTTTAACTGCTAGCTAAAAAGTCCACTTAAACTATAATTTATACAGAATAATCTTCCCCAACCTGAAGCCTCCAGATGTTTTGTGAGCTTAGATTTAATGTACGTGAAGGATATTAACTTGCTGTAGGTTGGATTCTGAGGCCAGGAGCAACATCACACATGGTTTAACTATTTTGATAGGGCTTCCAGAGAAGTTAAGTAATTTTAGCTGGTTACACTGACTGGTTGGATCCAACTACGTTTCTATCTAAGAGCAATAATTAATTAATTAATTAATTAATAATTATAAGATAGCTATCTTTGCATTTATATGGAGCCCTCATGGTACAGTGGTTAGAATGCAGGAAAACTCTGCCCACAGGCTGGAGTTTGATCTTGACGGGGCTCAAGGTGGACTCAGCCTTCCATCCTTCAAATGAGGACTCAGATTGTGCATAAAGCCCTATGGAGCAGTAAATAAGTCTAAGTGCTATTGCTGTTGCTATTGTTATATATCATAGCAGGCTTCATCTTGAAGGCAGCATTCACACTCCTCTCACTCAATGGGAAACTTCTTCAGAAATAGAACTTGCCACTCCCATCTTAGAATGTCTTGTCTTTAGAAGAATGAACCTGTATAAAATCTGTTGGTTTTTTGGCAGATCAGACATATTGCAGAACATTGATCAATTGAGCAGAAACTAGGTCATTGCATCCCTATTTTTGAGAATAGTGGGTTAACAAAATGGAGCAGGTTAGAAAATGTGTAGAAAAAGAAAGCTGCTTGGTATACTTCTTTGAACAAGTGGATTTCATGTTTCAGGGGGAAAGCCTGTGAGAGGATGTAAGAAAAATCAGTGACCATGCCAGAATGGAAATCACTGCTTCTCCATTGTTATTTTGTCAATGGTACTCAGGCCAAGAGAGAAAATATGGCCTAAATATGCTGAATAAATTTTGGAGATCAGCAGCAGCAATTCTAGTTCAAACATGGAACAGGGATTCTTCTACTACCTCTGCCCAACTGCAGAACTATGATGGGGGGGGGGGAAATAACCCTATTCATTCAATAATCATCCTGGCTTCCATACTTCAAAAAGATCATTAAAATATATTGGAAACATTGTCTATACTTGTTGAGTTCTTTAGTTTTCCAGCTATTTTTCCATAACTGATTTTTAGCTAGATAGCTTAAAGGTGAGTTTTTTCTCTCTAGTTAACTACAATTCTGTAGGAAATATTTCATTCCAGTTCTCTTCTCATGATCCAATCCGCAAAAGCTTGTTTCTTTCATCCTATTTCTCAGTCTCCTTTTTTACTCTTACTTACCTCCTTGTCCCTGTCTTCTGCGAATATCTCTCAGTATCCCAGTCAAGTGGTTTTATTGTTTTTCGTTTAGCATAAGTTAGATAAAGCCAGGCATTCTGTTTGTAAAACATAGTTCTACCAGTTGGCATGTCATGCAAGCACAGCCAATTGTGTCTTATTTAATAAACCATAGATAAAGAATTCGAGACACAGCTCAAGGTATAGCCTCAGTCACTATATATGAGGGCTGCACTGTGCTTTGAATTCCCAGGCAAACAGTCTGGGAACATTCAGGCAGGTAAACCTGGCAGCTTTCGGCAACTTCTGAATGCCTCTATATCTTTTTTAGGATTATGCAACAGTGCAAAAAGAAATATTTGGGGCCACAATTGTATGTTTGCACTCCCCAAAGCACTCTTTCATCTTTGAATCCATAACACTGCACAGTTAAGCAGCACTATCAGCAAAATTCAGGATTCCCAAATGTTCCATTCTATGCATCCCATTAGTTTCTTTAGAAAGTGATTTTCCTAATCTAGCAAAAGGACCATCATTTTAAAGAAACCTGTGTCTATTTAAATTGTAAGAAACAGAAGTACTAAAAGAAACCTATCCCAAACCATTTCCTCACCCCCAAAACAAAATTATTTTTCTGTCTCTTCAGAGACAAAATGTGACACAAAGTAATCCCTAAAAACTCTATCTGTCAGGAATTTGCCAGTTTGCAACAGATATCTAAGTCCAGGAGATAATTCTTTCTATCTGATTTATATTAAGATGCACAGGATTTTATGGGCACATCTGCACAGTCACATTGGCCCAAACTGAGTACTGACCACCAATTATTCTAGAGAATAGGAACAGAGAACATTTTCTACTTGCCCCCAGCCCACTGTGAATTTTACCATTACCCGTTACTCTACTCCATCTTTAAAAGAAGCATTTTCAGCCACAGTGATTGCTAACTTGAATCAATGGTTGCAAATCTCTGTTGCACTTAATTACTCCTGGTGTTCCAGAAGCATAGTGGTTACAACATTTGTCTGACATATAGAGCAGGGCTTTTCAACCAGTGGTACGGTACCACCTGTGGTACATTGGCACCTGGCAGATGGTACGTAACCATCCTAGAAAAGTGGTAACGGAGAAGGGGAATTAGCTGAACCGGTGGCAGCACCGCACAAGCCTGAGCGAGAGATGGCTGGAGCTGCAGGGCTGTCAGGGCTCAGTGGAAGCGCCAGGATCAATGCCGCTTTCCAGCTGATCGGCGCTTCTTCGGGGCTGTCAGGGCTCAGTGGAAGTGCCAAGATCAGCGCCAGGTTCCAGCTGGAGCTCGGCACTGTTCCTGGTGCTTCTGTTGAGCCCTGAAGAAGCACCAATCAGCTGAAAGCAGCACTGATCCTGGCACTTCTGCTGAGCCCAGAAGAAGCACCGATCATCTGGAATGTTGCAGCATTTCCAGGGTCTTGTGATTTACATTCAGATGCTTGGCAACTGATTCATATTTATGATGGTCATAGTGCCCCAGGGTCATGTGAAGTGACCACAACCTGCTGCAACCACCCAGCAGACGGGGGGAATAAAAACCAAACACCCCCCATCCCACCCCCACTGCCAATCCTCAACAGAAATGCTCACAACAATGAAAACCTCCGACAGGAGGAAGACCATTGCTGGGTGAGCAGGCAGGTGTCTTGCTCGGCTGTGGCTTGGGGGGCACCTTTTTCAGTGCCATTGTAACTTCAAAGAGTTGTAAGTCGAGGACTACCTGTACTTTATCACTTTTTTTCTTTTTTATCGGTCATCAAGTTTTTGACACCTTGCTAGGCAATTGGTGGTACTCAGATATTGCCGTATCCTAAAAGTGGTACAATGGGTGAAAAGGTTGAAAAGCCCTGATATAGAGGGTCAATGGTTCAGAACGTTGCAGAAATGTTTTAGTAGTATGGCTGGTCACTCAGTCAGCCAAATGTTTAGATCCTAGGCTTTTTTTTTGTCATAGAATGCCCAGAATGGAGTTCTGGCGCCTTTTTTGGATGGAACCTTGTAGGGTAGGCAAGGCGGGTTGTATGATGTGTGTGAGTTCCGGCACCTTTAAAAAAAAAAAGCACTGTTTAGATCTCTTACATTTTTCTAATGTCAATACTCAATTCTACAACCACCACTGCTGTATTGTAGGCAAGCTTATTTGTCTCTTCAATAGATGATATTTTAATACTTGCAAGCACCTTATTTACATCCTTCATTATAGATGAAGCTCTACTTTCAATGCTGGTAGTTTTTGGCTTTCTGCTGGTAGTTCTGCATATGTCATAATTTTCTCTTTTAATTCTTCTTGTGGAACAACAGGGTCAGATCATAGGTTGTTTCAGTGCTAACTTGTACTAGCTCTGTATTATTACTTCTTCAAAGTTATTGTTTCGATAGTCCATATGAGCTTTTTCCTTTATATTAGCAATTGTTATCTGAGTTTCTTCTACCATTCTACTATTGGGTTCGTTTGTTTGTTTGTTTGATCTTCCATTTGCACAATTTTTCTGTATCTCTTCCAGTTCTGCATCCCTAAATAGTTTATTTCTAGTAATAAATCTCCTTTGGTCTGCTAATCATTGTTCAGTGTTCTAACATTTATTTTAAGTATTCCCATTTGTTAGTTCCAATTTATTATAGCAGGTCATAATGGTATGATTTTCAAAGACATTATATTTTTGTCTTATCTGTGGTTGTTCTCCCAGTAATCATACAGGGCTAGGTAGGGTTGAGTCCCATTGCCCAGTTGTCAACAGTTTCTAGAAACACTAATAACTGACATGGCCCTGGTTGACCTGGATGACAACCAATCTGATATCGAATTCTTTTTCTGATTTCTCTAAAAAGAGTGCAGAGAAGAGCAACAAAAATAATTAGGGGACTGGAGGCTAAAACATATAAAGAATAATTGCAAGAATTGGGTATGTCTAGTTCGGGGGTCGGCAACCTTAAACACTTAAAGAGCCACTTGGACCTGTTTATCACAGAAAACATTGGGAGCCACAAAACCCTTTTGACATCTAAAATGAAGATAACACTGCATATATCCTTTTTTACCTTTATGCTATGTATAAAAAACTATAGTGTGTTGCATTTATGAAATCAATGAACTGCTACAAAGAAAACAATTTTTTATGCTGGAGAAAAAGGGGGGGAAACCTTTCTCCTTCATCCCAACAGGTGAAAACAATTTTAGTAGCTTATCTACCATCTTTAAATACAGCATTTAAAAAAATCAAAATATTTCATTAAATGTTCTTTACTAAAAGTCCAGTAAGGACAACATATATTCATATTCTCCCTCTCCCTCCCTCCCTCCCTCCCTCTCTCTCTCTCTCTCTCTCTCTCTCTCTCTCTTTCCTCTCTCTCCCTCTCTCCATCTCTCCATCTTCTGCTCACGTGGCCAGCTGACCTCACCCTGTTCTCCGACAAGCTGAAACACATTCTTATTGGGCTGGCGCTCTCCTGCCCTTGGTCTACCAGTCCTCTTCCCCGACTAAGTAAGTAAAAGTGTGTGTGTGTGTGTGTGTGTGTGTGTGTGTGTGTGTGTGTGAGAGAGAGAGAGAGAGAGAGAGAGAGAGAGAGAGAGAGAGAGAGAGAGAGAGAGAGAGAGAGAGAGAGAGAGAGAGAGAGAGAGAGATGCTGCTTTCTGCTGCTTCCTGCGGAGATGCAGCAAGGGCAGGGAGTCCCCCCAATTAGCTTGTCAGCTTGTCGGAGAACAACGTGAGGCCAGCTGGCCAGGTGAGCAGAAGATGAGAGAGAGAGAGAGAGAGAGAGAGAGAGAGAGAGAGAGAGAGAGAGAGAGAGAGAGAGAGAGAGAGAGAGAGAGAGAGAGGGAAGGGAAGGGAAGGGAAGGGAAGGGAAGGGAAGGGAAGGGAAGCGCAAGTGCCTCTCTCTGTCTCTGTCTCTCTCTCTGCAAATGGCAGAGGAGGACTGGGAGCCACTGTAGAAGGCTGAAAGAGCCACATGCAGCTCCAGAGCCACGGGTTGCCGACTCGTGGTCTAGTTTAATGAAAAGAAGGACCAGGGGTGACATAAAAACAATATTCTAAAATCTCAGGAGCTGCCACAAAGAAGAGGGAGTCAACCTATTTTCCAAAACACCTGAAGCCAGGACAAGAAGCAATATGTCCTGGTTCCGACAGATGAAACCCTTCAAAAGAACTTCGAGGCATTGTTTTCCTTAAAAAAATCTTTTATTCGGGAAACAAAGTATCGACACTACATAGTTGAAACAAAAACTAAATTCCACCCCCAATAAACAGTCATAAATCACATTCCCCAATTAGCTTGAAACACGGGCTTTCTCCCCAGCTCTCCAGCCCACCAAAATGTTATCAGTTCTGGACCCAGTTTTTCCTTGGATTCCCACGGCAGAGTTATTATTATTATGACCAACTGAACTCTCATTCTGATCCTCCCTCCTATCACCAACTAATTCTAAAAGCATAGAGAAAATGGCTGCATTTTCATCTGTTGTCAAAGCAAGAACATCCAACATTAGCAACATTGACACAATAGATGGAAACTGATCAAGGAGATAACCAACTTAGAACTAAGGATAAATTTTCTGACAGTCAAAACAATCAGTTGAACAACTTGCTTCCAGAAGTTGTGGGAGCTCCAACACTGGAGGTTCTTAAGAGGAAAATGTACAACCATTTGTCTGAAATGGTATAGGGTTTCCTGCCTGAGCAGGGGGTTGGACTCAATGACCTCCAAGATCCCTTCCAACTCTGTTATTCTGTGATTCTGACCATAATAAATGAGTTGATGTTAGTCTGGCGTTTCTACTAGGACCTGTCTGGCATGGGTGATCCTTCTGGTAGAATAGCTCTGAACCTCATCAGAACATCACAGGCCCCTCCCTCACAGAAAGGGTGCCCATGGAGGGGTATTTCTGATTCAACTGCCATTGGAAATTCTGCCTATGGAAGAATTTCTAATAGAATTTGAGCTTCGTATTTGCTGATATTATTATTACGCCTGGTACTATTTTTCTTCGCCTGAGCTATCCACATTTCTGCCCTCTGGACTGAAAAAGGTTAACCAGTATACCACTGAAATGCTGAAACAGCTGTTTATTTTCCTTTGACACAATATTTGGGCTGTTTAGAAACAGGCATGTACACCTTCTACCTCAAGTGGTAGAAAAAACAATAAAACAGTCACATTGTTGAACTCGCGGTGGTGGTGGTGGTGGTGGTGGGAGCCATAAAACTGGTAGCTCATAGACAAAACAGTAATTAAAAATAATAACTCTGCTAGGTTTTAAGCCACTGATTCTCTGCATATTAGGTAAATAGGCAAAAAAAGACATTTTTATTTTAAAGCTTTGTGTTGTGCCTGAATATAGATGCATTTATATACATGTTTAATTTAACTCTTACGTTTATGTATGTTTTTATATAGATGCTTATGCATACAGAGAGAAAGGGAAAGGGAAAAGGAAAAGGAAAGAGAAAGAAAGAGAAGAACTATATATATTTAATACCTGTCCACAGAAAGAAATGTAATTGGTGTTTGTTTGTTTGTTTGTTTGTTTAAAAAATCATATTATCTTTCAACCAACTCTGAATAGCTTTCAGTCAAAAACCAAAAGACACATAAAATCACACTAAAACTACAAAACCAAATTGATTGAAGCATTAAAAACAATTTTAAAAACCTAGCACCACATCAAAGCTCTAGCATGCAAATTACCTAGTCTTCTCCCAGCACTTGGGGAGGAAACCAGGTCTCAGTGCTTTGTGGAAGGCTAAAAGAGTGGAGACCACCAAAGGGCACTATTTATTGGAAGGGACTAGGAGCATGCTCACCCCATCTGACCTGAAAGGATGGGTAGATGTCCTGTAAATATCCTGGCCCTGTATCACATAAGGCAGGGGTAGGCAGCCTTGGCTCTTTTATGACTCGTGGACTTCTATGCTGGCTCAGGAATTCTGGGAGATGAAGTCCACGAGTCATAAAAGAGCCAAGGTTGCCTACTCCTGACATAGGGCTTTAAAAGTGATGACCAGCACTTTAAATTGTGCCCAGAAAAAAACTGGAAGCCACTGCAGTTCACGCAACAGAAGTATAACACAGGCAAATCTAGGGACCCCCAATATTGTGCACTCTCCTGTATTCTGAGCCAGTTAAAGTTTTTGGGTGGTCTTCAAGTACAGTCCCTTGAGGAGAACATTGCAGTAATCCAGCTGGGAGGTGACCAAAGCATGAGTGACTGTGAGCAAGGCTATTTATTACTTCTCAGCATGAAATACTGGGAGGAAACAAAAGCAAGGAAGATAAGTGGAGACTTGGTGGGTTGCTCCCATACTGTTTGAATCCAAATCAAATTTTCTTCAGCCACAGAGTCCAGCCAGCATCAGCACAGGGCAGGAACTGCTAAGCACATAATCTAAATATGTCCTATGATTTCAGAATGGAAAAAAATAATGGGAGAAGTCCAGTTTGTCTACAGATGACACATAGCCCCATCTGCCCAGAATACTAAGCTTGAGAATATATCAGAATCCAAAGCTATCCTAGACTTAGACATCATTTTTGAGCATTTTTTCTCTCTCACCCAACAACCCTCCCCATGAATGCAATTCTAAAGATTACATGCTAAATTCACTTGACTATGAAAGTTTTTTTTTTAATTTCACTTAATACTAGGAGACAAAAAAAAAACCTCCTTGCATGTTTATAAATGAAAAGCTGGACAAAGAAATCTGCTTTTTAACAAGAGATTAAAACAAATGGCTAAGCCTGGCTAAGCAACCTTAGTAGAGGAGAGCTACTAACAGCTCTCCTCTGCTGTTACATAATAATATGTTACTGTACTGGAATCAATGTGAAAAAATAAATCTATATTAAAAGCCTATGCATCGGTTCTCCCAAGCACCCTAGCTAATACAACTGTAGCAAAATGAAAATAACACTTTTGATGCAATTCAGTTTTCTCAACCCAGAACCATCCAAACACTTTGAATTATAACTACCATTGCCCACAACTGCCACACCTGTTGGTGAGGTGGCTGGGAATTGTGGGAGTTCCATATATATGGCATGAGATGGGAAAGCTGCAAACAGCTTTTTCACAAACCTAAGAGAACCCATCGGAAATTATGTTTTATTAAAGCCCTCAGTTCCCTCTTTTGTGACTCATTGTGAACTGCTGAGTTTCCAGCTTGTTCTTTCTAGGCAGGAGACAGATGACATGACCATCTCTCTCCCTCTCTCCCTCTCCCTCTCCCTCCCTCCCTCTGTCCCTCTCTCTCCCTCTCTCTCCCTCCCTCTCTCTCTCCGTCCCTCTCTCTCTCCTCCCTCCCTTTCTGTCCCTCTCTCTCTCCCTCCCTCCCTCCCTCTCTCTCTCTCTCTATCTGTTTGTGTGTTTAATGTGCCAATAAATTGACACTTTCATTGCTGTTTAGCAATTTTATTTCTATGGGTATGAAGTTGTATTTATATTATATTTCTAATTCTTCATCTGCCATCCAGTACTTTGTATGTGGCAGAAAATTATGCCAGTCTAACCTGTATTGTTCTCTTTCCAGTCCTCTTCTTTTGCCAATCAGGTTAACAAATGACTCTTACTTGGAAGCAGCAGCAGAACTAACTACTGTAACCATAGCTCTCTGTTTCCTGGTTTAAATCAGCCCTCTGGGTAGCACAGGGTCAGTGCTCTTTCAAAGGAGTACGGAACCTGTGCTTATAAAATAAGATAAGCACTTTTTCAGGTGCTAAAGAATTACTTTGCATTTGGAAGGAGGTCATATAAGACCAGACAGTATGATGAGAAGCATCAGGAGAGCACTTTGTGGACATATGCCTCTGAAAAAGCCAGATGTTGGACCTCTACTGCAGCCCAAGCCAAAATAGTTACCAGAGGGTGGGACATGTCCACATTATCTTGAATTGACCAGTACTGTAGGTGGCTCCAATTCCTGGCAAGGGCAACAGCCATATGAGATCAAACAAATGATCCACATGGCAAAAACTGTATCAGAAGGAGAAGATTTTGACATTGGAAGGGTCAGGACAGCCTCGGGTATGGGCTGAGGAAGCAATGAAGGCAACATTATAAGGCGATGGCCAATGCTGGAGAAAGTGGCCACTGAGGCATGTTCATGCTGTGGTCAGAGTCACGTAAGGAAGAACCCTGTCTTAGAATAGCCATTTAAGTGAGAGATTGCAGGCTGGTATGTGTTTATTACAAAGAGATTAAGAGGCACATGGAATTTGGGGTGGATTTTGTTGTGTTTTTTGGGGGGGGTAACATCTACTTGCACTATGATTTTTAAAACTGAGCAAACTTGGCTTATTGCATTTGGGGTCATTAATTGATATAACTGGCATTCATATGTCAAATAACCCAAGGTTTCACCGACCTTGGTAGCACTCAAGAGTAATCAGCCACAAGGTAAGCATGAAATGTTCCTGAACAATTGCCTTAGGCACTAAGCCATAGCAATGTCATATTTTTTTCTTTTCTTCTTAAATGTACTCTGTGTCTAATTCAGCCAGTGTCTTGCTTTGTTTCCTAAACCCCCAAGCACTTAGCATTGTCCTGAGTAGCACTTCCAGCTTCTGTCTCAGATGATTATAGCTTTCAAAAGCTGTAATGCAGGTGATCCTACTATTAGCGTGGGCTAGCTGTCTCAGACTGCAGATGGGAAGGATAGAGTTGGACCAATAATCTTCTGTGTACACAAAAACATGTGTTCTTCTGATTTATGGCTGTTACCATAGCATGGATCATAAATGTTGACTATTATGTAGGAAACAGCTCTCACGGATCCAATAGCTTTGGTATCCAATTTTTTTTTTAACGAAAGCGAGCTTATCTTCAACCAGTGCTGATAGCAGATTAAATGATGGGCATGCATCAGGTGATTTCTCTACATACATATTTTTCACAAATATAATTCCCTATAAAATTATTGGGAATGATGCATGCAACACATATAAGGATAAATTTTAGGTTCTATAAAATGAAATATATACTTGGGAGAGACGCATACATAAAAATGTAATTATTACAGATGGTTTTTCAGAAAAAACAACCAATATTTTTAAGAACATCATAAATTTTGGACTGAAATCAAAATAGATATGCCTCACTTTATGGAATATTTATTATTTCTACTTACAGCAGAAGCCATTACTTATTTTCTTAAAAAGGAAGGAAGGAAGGAAGGAAGGAAGGAAGGAAGGAAGGAAGGAAGGAAGGAAGGAAGGAAATCTCACCTTCAAGTTTTACGCTTTTATTTTTAAAAGGAAGCTTATTTTTATTTTTTTATTTTATTTTTTGCCTTGACACATAAACACCAAATGGATCCACAATTCAATTCAGTGTGAAAGAGAAACAGAGTAACACATTTTGTTTATTCAGGGTAACAACATTTGCTGCTCTTTTACTACCTCTCAGCATATGCAAACACAACTTAGATAGTACCACTATGCTTATGCCTTAAGCAGCATATAATTATTTGTGTTTTTGCAACTCTGGCACATTCACACATGGGAGAAAAGAGCTTAATGCTGGCTCTACTCCAGATACAAGGCAGCCCTGTTATCCTTACTCTCCCCCAATATCCATAGATTAAGGCAGATACTTGAGGAGTATATGAAGAAGTGCAGGCCTAATGTGACATGGACAATTCAGTTCTGTAGAAGTGGATCAGCAGCTCAGAGATGGAGATTGTTTCCAGAAAACTGATGCTGAAGCAATGGGTTTAGGAATGAAAAATAGTACAAAACACCAAAGTTAGGCTGAAGGGATTTCAGATTGTTTTCGTGAGGAACTACTACTAAAAGTTATATTAATTAGAGCTTCTATTTCCCAGGGGATCCTGGTGACAACTATAGCACCAATTATTGATTTATTTTGAAAAACAAAATAAAACTGATTTAAAGACAATTTAATGTCATGTGTTATTCAACCCTAATAAACCAAAACTTCTTTTTAAATTAATAAAGATCTTTATGTTCCATATAGAGGCAGAAGTTTAAGTACAGTAGAGTATTTATGATCCTGAGTGCACAACAGAATAAGATTTTTTGTCATAATCTATGTCCCTGTGGAATATCAGAATTTACAGACCATATCAAGAGTTGTCTTAGTTGATCCTGCTCTGTTGATTATATTAATAAAGCATGATTCAATGAGTGCACATTTTTTTAAAAAAATACAGTGGATAAGAATTTCAGAATTCATACTAAGGACAGACTAACCTTACCAAGCTAGCTCAAGGTTGAAAAATAACATGTAAGCTTTTGAGATCTCTAAAACTTTTCCCCAAATGCAGTGGTAAACAAAGTGGAGGGTGATAGGCTCAAGCAGATGAATCTAATTTCATTGTTCTAAAAGAAACCGGGAGTTGATTTCAGGCATTCAGATTAGATTCTGCCAGAAGCTAAAATAGTTTCCCTGGAAATCTTCTCCCAAGGATTTGGGGGGATCAAAATCAGGCAAAAATAAAAATATTGATCTCTTATCTTTTAAAGCATAAAGATTCAGCTATGAAGTCAGTCTAAATTTTCCTTGAGCTAAACATGAAAGTTCCTTGGTGAGTAAAAACAGAACTAGAGAGAAGCCTAACAAAGCTGAACCTAACATATTTATTATAGGAAAACAACCATGTTAATCTAGGGTAGCCAATAATCAGAAAATCTAGTAATGTGTTTTATGAAAGCTTATGCCTTCAATAAAAAGTGGTAATTCCTAATGTGGGGATAACAGATTCCTTCTGACGTCTAACAGAAAGGTTGGGATTCTTTTCCTGGGGTCCAATGTCAATTTTACTCCAATTTACCATTGGTAACATTGAAACTTTAAGCAATAGTTAACCATGTCTGAGCAGCACAGATTCTATAGATTTTGGTAGAAAAAGGAAATAAACACTGAATACTAAAATGATTAGTTTTTAAACTGCTTGAGTCAGCTGGACCATGTTTTTCTGTGTGCTAGGAATACTAATCTGTATCTCCCTTATAATATTGATCCAAAACTGACAAGAAGGGCAAGGAAATGGCAGCACTGAGTATACATTTTCAAGCTGAAAGATATCAAGAGAATACCTTTGCAAGTCCTCTCTAGGGTGTTTTAAGAAATTCATTTTTAAAAAAAATTCATAAAATGATTTGAAAGATCTATGACGGTATGAGTTGGAATTTATCTGTTCAACCGCATCACCATTTCTCTGAATACTAGGACCTACTTCTTGCTAGACATATTTTCCAATAGGTATTTCAAAAGACAATCAGCATTCAATGGTCAGAGAGCTATTGAAAAGCACATGTTTTTATAATGCAGATAGCTTATCTATGACAAATAGTTATATCAATGTCACTGGATAAACTTATTTCTCTCCAAAATTTTGTACTAAACAGGCCCAGATTCAGATCCACCCTGAGCCATGGAAACTCACTGAGTGACTCTGAACCAATCACTCTCACTCAGCCCAACCTATTTCACAGGATATTTGCTACACAAATCAAATGAAAGAAGTCCATATAAGTTACATTTGTTTCCTGAAAAAAGGCAGGATGATGAATTTAACAAATAAATAACAGGCAACGTTTTAAAGAGCAAAACCCATGAAGTCATCCATCCACACAGTTTGAGTATCATCAATATCCAGATGAGGATCAAATACATCTCCATTCCAGGCTAGACAAAAGAGGGAGATGAAGTCTTATCTCAGTGTCCAGAAGCTGTTAAGGTCTGGGTGGGGAAGACTTAGAGTATTCATCTAGTAAACAAATTGTATCAACTGCCAGTTAGCTTTTCAGTGCAAATCAAGTCAAGGTGCTGGATTTCAACTTTAGGGCCTTATATGAGTTAGAGTCTATGAACTATTCTGAGTGATATCTATTCATCTGATAAGATTAAGGAGAGGTGGCTTGTTAATAATTCCACCACAGAAGAAATGTCTCTAGGGATTCCATTGTCAAACCTTCTCAGTGATGGTCCACTTCTCTGGAATAACCTCCTCCTGGATATCCACACTGTCCTCTCTCTGTTAAGACCTTTGAAAACGTGGGGATAGGATAGAAAGTTACATCCCCTCAGACATCTAAGTACATTGGTGTATAATATTTTAGAAAGAGCTATAGGGTGTTAGATATTCTTTGTTTTTTTATTTTTTTTCTACTTTATTTCTCAAGGTGATAGCTGAACAAGATGCTAAAGGCTTTGGATTGGTGGAATATATCACCTGGGTGAATAAATAAGTGAATAATGAATTTATATGAATGAATGTTTATGAATATATATGAACAAATGTGTATGGATAAATATATATGAATGAATGAATGAATGAATGAATGAATGAATGAATGAATGAATGAATGAATGAATGAATGAATGAATGAATGAATGAAATTTAAAAACTTCCTACCTAGAGGTCTAAAGAGATGTTACTAGACATTAGTGAATCAATACAATTATTCAGCATAAAAACATCTGTTATACTGCTTTTAAGTGGTCTGCCCTGAATTCCCTAATCATTTCATAACACCATTACAAGGGAGGGGTTTTGGGGGGGGGGAATTGGGCAGTCTACAAACTGAATTAAATAAATTTAGATATAATAAATGGAACAGAGTCTGATTAAGTAATCAGCATAAATAAATGTTACATCCTAGGAGCTAACTATATTGAAGTGCTGCAGATATATTTGAAATATAAACTGACCTCCTTTCCAAAAATCAGCAAAACAGTTCATATGACAAAGAAAGAATTCAGCTAAAGTTAGAGCTTGGAGAATTGTCTCATTTTGGAAATCCCCCTAGAGATCAGGCTTGTACTAATATTATCTGCCTTTCAATGCAGTCAAAACCTAGATTTCTACACTTTAAATGATAAAATGACAAACTACTATCAAGGTTCACTGTCTAGGTTAGATTTCAAGAACTTTCCCTATAAGTTACCCACTGAGAATGCTAGTGTCACTGGCAAAGTACACCTTGGTGTGAAGGTTTTCCATACTACAGGGCTGATCCACATGGTTTTAATACTGCAATAACCCTACTGCAGCATAACTCAGTGTGTGTGTGTGTGTGTGTGTGTGTGTGTGTGTGTCTGTCTGTCTGTCTGTCTGTCTGTCTGTGATACTTTCTCAATGAGGCCAATGGGATGTTCAGTGACTTTATTCCTATTAATATTAGCAATGGGCAACAGGTAAACTGCCTCATTAGCATCACATTATATCCCTGCTGCTGCAAGACATTGTGTGTCTAGAGAAGCTTCACTTTAATTTCATATTTTTCCTATGTAAAACAATATTTCTCGCTCAAATGTGGAATGATTTGCTTTACTGCAAACTGGTCCACTGTAAGTAACATTTATGGACTTTAACAGGAACATAGATCTTTGCAGCTTACAAGACACTTTGCTTTGGATAACTAAATTAGAAATTTTCTGTGCTCAGACAGATAAGAACAGGAAGTCTCCTTCTAATAACATGCACCAAGGGTTACTAATCTGTTTGTGCTTTAGTTATCCATCTGTAAAATGTTGTGAAGACAGTTGTATTAAGGCTGCAATTTTAAAGCATTTACTTTAAGTCCATATTACTTCTCTATTAATGGAACTTACCCTGTTGTTAATGGTGTCAGCGTTTCTTTTTTTAAAAAAACTAATGTTTATATATTACAAAAGTGAAATGCAAAGTCTAAAATTTACTGCCATTTTCAAAATCATTTACCCATTTCTTCTTGCAATTTTCTCTAATAATTCAGAAAATAAAACATTGTTCTTTTTATTGTTTTTCATAAATCATATGATCCTTAGGTGACTTTTTAAATACACATACATGTATGTGCACAAATTCTTGAACTAAGAGTAGATTATAGGAAATAAATGAGAGGGAACATTTTGTTTCAAAATGTTAAGAACTGGAGATAAACAGAGACAGTTTATCTTACTCCATAATTCTAGTATAGATAATACAGAGCATTTGCATTATGTTAACTATTGACCAGGAGAAGCCACTAGATGACTAGTTCTGTGTTGGCTTTTTTTGCTGCTGCACCACATTGCTGGCTCATATTTACGTGATTGTCCACTAAATCCTACAATCCCTCTAGCACAGGGGTGTCAAATTCAAAACGTCACATGACGTGTCGCAACATATCATGACTTTTTTGCCATTGCCGGCAATGGGGTGGGCATGGTTTTGCTATCCAGCCCGAGGGCCAGTAGTTTGGCACCCCTGCTCTAGCAATTACTACTATTGAGCCAGGTACCACCTATTCTATACCGCTAATAGTTTTTCATAATGGCAAAATGTAGAAGTTTACTTTTTTCACCACTGAATTTCATTTTTTTAGATAGAGCCGTGTTCAAGTCTGTCAAGATCCTTCTGTATCTTGAATCTATCTTCCAGATTATTGGCTATTCCTGCCAACTTGGTGTTGTCTGCAAATCTGATGAGTTCCCCTTCTATCCCTTTGTCTAAATCATTGATGAAGATATTGAAGAGTACTGGTCTAAGACAGAACTTTGGGGTACTCCATTGAATACTTCCCTCCATGTAGATGCACTTCTATTAAGGACTACACATTGAGTGCAGTTGCTCAGCCAGTTACGAATCTATCCATCCTATCTATCCCACATTTTTCTAGTTTACTAAGAAATAGGTTATGGTCTACTTTATCAAATGTCTTACTGAAGTCCAAGTAAATCATATCGTAGCATTTCTGTGACCCACTAATTTTGTCACTTTGTCAAAGGATGCAATAAGATTTTTCTGGCATAATATGTTTTTGACAAACCCATGTTGGCTTCTGGTTGTGACTTGGTTTGCCTCTAGCTATTTGCTTGATTGTTTTTTCCAGACTCTTTCCAGTTATTGATGTCAGGCTGATAGAGCTGTAGTTTCCTGGATTCATTTTTTTTTCTTTTTTGAAAATGGGAACTTCATCAATTGAAAGCACATGGTGCCAAATTGAATTAAATAATAAACAGATAAATAAATAGTAACTAAAGTTACACACATTTCCTCCTTTTAAGGGGAGGCAGTCATAACATCTCTAACATGGTAAAAATTACAAATCTCAAGAGCATATAGGAAAAAAAGAAAACATTTTTATTTCACTTTTTCCAAATTGCAATTAAATATTTTCAATAATGCATTCAATAATGGGATTTGATTTTTTAAAAGTATGACAATGAAGTATATTGGGAAAAATCATTTATAGTACTTCAGGATCTTCAAGTGATTAAAAAACGTGAGCTCTGCTGCATGATATTTTTAGTAACATTCTTATGAGACTGAAAGCCTTTGCAAGTTTAGGGGTCCCAATGCATCTATCAGGGGAGAATTTTCCCACTCCCCTATATAGAAAAAACAAATAGGAAAAAAATGCTTACTAACCATTACTAAAGGGTTAGATAGCCTCTAGAACTATAATTATAAGAGCAAAACCTACTTACTAACCATTATTAAAGGTTAGATATCCCCTAGAATTATCATTCAAAAGGATATTGATGTCAGGATTCCTCCTAAAATTCTTCCTAAAATTCCCAATATTCAATGTTGAGGCAGGATGATTATAGGAATAAAAATATAAAAATAAATAAGTAGTTTCAGCTGGTAGTTCATCTGTCTGTCTCTCTGTCTACCTCTCGTGCCAAAGGGAGCATAAAATAGTCCTTGAAATGAATTATGCCTTATCTTAACACATATTACAACAAACATTTGAATGCCCACAAGCTGGCATTTCCTCATTGATTCCAAGCATGCGGGTTGAAAGAACTGATTTCTCTGTCTAAGAAATGTTTGTGAAAATCAATAGTTTATCCCCAGAAGACCACATGGGAAACATAAAACTGTTACAATAGTGTTTTGTATTAGTGCTGAAAGATTATTTTGTAAGTAAGTTAGTAGACTTTGTTGGCAATTATCTCATATTACTAGTACAGATAAAAAGATAATCAAGGTTCCACAAGGATGGTAAGAGGAAAGCAAGATTATGTAGAGTCTGTTTATGCCCAATACTAATTTTGTCTCCCTTAAGCCTCAGTAGGTCTCCTGGGCTTGGAAATTAAGCAGGATCAGTCATGGCTAGTAACTAGACAGAAGACTACCATGGAATGCTGACTAGACTGGGAATCTGAAGAACATTTTGGAAAAAGACAAGTTGTTTCTGTTGCCCAAAAAATGGCATGGATAAAACCATGAAGTTATGAGGAGTTAAGTTCAACTCCATCCTCTTAAACTCACCATCATGGATACAAGCCATCAAATGGATTATATCGATACATTTAGTCTGCAGTCATTTGGTGACTTGTTCACTCTTTTGGTAAGCCCATGGTTTGCTTAACAGTGGGTTTGTTTGAACTGACTTGAGTTCGTACTGAGCAGAAAATGAAATCTATCTCAGTTTAACATCCTCAGCAATTCCAGCCACTGCCAACCACAATCAAGTGGTCTTGCTGTTCAGCTTGCATCCTCCAGATCGGTACCAACATCTGCTGAATTCCCATAATACGTTGCCATAATATCAGCCAACAGTCCAAATGTTTCCACTTGCTATTGAGCTCAGAATAATTGAAAAAGTACTAGACTGAAGATCTGTGAGATACGCACAAAGGCTCATAAACCTATCTTTCCTCCTCAGTAGTGAAGACAGCTTCCCCTTCCTCTTTCAATATTATGCTAAATGTGCTGCAGTTCAAAACTTATTTCCAGAATGCAACTCTCTTACGCATTTTCCCCTGCAAATCCTTGACGTAGTTTTAGTGCAGGGGTTTTCAAACTTGGCCCTTTTATGACTTGTGGACTTCAACTCCCAGAATTCCTCAGCCAGGCATGCTGGCTGAGGAATTCTGGGAGTTGAAGTCCACAAGTCATAAAAGGGCCAAATTTGAAGACTCCTGTTTTAGTGACTGGGCCGGAAAGCCGCTGCTTTGCGCCAAGAGGGAACCAACTCATCAAGCGCCACTCCGCTGCCCTTCAAAACAGGCCGCTTTGGCAGCATTTTGTGTGTGTGTGTGCCACTTCAGCCTTAGACGTGCCCTACGTGTCCTTTGCCCTTCCCTGTTTGCCTCTGGCCATCACCACAGCCGCTCATCGCGGCTGCTCTGCCCCCACGAACACCGACAGGCTATTGGGAAGGAAGACAAAAAAGTGCAGCAATCCACGAGCTCTTTCATTCTTCCAGGAAGGAAGGAAGGTGCCATAACGGGGTAACCTCGAAACGGCGGCGAGGAATATTTTGGAACTCTACAATCCAGATATGGCAACATTAGTTTTAGGATACTTCCATATGGCTATTTATTGCCAGCTCCTCTCAGCCTGGCATCATGCCTGCCTGCTGTCTGCACTGTGGTCCTCTTTCGGCTGCCGAGTGCATTTCCTTCCACCTCGCTTTCTTGCTTAAGATCCTGAGGTTCTGCGGAGGTGGGGGATGAGCCCTGTTACCGCCCAGTCTCCATCTCTTAGGCTTCCTTTCTCGACCCCTTTCCCAGCGTTTACTATAGTGCAATTCAGAGAGCCAGTTTGCTACATTGGTGAAGGCACCGGGCTAGAAACAGGGAGACCGTGAGTTCTAGTTCCGCCTGAGGCACGAAGTGAGCTGGGGAAATCTCTCGGCCCTAAGAAGTAGGCAGTGCAAACTTCAGGGACTTGTACACACAGAGAGACGTTCAGCACCGACTTCTTGAATTGCGTGCCTTCGAGGGGGGTCGGATCTTGCAGGGTAGGTTAACAGCCACCTCCATTCCCGCAGCCCATACGTGCTTGGAGCGTGGCGCGGGTCAAGCTTTTTTCTATATTCTGGTTGGTCAAGTAGTCCTGTTTGCTTCTCAGCGTTTTGAAGCCGACTGGAGTGAGAACCTCTGCAACTCCGTCCGCTTGAAGCTGTTTGAGGGAGCGGTGCTGGATTGGAAGAGGGTTTCCCGTCTGCGTTTAAACAAAACCGTGAAGAAAACAAATAAGAGTTTAGGTAACTTTATAATGACCAGGTGAAAGTAAACAGAACCACGTCTCTTGAGAACGTGAATAAACATTAAGTGCAAAAGAGAAACAGACTAATGTTCATGTAATAATATGTTGGCCCACTATAGAAAGGACACTCGGCACACAATAAAAACCAATTCAAGTTAAACAAAAATGTAATAAAGCAATCAAATCGGGTTTAAAAACACAACAGACTAATGAGTATCAAGAGGTAAACTCCTGCTGGATGTTTTAAAATGCAGTGTGTACAATTTATTATGGAGATATCGTACAATAGCTGAATGTTTTCATCATCAGCCTGGGGTTCAAATCAAATCCTTTATTATGGTCATAGACCAGCATAGCAACCTGGCAGAGGAGATAACGATGACCAGCCTACATTTATTTTCTGAACCAGGATGATTTGTTCAGCTCCAAATAAAAGTTCAGATAATCCTTGACTTACAACCATTCATTCAAAGACTGTTCAAAGTTACAACCGCACTGAAAAAGAGTGATGTGTGACTGTTGCAGCATCCCCATGGACACAAGTTCAAAATTCTGATGCTTGGCAACTGATTCATATTTATGATAGTCGCCGTATCTTGGGGTCATGCAACCTTCTGACAAGCAAAGTCAATGGGGAAGCCAGATTCACTTAACAACCTTGTTACTAGTTTAACAATTGCATGATTCACTTAATTATGGCAAGAAAGGTCGTAAAATGGGGTAAAACTCAACAACTGTCTCACTTAGCAACAGAAACCTTGGGTTCAAATGTGGTCGTGAGTCAAGGACTACCTGTATAGATCTCCAGAGTTAGGGAACTTGCAGAGTGTTCCACCTCTGTAACTTCTTATAGATGTGGTGTTGATGTCAGAGTTACTTTGTGTTGCCTCCCTAAACTAGCAAAAGTCCACTTGTGTCTCCTTTGCAATACTTTCTCATTTTGATCCTATGGACTTTCAAACGAAATAAAACTTGCAAGAATATTTTTAGAATTATCTGACTCAAGACAGTTATGCCTTCCTGATTTTTATACATATGTGAATGGTACAAAAAAATTTTTTACAGAATTTATAGAACACAGAGAGCTGTGAACAACACCTTCATCAGTTCATTGAAAAAAAACACAAATAGATAAGTCCTAGGATAGTGTAACATTGTTCACATACCCTTTTAAATAGGAAATAAACACCTTTTACAGAGAAATTATCTCAGTCAGAGGGATGATCCCTTTTCTTTTCCAAATCTCCCCACTGCAATAGTTCACCTAAGAGAGTTTGAAACAGGGATGCTGCAAAAAGAAAAAAAAAATGATTGTTACCACCATCCCTACTTTTTTTTAATCCCAGTCATTTCTTCATGGACAACTGTCGCTGTTTAAAAAGAGACATAACAATTATAACCATCTACCATAAATTCATTGTGTACTTTTTTTTTTTAATACTCCTGGTGACTGGACTTTTCTTGGCAAGATTTCTGAAGTGGCTTGCCTTTGCCTACTTCCTAGATTTGAGAGATTTAATTGTCAAGGTGCTATTTCGCAAATTATTGAAGACACATCTTTGCCGATAGGCCTGGGGCAGTTAACACCTTGCCCCAGCCAGTGTATGTTTGTTTGCATGTCTGTCTTGGATGATTGATTTTTAATTAAGGGGTTTTTATAATGTATTTTAATGTTAGATTTCTTCTTGTGAGTATCCATGTTGTAAGCCACCCTGAGTTCTTGGAATAGGGCGGCATAGAAATCTAATTAAATAAATAAATTGTTTCCTCCATGGGTTGGAAAGATCAGATTTGGCTCATTGACTATTCAGCTGAAGGAGGATTTTGTGTCATTTATGCTGGGACTCTATTCCTGGAAAATATGGTACATATTCTCCCGCCTACCTCATTTGTCCTTAATTGAGTTTTCTTGTGTAGAATAACAACTTCATATATTCTAGGTTTTTGTTATAATAAAAACTGCCTACTTGATCTCTTCTGTTTTCCACTTATAGGAAATCTATGCACTTTATAAAGGGCAGAATGAAGTGAGGTGTTTCTCAAATATGCCTTTGAGAGCATGAGCCCATTTATGAAAGACTACGCTAATTCCACCCATAGAATGAGAAGTAGCATTTGAATACAGATCTGACCACAATGGAACCCAAAATTTATGTTGCTGAGTGAGAAACTTGTTCAGTGAGTTTTGCCCCATTTTGTGGCTTTTCTTGCCATAGATCTTAAGTGAATCACTGCAGTTGTTAAGTTAGTAACATCGTCGTTAAGTGAATCTGGCTTCCCCATTGACTTTGCTTGTCAGAAGGTCGCAAAAGGGGATCACATGACCCCGTCATAAATATGATCCAATTGTCAAGCATCAGAATGTAGATCACGTGACTGTGGGGAGGCTGCAACAGTCGCAAGGGTGAAAAGCGGTCATAAGTCACTTTTTCAGCGTCGTCGTAACTTCAAATGGTCACTAAACAAACTGTTGTAAGTCAAAAACTACCTCTATAGTAACAGGATTTTTTTTTTTAAAAAAAGTTATCTCAGAAAATCATTCTAAACATCAAAAACTGATTTATATAGTATAGGTCAGGGGTAGGCAACCTTGGCTCTTTTATGACTTGTGGTATAGGTAGCCCTCAACTTATTACCACAATTGACCCCAAAATTTATGTTGCTAAGTGAGAAATTTGTTCAGTGAGTTTTGCCCCATTTTACAACTTTTCTTGCCACCGTTGTTAAGTGAATCACCACAGTTCTTAAGTTAGCCACATGGTTGTTAAGTGAATCTGGTTTCCCCATTGACTTTGCTTGTCAGAAGGTCGCAAAAGGGGATCACATGACTCTGGGACGCTGCAACCGTCATAAATGTGAGACAGTTGTCAAGCATCCGAGGGTAAATCACATGACCATGGTGATACTGCGATGGTCATAAGTGGGAAAACTGGTCATAAGTCACTTTTTTCAGTGCTGTTGTAACTTTGAACGGTCACTAAACAAACCGATGTAAGTTGAGGACTACCTATATTAGCCTCAATGTCAACGCTGCTAACATCGGATGTTTTTGCATTGACAACAGATGGAAATGTAGCCATCTTTTTCCTTTTGCTTTTAGAGTTAGATGATGCTGGGAGGGGGATGTGAACGAGAGTTTAGCTAGACATAACACATCAAACCTAGGTGAGAAACAAAAGTTATTGTAACCAGAGCTGATAAGGATTTGGCGGCTGGAGAACTGGAGAGGAAGCCTACGCTTCAAGCTAATTGGAGAATGTGGTTTATGATAGTTAATTAGAGGAGGGAATTGTGCTTTGATACTATGTGCTCAGGGGAGGGGAATCCAGTTTTTGGCTTCGATTATGCACAGCTGATGCTATGCTACTCAAAATAAAGATTCTGTAAGGTAAACAATGCCTTGAAGTTATGTGAAGAGTTTCATCTGTCAGAACCATGAAACTCAACTTTATCAGCCTGAATTAATTAAAAATAACCATTGCAATTAAAATGGATTTAATTTCCATCGAAGGACTTGTGAAAAACAATTCCACAGTTCACTAATAGTAAACATAAATAGTAAACATAAATTAAAAATCCCAGGTATAATATACCTTCCTACTTATTTTTCCTCTATTCCACCATCCATTGTTGACGCTTAGGAGAGAAAGGAACATTTAAAAAAAATAGAAAGGGAAAAAAGGTGAACAGGTGATAAAATATAGTAGCTAGATTCACCCATAACATTGTCAGATTTGCTGGAACAATATCCAATTAAACTGCAAAGGCAGAGCTGCCAACTAGTTTAGAAGATAATAAAAATAATTCATCTCTTTACCACTATCCCACCACTGTAATTGGAGTTAAAATGTCCTCGACACACAGTCTAGCATCACAGAGATGGATGGTAGTTCTGAAAAGATTGGGTAAGCTTGAGTAACCACTGAAGAATCTGCTTTCAGATTTGAGAGAGAGAGAGAGAGAGAGAGAGAGAGAGAGAGAGAGAGAGTTAATAAAAAATAAATACAATCCCCCATTATATTGAGAGCATCTCAAATACAATTTGTTCCTCACTAGAACAAGCAGAGCTAATCTCTCAGCTCTCACCAAGGATAGAGAAATTAAAGCACTTGTTCATCTCTTAATTCCTTCCAGGCATGAACAGAAATTGATCACATAATTCTTGTAGTTAGGCTTAACAATTTACAATTTACCTTTTTATACTTCTTAATTGGATGACACTTTTGAACATTAGCTCTGGGATAGAACCACAATTAATTCATGCTCACTGAAAATCACTTAGTGCACACAAAGGATAAGTAAATGATTTGGGCTCTGTAACTTCAGTTTCTCTAGATTGTTGCATCAAAGAAATAACTTGAGCACCTTCCCAAAATGGATGAACTCAGTCACAGAAAATAACATGCAATTTATCAGTTACAATTCTTTTTCACAAGCTTCAGATCGTAAGCACGAGCATTTTTCACAAAGGCTTCCTATGAAAAGACTGGAAACCTTTACAGAATTTTATTTTTTTTTGCTGAAAATGGATAAAAATGAACTGCTGGTTTCAGGATTTATTGATTAAAAAGGGTTTTCATGGGAAGAAGGGAACTATAGTATGTAATCTGGGAAGACAGGGATGGTAAGTACATCTAGTCCTTGGCTTACAACTATTGGCTTAGTGCAGGGGTAGGCAACCTTGGCTCTTTTATGACTCTTGGACTTCAACTCCCAGAATTCCTTAGCCAGCTAGCTGAGGAATTCTGGGAGTTGAAGTCCACGAGTCATAAAAGAGCCAAGGTTGCCTACCCCTAGCTTAGTGACTGTTCGAGGTTACAATAGCACTGAAAAAAAGTGGCTTATGACCATTTTGCACACCACCATTTCAGCATCCTTATGGTCGCATGATCAATATTTGGACGCTTGCTAACTGAGGTATATTTATGATAACTGCAGGGTCCGCAAGTTACGTGATCACCTTTTGCAACGTTCTGACAAACAAGAGTGAATGGGGAAGCCAGATTCACTTAACAACTGTGTTCCTAACTTAACAATTGCAATGATTCGCTTAACTGTGGCAAGAAGGATCATAAAACGGGCAAAACTCACTTATAAATGGGCTTGCTTAGCAACAGAACTTTTGGGCTCATTTCATAAGTCAAGGACTAGCTGCACTATATTTGTAATTGCTACAAAGAAGATTTGAACTCGCTTCTTTAGATACCTTTCCTTTTCTTGCATTCTTTTTTTTTGTTAGCCTTGAGTTTTCCTTTTACCCTTTTATAATCGTCTTCCATTTCTTCTTACACAGTTCCATATTTTTAAATCTTTATAAAATCTTTTAATAAAATTATTTAAATAAAAACATTTGCTGTGGAACGGGAGGGGTAGAACGTACATATTTTGCCTTGAGTAGATATTGGAGTTGAGACAGATGTACTATTTTTACAGCAATGGGGATATATATTTTTCAGCGTAGCTTCCAGCTGTAGTATTATTAGAAAGATTTTATGGCCACCTATTTTAAACAACTTTGGAGGGCTTACAACAAATTATGTGGAGATCATACATCCAAGTTCCAGTCAGGCCAGATTTTCCTTACCATCTGATAGCAGACAAGGTCAGAGGCACTGACAACTTCTGAAGTAGGTTTTGAAAAATAATTAAATGTATATTTAATGCAAATATACAAAAAACAAAGCAGAACACATCTTCTTTTTCTTGTGCCATATCCATTATCGGACGTTGGTGATCATGTTGGTAATCCTGTTTTTATCAGCAGCTGCACGAAAAAGTGCTGCTGAGTTTTGTCCAAACCAGTCCCTTAGATGTTGAAGCCACAATGTTCTTCTTCGGCCTGGACCTCGTTTGCCTTCAATCTTTCCCTGGAGGATTAAATGGAGTATGCCATATTTTTCTGGGTGTCGCATCACATGTCTGAAATATTCTAACTTTCGTTTTTTAATTGTTTTGATGATTTCCCTTGGCTTTCCCAGGCAGCTTATCACCTCCTCATTTCTGATCTTGTCAACCCAGTTTATACGCAATAGCCACCTGTAAATCCACATTTCAAATGCTTCTAGTCTCTTCAGGTGGCCTTCTGTCACAGACCAACTCTCTACTCCATAGAGCAGGAAAGAAAAAATATAAATCTGACTAGCCTGATTTTCAATCTTAGGCTTATGTCGTGACTGCAGAAGACCTTTTTCATTTTGAAGAATGCTGTTCGAGCTTTCTCTATCCTTGTCTTTATTTCAGTGGTCATGTCCCGGCTTTCATGTAAATTAGAACTGAGGTGCGTGATCCTTTCAACTTTTTCTAATGATATTCCTTCCGAATTTATTGGTGGTAAATTAATGGGTTGTTTGCTGATGACCATGATCTTGGGTTTGAGGTGTTAAGCTTCAAGCCGTATTTTTCAGATATTTCTGTGACTCTGTTGATGAGCTGAAGGTCTTCACGCTTACTGACAAGCAGAACTGTATCATCAGCATATCTTAAATTGTTGATCCAAACACCGTTTACTTTGATGCCAGCATCGAAGTTCTCCAGTGCCTTGTTGAAGATTGACTCATTGAATAACAGTGGAGACAGAATACATCCCTCTTCATATTTCTGCATCAGCTGAGTATTTTTGGCTTAGCTCACATTTGCTACCTGATGCCAGTATAGATTCTTTATGATTTGGATGTCTTTGTCATCTAGTCCCCCTTGTTTCAGGATTTCTAATAGTTTGCTGTGTCTTATTTTATCAAATGCTTTTTCAAAATCAATGAAGCACATGTAAACGCTGTGATTGACATCGCTACAATGCTGTACAAGAACTTGAATGCTGAATAGCGCATCTCGTGTACCAAGATTGTTTCTGAAACCAAATTGTGTGTTACCTAGACACTCCTCAATTTTGTTGTATATTCTTGTGTGACTTATTCTCAGGAATATTTTCAGGACGCTTCTTTGCATTTATTTTTGGGGGGATTGTCACAAAGGTTGATTTTAGCCAATCATTTGGTATCTTTCTTCATTCATATATTCGATTGAAGAGCTGCAGTAAAAAAAATTCTTCCCATTGTCTTCCAGAAATTTTAAAATTTCTATTGGGATATCATCAGGTCCTGCGGCTTTTCTTGTTTTTACTATTTTTATTGCATGTTCAACCTTCTCCATAGTGATGTTTGGTCCAGTTGTTATACTTCCCATATCTATATCATCCCTAGTGTCCTCAAAAAGTTCTTCAATATATTCCTTCCATCTTTTTACTTTTTCGTCCTCATCTAACACATACTTTTGTCTAATTCCAAAAGTACAGTCATCTTACGATTGTACAGTATACAAGACAAAGACAGATTCACTTAGAAAAGTGAGAACTTGCAATTGAATCTCATAACATCACCTTTATGTAATATCATGAGTTTCAAGGGCTGAATTGCCCGCTTCAGGAAATAAGACAATATTTGTTCCTAAAGTGATCAAGCCTATTTAGCCATCATATTATATTGGATGGTTTCTTATCCTGCAGGTAATAACAAGGAAGCAAGAACTCCAAAACTCAGTCTAGACAATGGAATAAATGTCACATGTTACTTATCAATTTCTTTAAGATCATTGGGATGAAGTTTGGTAACATTTGTTTATTTGTTTGTTGGTTATTAACGGTTCTAAACCATAGCATCTAAAGACTGAGACCTTTGGGGAATAAAGTTTTTCATAACATAATTAAGAACAGATATTAACTACAGCCACGAAGTGTAAGCCTTTCAGCTAAAACCTCATTTGAAAATCAGACATAGGAGGAAAGAGAAGGAAAGGAAAAAAAAGAATACAAATAATGTTTAAATTGCATGCTATATAGAATTTAATAGGAAGTAACCTAAAAATCAACAAGAAGCATTTGTTTAATATACATTTAAAGATATTTAAGGGGAAGAGAATAATGAGGCAATGAAATCTTATTGGTTACAAAATGATCTTTCTAAGACAAGGCTGGGAGAGATGATAAGGCAAGAAATAGTCATGTGATCACAATTTGGATGTTTGGCAACCTATTTGCATTTACCACTGGCTGCAATGTCCTTTAATCATGTGATCACTATTTGTGACCTTTTTTTGCTGGTTTCCAACAAAAAGCATCCATTTAGAAAAATGGGTTTGCACTTACAAGTGTTTGTTCAACAACCACAGATTTGTTTTAAAACCATGGTGATTCACAGCAACATTATAAAAATGATTGTAAAATCAGGTCCAGGCTGCAATGTTTTGGTCATAAGTCAAGGATTACCTATATAGCCAATCTCAGTGAACATATTGGCAAGAATACTATATCTAATATCTTGTGTGTTATACAAAGTAAATATACTAAGATTATAATAACAATTCTTATATCCTCATAACAGATTACCCGTTAAGGCAAAAATTAATTCTCTCCCATTCTGAGCACACTGCATAACAAGTTGGAATATTTATCTCATCTTAAATTACAGATCTGGTAAGGAGGCTTTTACATTTTTTTGGCTGGACAGATATATAACCATATACTTAAAAACAATCTGACATAAACTAGATCTAGAGACCTCAAGATAATCTACTTCAGTATTGTTTAAAAACTATACCACCCTAAGAATATGTTCCTGAATTCTAAGTTTATTTTATCAGTTTGTTTTGACTTCCTAAAAAAAACTCGTCCCATTTTTTTTTTTTTTTTTTTTTTTTGGTAAACAGAAACTCAGAAAGAACAAGTGCAATGCAGGGCAAAATGCAAAGGCAGTTGAATGGCTTGGAAGAACAATAAGTTATCTCTTATCATTTAATCCTGTCAAATAGTAATTGGCCATTATTTTTGGCAGGATATTTTATCCCACCATGGAGAATACACATATTGCTGTTGTATGCAAAAGCTTTGCTCAGTACAAAGACATTCAGAAGATAAACTAGAAATTACAATGGAAGACCACTTGGTTAAACTCCAAGTCTGCCTTCAATCATGCTTCATTTAAAGCTCTAGGCATCCCTCTTACTTAGATATTCAGAGGAAAAGCAACCTAAACTGTGCTCAGGCCATCTTTAGAGCTGCAAGCAGTTATATAAGCATGGCACTTTCTGTCTGACTGAGTGACCGACTGACTGAGTGATTGATGCCTTTCTGCTACAGCAAGAAATAAATTTTTAAAACCAAAACAAAATATAACCAAAGCACAGATCACTGTGAATAAATGTAACCAGGTCAGAGGCAGTTGGCTGACCACATGTAGTCCTTCACTTACAACAGTTTGTTTAGTGCCCGTTCGAAGTTACAGCACTGTAACTGGAAAAAATGGACTTATTGTTGTTTTTCACAAGACTGTTGTAGCATCCCCGTGGTCACGTGATCAAAATTCAGATGCTTGGCAACTGACTGAAACTGAAAATCACCTATCCATAGCACCAAAAATGTCTGAAGCTGGGAATACGTCCAGGTAAGTATTGTGGGGCTTATCCATGCATAAAGATGCATTAGAATTCAGGGGTTCTCAACCTTGGCAACTTTAAGACTTGTGGACTTCAATTCCCAGAATTCCTCAGCCAGCTTTGCTGGCTGAGGAATTCTGGGAGTTGAAGTTCACAAGTCTTAAAGTTACCAAGGTTGAGAACCCCTGCATTAGATTATACTACTAGGCATGGGTGCAACTTTCTCTTGTGCAAGAGAGAGAGTTTTTGGTAGGTAAGCCATGCTGTCTTTTAGACATCCTATTATTTGTTTTGAGTGGCTGTTTTTTCTGATTGCAGATAAATGATCACAAACTGGCAATTTGAAAGGAAATGTTCAGTGGAAGCTTACTATAGGTAGAACAGAGGACAGAGCAGTGCCGGCAGGGATAATTGATTCTGAAAACTTAAAGGCAAGCAGGGGACCTCAAGGGATAACAGCACAGATAATTTAAGAAGAATCTAGATGTCAAGTATCTGAAAACAGATGACTGAGAGGGAGTTCATGTGGGAAGGAATTACTGGGGTTGGAAGTGATAAACTAATTGCAAGGAAAGGATTTAACCAATTAATCTTTAGTAAAACCAGAAAACCAACGTAATCTTAATACTTTTGCACTGCCTGCTGCTAATTATTATTAACATTGATCTCATTTCATTCACTAGGAATGTATATTTTTTGTAAATCAAACGATCATGGAGAAACATAATGTGATCTAACGCATTTGACTTTTGGGTCAAAATATGAAACTTTCTCAATATTTGGAGTATATTGTTTGAACACCAAATAAGTTAAGCATAACTAAGCCGTAACAGTTCCAGTAACAATTTGTTTTGGTCCTTCTCCCATCTATAAGCTGTGCCATGTAATATATACATATTAGGTTTAAACATACATGAATCACTGTGTACCTGGCACTCAAATACTCTTAATTTATGTTGTGTATACATCTGTAATTGAAAAGGTGCAGCAACACTTCAGTATATATATTGAGATGAAAACATGGAGAATGTAAGAATTTGTCTTTGGCAGTTGAGAAAGTACACCTGTCCCTAGCCCATTTTACCTCAGACTGCAATTGAGAGAGCACATAACAGAAAATATAATATTGAATAGCTACTTAGAGAAAGGTAGTATGTCAGAGAAAAGGCTAGTAACTTTCTCTATAAGATCTAAAACAAGTTTATTATTATTTATTATTATTATTATTTATTAAACTTATATGCCGCCCTTCTCCCAAGACTCAGGGCGGCTCACAACAACAATACAAGTATAAAAACATAGCATAAAATCAATTAAAATTACTAATTTACAGTATAAAACCTAAGTAATTTATTTCACTCACACAACACACAATCACAGTCAAAGGCCCAGGGGCAGAGTGCAGCTCACACGCCCCAAACCTGTCTGCATAAATGTGTCTTCAACAGTTTTCGGAAAGCTAGGAGGGAGGAAGCAGTACGGACCTCTGAGGGAAGCTGGTTCCAGAGGGCTGGGGCAGCAACGGAGAAGGCCCTAGCCCTAGGCCCCGCCAGATGACATTGTCTAACAGACGGGACCCGTAGGAGGCCAACCCTATGTGCCCTAACCGGTCGCTGGGATTCATGAGGCAGAAGACGGTCCCGCAAGTATCCTGGCCCATTGCCATAAAGGGCTTTATAGGTCATAACCAACACTTTGAATTGTGTTCGGAGACCAATTGGTAGCCAGTGCAGCTCACGGAGGGCTGGAGTGATATGAGCATGTCTTGGGAGACCCAAGACGGCTCGCGCGGCCGCATTCTGGACTACTTGCAGTCTCCGGACATTCTTCAAAGGTTGCCCCGTGTAGAGAGCATTACAGTAGTTTAGATCTAAGAACTAAAAAATGTGATAGCTTTTTCTTTGTGCCATTTTCAAAATGTGAGTACATTTTCTATTATCAATCTTTTCCTAATTAATCACAAAACCATTATACTATCATAGTATCATAATAGTTTAGAGTTGGAAAGAACCTCAGAGATCATCTAATCCAATCCCCTGCTGAGTGCATCTAAGGTAGCGGTCCCCAACTTTTCCAGCTTGGTGGACCGGCAGTGGCGGTAGTGGTGGGGGGGAAGGGATGGCTTTGCATGTGCGCATGCCGCTTGCACAAATGGAGCTTCCTGTGCTCACCTGCCACTTCCACGGCCTGGTTGCCAAGGGCCATGGACCAGCAGCAGTCTGCAGACTTGGGGTTGGGGACCCCTGATCTTCCTATACAGGCCAGCCTTATAAAAACATTAAATGAATATTTTGACTTTGTTTTTATTTTCCTCTTGGTTCATTAATTGCCTCGGGAGGACCAAATAGGTCCTGTCTCCCTGCAAAGGGGTGAGGGATGGAGAGGGTAGTACTAGGAAACTGCAAAACAGGGACTGAGGACTGCTCTAACCATGATAAAGCTCTAATAGAAACATCCTCCACCTTTGGGTCATATCACAACTAAGACAATACTCAGATATAATGTATGTCTGATACTCACTGTGCTCTCAATGATTTGGGGCAACTCCATGGTCACCTTGGTGGCTATGAAGAGATAAGTAAAGATTCCTAAGGACTATCAGCCTCAGTGGTCCCACCAGCAATCTAGTGATGCAATCAAGTCAGGAATGTACCACTCAATCCTCCCCAGAGTTCAACTTCAGTCATAAGTTCACACCTGGTTATCTCTGGGACCAAACCTTTGAAAGCCATCAAGATTTCCCAGATGACAACTGGCCCTGGATTCAGAACTGACATTATACCACCAATCCAGGTGGGTACAGTTCTGAGAAGGGAACATCTCACTCTGGACTCTCAGGGTTTATATCTGATTAATGGAACTCCTTATGAATCTGGCTTCTTTGGTTATATGTATTACTATTAGAGGCTTGACAGTATATGCTAAATGTAAATTCTTCTGTATTGCATTCCATCTTGACTACTGCAACATGTTTTACAAGGGCTACTCTTGAAAAAAGTACCTGGAAATTGCAAATGGTGCAAACCATTACAGTGAAATGCTAACTCAGTGATGGCGAACCTTTTAGAGACCGAGTGCCCAAACTGCAACCCCAAACCCACTTATGCATTGTCGGGTGCTGGGTGGGTGTGGCCCATTGGATGGGCGTGGCTGCAGTGATAACGGCAGACTGGGTAGGACTAAAAAGTTCAATCAATCAATTCCAACTTTGCAAGATCTTTTTTTTCCCGCGAGAAGTTGAAATTGACTCATTGATTGAACCTTTTTTTTTTTTTTGCACACAGCGGCGGAGGCCTAAAGCAAAAAGGTTTTATAAAACCCAGCTGAAAGCCTAGGACTGGTGCGACGGCGCATGTGCCCACAGAGAGGGCTCTGAGTGCCGCCTCTGGCACCCGTGCCATAGGTTCGCCACCACTGTGCTAACTAATGCAATATTAAAAGAGATGCTTTCCAGACACTGTTGAAGTTGCAGGGGTACTGTTTGAAGCATTGTCTCTCCTGCTATGAACCATCCCAGTACTTTAGACTAGCAGAAGAGGCACTTAAAGAAGCATATGATGCTCTTCCCTCTGGCATGCAATATTGTCTTCTCTTGCCACTCCAAGCTACTAACTGCACTCCTCAAGGAGTCCCCCACTCTTATAATATTCCAAAAAATAGCAAGAGCCCATCTCTTTCACCAAGAGCTTCATTGTTAATTGATTTCGGTAAGACTTACTCTGTTATTTCTGCATTGAATACTAAATTACTTTATTTTTTTAAATTCTTTACCATGTTTTACTGTTCTGCTTTGTAAGCCATCACTTACAATTATAAGTTGTAAACCATCAAGTACTTGAATTGTTTTACAAAGAGAAAGATGAGATAGAAATTCAATGAATTAATTTCCCGCAACATGCACTTCTTGTATGGTTTTATAGACTATGCTTTTTGTGTGATTTAAAAGGATTTGAAAATGATCACCAAGCTATCGTTCTGCCTTTTTCTTAAGAGCTGCCTCATTGGCAGATTAATTTTACGTTATATTGGATCACTGTAATCTGTGACTACATCAGATCAACTGAGGTGTCTTAATGCAAGCTAAAATGTTTGCTATTGCAGCCCAAAGTGCTAGAAGCAGTTCTGGGCCTATTTGATAGATTTTTATATTTATAGTAGGCATTTTTTTGGTTAAAAAAAAGAACATACGAATAGGGCACAGAATAATATATGTGTTAGAAATTTACCTAATATAATTTGATGAAATTTACCTATCATAATTTGATAAACAGAAAGTAAAAATTGATTCAATCTCATCCCCATAAGTACTCTTCTATTTATTATTAATAACAGGTTTGCTTAATAAATAGATTGAATCCACATTTCTCTGTCAATAAAGGGATAAAATCTTTAAGTAATTATAGTAAAAGTACATAACGATAACAACATTGGCCAGACTGAAGAAAAATAATAATTCCTGAAATTGTGGCTCCTATTTTTCTTATATTTATTCAATAGAAAAGATGGGAAACAAACCATTGTAATAAATTTCTTATTCTAGGTTTCAGTATTTTCAGCCTATATTTTCTGCTCCATAAGTAGCCATCCTCAAACATTTTTAAAGATTGGGATAAACTGTCCATTTTTATAGATTAGCTCAAAAATTGCATCTCATAAATTTTGATTGATATTTCTGTTAATCTTTTACCATTTCCCTTTTACTTTTAACTGTTATATATGTATATATTGTACATATAAGGAACATATAATAAACAATTATTTAATTATTTTTAAAATGCGAGTCCCAGGTATATTCATAATAGAAAAAACTACTAAAAACGTTGATCTCCGAGACAAAAAATTTTATTAAGAACTAAACTTTCGTCAGCAACTGCTGATGTTGTCAAAAAAATTTTAGTCTCGGAGATCAACGTTTCTAGTAGTTTTTTCTATTATATATGTATGTATGTATGTATGTATGTATGTATGTATGTATGTATGTATGTATGTATATAGGTCTCTGGTAATTCGGGTTTTCTCCCGCGTAAAATTTGAAGTGTCTTGGCGACGTTTCGATGAAATCCCATTCGTCATCTTCAGGCTGGTGCTTTCGGCTTCGTGCTTCTAGGAGCAATGCTCCTAGAAGCACAAAGCCGAAAGCACCAGCCTGAAGATAATGAATGGGACTTCATTGAAACGTGGCCAAGACACTTCAAATTTTACGCGGGAGAAAACCCGAATTACCAGAGACCTACATACAAACACCCGCGTAAACCTCGGAAAACACACACACACACACACACACACACACACCAACAGTTTTAAAAACAAAATTAGTCAAGAATTTTTTTTATAGTGAAGTGGTACCTCACTAAAATCCAAGCACACGCAAACATGGTGGGCAGTTCAAAGCAGTTGGTTCAATAACTAGATATTCAAGATTTTTCTTCCCCTAGGGAAAATGAGGATTAGTCTTTGCTCCCCTGCTATATTTAGAAAAACTGTGAGCTATAGAAAAGAGGAAGGAAGGCAAAAGAAACAAGTAGGGCAATTTTTCATACATCCTAAACAAGATACATTATTATTGTTTCCCACAAACAAAATGACTAGCTCCTTTAAATAAAAAGAGAGTCCATATTTATGAGAACGCAAAGCATGACAAAGAGTTGAGTGAAAAAGCCTGATGCTTCATCAAAATCTGCCTTGCAACTTCTTCAGTGTTCTTTGCTGTCAAAGAAGCTTCTGTTCTCCGTTCTCCTTGGCAACGTTAAGAATTTCTTTCACTGTTTTTTGGTGGTTGTGGTGTCTTAGACCTTACTTTGCTGATGAAGGGCATCTGCAGAGAGTAGGTCAAAAAACTCAAGATGGCAGCTGGGACAACCCTGTGCTTTTTTTAAAGTGTCTCACTTGTGCGACACAGACAAAAAGGGTCAATGTTTCCATTGAGCACCCTGACATTTCTTTCTTTTTTTTTTGAAAATATTTTATTGGTTTTTTAATTTTTAAGAAAAAGTATTCAAGACACACCGTGGTGTTTGGGTAATCAGACATTCCAAAGTAAAAACATAAATAAACAACTCAACTCAATACATTCACTGTCTTCTCTCTATTTCCCTCAAATAACATAATATGTTTAAAATATTCCATTTCTAAATTAAATTTCTATTACTACTAAACCTATTTTAAAACTTTATCAGTTTACAATTACCAAAATCAAATTTCACTTTAAATCAACAAGTTATCAATTCAGGTATCCCTTCCAGATATATTCTAGTTCTTAATTTCTCTCATCCCTCCTTTTATCACCAATCTCATTTATTTCTTCTTCCATTACAAATATCTATCTTAGTTAAAAAATAATGTTAAACCTTAATTCACTTCAATTCATTACAGAAACTTCAAATTTCATCCAAATGATTGTCATACCTTATCACATCTGTGTTATTGTACAAAAAAAATCATCCAAGTTAAAACACTCCATTAATTATTAAAACCATCCCAATCTAAAAAATCAACATTTTTTCAATTCCAATACATAATTTTCATCAAAATAAATCAGTTATTCCAAAAAGTATTCTTAATCTATTTAAAATATCTTTTCTAAAAATCACCCTTATATATATATGTTTATATTTTTTCTTGCTTCTAACTCTAAATCATAATCCTTAAAACAAACCATAAATCAAACATTAAACTTTAAATCCATTACACAATTTTAAATTTCTCTTTTCAGTCTAATTCTGGCTTTTTTCCTGTGCCAAGCAGGTTTCCATAGGGACGCTTCCCTTTCAGCCAGTAGATCTATCTTTGTGGCTTGCAGTAGCCTTTGAAATAATAGCAATCCCATCCTCTGCATTAGACGCCTATTTCTCTCCTCCTTGAAGGGTCGTTGCTTTGTAGTTTGAAGTCTCAGTCTTTGCTTCTTCAGTTCCTCTAAGTTGCAGATGGAAGGTTTGTAAGCTAGAATAAGTTCCTTTTTATCTTTGTTAATTCCTCTTCTAGTATGTTTTGATTTATACCATAGTCAGATGTAGCCTGGACATCCATTTGAACATTTGAAGTGAAATTTCTGGATCTTAGTTCTGTAGTAAACTTTTTCATTGTAGCACATATTTCTGCAGTAGCCTCATAGATCTTTTCCAATATAAGTGTACAGTTTAATTGTGACTGAGGTTTCTCCATTTTGATAGTAATTAAAAAGAGTCTCTTTTTTCTTTTCTTTTTTTTGTGGAGGCTATATTTGATATAATTTAGGCAATATCCACCCCCACAGTTCCCACAGCTGCCCAGCTTATCTTTTCTCTTCAAAAGTGTTTTGAAGGTCAGATCTGTTCCATCTTCACACCAAGTAACCAGATGTTACAGTTTTAAATTTTCGCCACTAGATGTCCTCAGTAAATTAAAAAAGGTCTTTTCCAGAAACCATTTCCTTTTTTTCTATCTTTTAAAGTATAACGTAACAAAGAAATAATCGTCCAGTATAGGATAATAATACAGTTCTTAGAAAGAGAGGAAAAGAAAGAAAATTTTTTTTCCTGTACCCCAAAAAATATAAAAGTAAAATATAGTCTTTAAAATTTTGTTCTATTTTTATAGAACGCCTTTCTTCCCAAAGAATGTAGAAGCTGCCTTTTCAAGCCAGGGAAATAATTCCAACAAGGCTCTTTCAGGTACCAAAAACAAAATAGAATAGAGAGAATAGCAAAGCAAAGTCTCACCCGGATTCACCACAGGAGTTCTTACAGCTTAGATGTTCTTTGACTTGCGGTTTGAAGCATCAGGGTGATCGGCCATTTTACTGGCCGATCTTCTCTGTCGGCCCTCAGAGATAGCTCAGACCGCTAAAGGAGCCGCTGCTCCTCGGCAGCTGAGCAGAGCCTCCTCGACAGAAGTCGCACCCTCGAGGGCGACTTTGGACCTGCATAAGGGTCTGCCAGTGGAGGGAAAGCTAGCCGACGAGGAGACGAGTCTCCCTATACAACTAGAGACGCCGCGAACCGGAACCGGAAGTCTGAGCACCCTGACATTTCTGACCCAAACATGGATGCTTTTGAGGTGCAAGTGCTGTTGTTTTCTGTCACATGATTTTCCATCACTTTCTCTGGAGGTCCACCTTTTCCAACCTGCAAAACGTCGGTTGGAAGAGCTCCTTGTGACATCACCGGCTACCCATGAAAATCTCACTAAAACTGTCTCTTTCTTCAAAAGAAATTTCAAAACTATTTTTTCTTGAATACCAACTGACAGAAAAAATATAGAGGTATTTTTCTGCCTGGCATTAAAACAAAATCTTTAAAATTATGGCATAAAGACTCTTTCCTGGCATCTCTTAATGAGGTTTTATCTTCTCCACAAAAATCAAACTACTATTCAAATTTGAAGAATAAGTACTTTCTACTGCCCAAGGAAGTGAAGAAACAAGATATTTTTTACAATGGCAAACCTGATTCAGAACCAGAACTAAATCCTTTAAAATTGTATGTTTAATCATATATTTCATATGAAAATACCCTCAGAATGATTTGCATTAGGATATAACAATTCTTTAAGAAAACAACTACAGTATCATGCAACGGATAAGACAACAAAGTACTTCAAAGTAATAAGTGAAGATTTCCTTTTGTGCCTCTCCTAACTCAGAATTACCCCACTAGTTTGAAGTGAGCAGATGTAGTATGACAGAAATATAAGATTTATTGCATCATTGAAACTCTAGCCTGCATCTCTACTCCACATGCTTCATTGCAAAATTTTTGTTTGGCTGCATTGCAACCAGCTCTGCATCATCTTATGAGTTTTACTGGGTGTTTGGGAGCAATTCTGTTAGCCACCCAGATCATCCCTAAATTGAAGAAACTGATCAAGACATTGACAACCCCAAAAGTTGTATTAATACAAAAGTCCCCTACAGAAATGAGGAAATTGTTTTGGCTATCCAGAATCTGTTGGCACATCAACCCATAAGTACGAGGGAAATTTGGAAATAAACCTCCATTTGGTTATCAATGACAGACACTAGCAGATACAGAACTTTTATTATACACATTAGAAAACTACAACATTACATTACTTTTTGACATAATCGCCATTCAAACTTAGGCACTTGTCATAGTGTCTTACAAGGTTTGAAATTCCTTCTACAAAAAAAATCTCCTGCCTGGGAATGAAGCCACCCTGTAACAGCATCATGAACTCATTTGATGTGTTTTGTGCTCCTCAGAAAGAAATTTTGGTACCCAACAAGCACAGAACTTGCGGTATCCCAAATTTTCTGTCACTACCTTGTACAAAACAGTCCAAGAAATTTGCGGAAAGTGTAAAGAAAGTGCAGATATCGTGAACTAATGAACTTCACGGATCTTTTTGTCAATTTCCTGCAGAAGTTCATCGCTGATTACAAATGGGTAGCCACTTCTTGCCTCATCGTGCATGTCAGTTCGTCCATCATTAAACATGTGACACCACTGTTGTATGACACCTTCACTCATCACATTTGGTCTGTAAACATTACATAGTTTGCGATGAATCACAGTTGCTGAAAGTTTTTTTCACACACAGGAATCGTATTACTACATGCACTTCACATTTGGTGGGATTTTCTATGACGGTTCATTTTCAATTGATCTAGTGGACGAGTCAACTGCAACACAACCTTCTCCTTTCACTCCTCACTGCCTACTGCACACGGCGCCATAGGATGGGCATTGCTATCCCCACCTATTTCTCGTACATGCTCAAATGGAGTTTTATTTACGAATTGCCCTCGTACAAAGTAGATAAGGCATCATAACTAAATCTAATGAAGTACTGATCTGTCAGTAACAAGAAAGACATAGTCTTTCTTCCAGATAATTGTCATCATGACCAAAACAAATTACAATTGGGATCAATCCATGTGGAGCCACATATCAAAAAAGAGTAGAAACATTTGCCATAAGTCATGAAGTTTTGAGCTACACTAGGTAATGTGTGTATCTATACTACAAGTCCATTTACAATATGACAGCCAGTTTGGTTTAGCGGTTAAAGCACCAAACTACAAAGCAAAAGACTGTAAGTTCAAGTCCTGCCTTAGCTATGAAAGCCAGCTGGATGACCTTGGGCCAGTCACTTTCTCTCAGCCCAACTCCACAGACTTCTTGTTGTGGGGAAAATAAGATGAGGAACGTATGTTGGGTATGTTTGCACTTTATTTGTAAAAATAATAGAGGCCGGTAGTAAATAAATAAATGTAGGCCATTTCCTCGCTACTAATGTAGGCCATTTCCTCGCTACTAATTGTGTCTTCTGGCATCACCAACCATCAATCGCTGTGGTAATATAAAGTCTGCTTTCATCACTTTAGTATAGCAATGGTTTAGAATAGAATAGAATAGAATAGAATAGAATAGAATAGAATAGAATAGAATAGAATAGAATAGAATAGAATAGAATAGAATAGAATAGAATAGAATAGAATAGAATAGAATGCTGGAAGGGACCTTGGAGGTCTTCTAGTCCAGCCCCCCGCTTAAGCAGGAGAACCTATACCATCTCAGACAAGTGACTGTGTAGCCCCTTCTTAAAAATCTCCAGTGATGGAGTGCCTACGATTTCTGGAAGCAAGCTGTTCCATTGGTTAATTGTCCTCACTGTTAATTGTCCTCACTGGTTGAACAACATCACAAGATACTATAAACTATTATGAGGAAGTGGCCTTAGTTGCCTGAAGGTTAGCATAAACTCCTTTATGGCAGTAAAATACACTAAATAAATATTTGGCATCTTTTCACACTCACCAATAATTCTCCTCACCAACTTTATCTCATTTTATTGTAAATTCCTCCAATGAAAAAAATGTTGTTTTGTTTTTCTAACTCAGGGGTTCTCAACCTTGGCAACTTTAAGACTTGTGGACTTCAACTCCACAAGTCTTAAAGTTGCCAAGGTTGAGAACCCCTGTTCTAACTCGATCTGAAGCTCCATTCTTAAACCAGCACATTTTAACCATGTTCTTCCCCTGTCTCTTCTTAACTCAGTGCTCCCTGTAACCTAGAGTAGCAAGGCTAGTCAGAAAAATGGCAACTTTGCAGGCAGCACAACATCCCCAAGCTCCAAAATCCCACTGCGCCTCTTAGTGATATTTGACCATATAAACAAAATCATGGAAATTCAGGATATGTCATCTGAGATACTCTGGTGGCATTCAGAGATGCTGCTGCATAAATAGCTGATGCAAGTGTCTGTTTGTTAAATTGAGCTGTTGGAGTCAGCTGGGACTGTTGGTATTGTACCATCCTTTCTACTGCATAACAACCTCACTGGCTGAGCTTTGTGACTCTTTGACCAGGTTAGTGATGGAGTTTTCCAAGCTCATGGTCCTTGGGGATTTCAACCTACCCTTGGAGTGGGGGTCTCCAAGGTGGCTCGGGATTTCATGAACACTATATAAAGGTACTTCAAATGAATGTTGGAAATCCAAATGTAAAGAAGATTTTATCATTTGTGGTGGACATGGGACAAAGCAAAGAAATATTGGAGTAGGATTCATATTCTTAATACAGAAGATTCTTAAAGTGAATATAAATATAAAACCAGAAACTTTCCTTTTGGGTTTAATGGAAAAAGGCTTGGGGGGAAAAAATTTGGAACTTTGATGTTATATATGTTGATGGCAGCAAGATTACTTTATGCACAAAAAGGGAAGGACACTTTGATCCCCACAATGGACGAATGGCTGCAGTGGTTGATGGAGTTAGCAGAGATGGCTAAATTAACTGCTTTGATAAAAGAAAATGACACAATTATTTTTGTTTCTACTTGGAAACCACTTCTGGACTTTGTGCTTGAGATGGAAAAAAATAAAACTTTGATTTTGGGTTTTAATGATTACATCAGCGGTTCTCAAACTGTGGATCACGACCCCATTTGGGGTCGAACGACCATTTCATGGGGGTCGCCAAACAACGCAGTCCGCCATTTTTCCCCCTTTTCCTTAGCTGTGCTGTGCCATTTTTTTTCCTTTTCCTTAGCTGTTCTACTCCCTCTTATTCTATTGGCTTTTGAAAGCCAATAGAATAGACTCTCTTGAATAGAGTCTAATTCTATTAGCTTTCAAAAGCCAATAGGAATTGTCCAGGCTGTCTCTGCGCTGCTGAGCCCACCAAAAGTCCCAGTCTGCAAACGGTGCTGCAAGTTGTCTGCAGCGAAAGCGAGCTGTCCGGAAGTTTCCACCCCTCCCTGCTGAGCAACTACTAAAACTGTAAGTAAAAGAGGGCCAGGGGTGGGAGGTGGGAGGCCGGCGGGCGCAGGGAGGGCAGCTGGCGCGTGTGGGGCCCGGCGGGTGCCTTACCTCCCTTGGGCTGGGCCAGCTGGTGGCCCAGCCGGTGGTTGCCCTGCGCTGTCGCTGCTGCTTGCCGCGGCCGCCCAGGAACGCCTGGGCCTGCCTGCTGCTGCCCCAAATGGGCGACAGCGAAGGTAAGGCTAGCGGGCAGCGGCGGGCGCAGGGAGAGTTTTTGGCGCGGGTGGGGCCCGGCGGGTGGCTTACCTCCCTTGGGCTAGGCCAGCTGGTGGCCCAGCCCATGGTCGCCCTGCGCCGCCACGGCCACCCAGGAGCACCTTGGCCTGCCTGCCGCCGCCCCGAACGGACGGCAGCCTATGCCTCGGCCGGCACAGGGGGCAGCACCGCGCATGCGCAGCGCAGGAGGTAGCACCGCGCATGCACTGTGCTTGACAGATCGGTGGTCGTGACCTAAAAAAGGTTGAGAATCGCTGGATTAGATAAATTTGTCGATAATAAAAATGGCTAGTTTATGCTATTATCTAAAAGTAAAAAGTTGAGGTTTGATGTTACTATCTTATTTTACTGAACCAAAGGGAGTTGCAAGTCAACACCTTTTCTTTCTTTTTCCCTTCTTTTCTACGTTCTTCCCTTCTCTTTTCCCTTCCCTATTTTTCCTATTATTTGTTTTTGTATTTTTGTATTTGATACTATATAAACTAAAAAAAAAGAATCTAAAAAAGGGGGGAAATATTAGAAATAGAATTTCATGACCACAATGACAGCCATGGAGCTAGCCCAGGTCATCAAGGCCCGACATATGACAGTGGTCATACACTAGATCTACTTTTCCTGCAGGAGAAATTGCAAGGTGATCTGAAGTTAGGGTGACTGCTATCATTTCTCAGTCATGATCTGGTATCTCTCTGTTACTGTTACAGTTCTCTGGTGCTCGCCCCGCCTCTCCCTGATGCAGGGAGACTAGACCTACTCAAGTGCATCCAGTAAGGTTCTAAAGAAGCTTGAGGTGGTCCCTTGATAGCTGCTTGGAATGCAAAGGACATGAAGGCTCTGGATTGGCGTTCAATTATGTACCCTCTCTCTTCCATAGATTTCAAAATTCCCCTTAGTTAACCCGAGGAACTGAGGAAAATAAAATGGTTGAAGAGATGCTGAAAAGATCATTGGCAGTTCCCTCCCTCCCATCCAGGACATAGCACAGAAGCGTTGCTTGAGCAGGGTCCGTAAGATTATCTGGGACACTACACATCCTCTTCACCACCTGTTTTCCTTGTTACCTTCTGGGAGGAGGCTTCATGGTATCTGAAGCAGCACATACAGATTCAGCCATAGTTTCATTCCATACAGCATTAACCTTGTGAACCCTCAAGCTTCCTCCTTCTGTTATATATTCAAGATGGACAGTGTTTAATATTTATTTGTTATGTATATGTAGGGGTGTGGGTCTATACATATGTTATATATAGTATATTTAGGTGTGTGTGTGTCACTTGGAGAGCGGGCAACTAAATTTCATTTTTGATGTGTGCTGTTGTGCCCACAGTAAAAAAATGACAATAAAGCTTATCTTATCTTGTCTTATCTTATCTCATGAGTGCCACTGAAGGACAACAAAGAAGGACAAGGAAGAGTGAACCCAAGCAAATACAAGCCAAAGCCACTATTAAGGCCTACCTAACAGTGCTAAAACTGGCAATGTTTCTCCATACTTATTATATCAGTTGATAGTCATTCGATGTTCTGTTCAAGGTAATCTGGGCTCTCCTGGGGAGATTATTACATCTGAGGCATCCAAGAGATTCAGTGACGGTTCCGTCTCGGTGTCTGGAGATTATGGGGGGTTGAATAGAGCTGAACAGGTTTCAACTCTAGGTTACCAAGACTGCCCAATTCTGGAAAATTTCCATTTCCTGTTCTATGTAAAGTTGCACAATTTTGAGGTCCTCAGCAACTCACAATTCTTGTTCAATGTCAGTAACCAGAAGAGCGTTTGCAACTGTGCCCTTTCCTGAATCAGGAAATTCTGCTCATTCTTGTCAGGCAAGGTAATCAGAGCACGTGTTGGACCCTGTTGAAATATTTGTATTGTGCCCATATCGATTTTAAAAAAAAAAACATCTTGCGATGCTGATTGTCTATTTTGTACTTTTGCTCTCTTCTTTTTTTCTTTGCTTTTTAAAATTGCTGTTAGCTGTTCAGAATCATTTGTTTTGAAACCAGCGGCCATATAAATTGAATGAATGAATGAATAAACCCAAGCGGAGTGTTTGCAGAGCTATTATGAGAATGGTTGTGCATTCTGAAATTGTACTTATTATATAAATATTGACAATAGCAGCTGTCCTTCAATATATCTGTAACTACCAGATTGGAGAAGACTGCAGCAGTTACCTCTTATATCTTATAGATCAGGGGTTCTCAACCTTGGCAACTTTAAGCTTTGCTGGCTGAGGAATTCTGGGAGTTGAAGTCCACAAGTCTTAAAGTTGCCAAGGTTGAGAACCCGTTATAGATCCTGCATTAAGCAAGAGGTTGGACTAGATGACCTCCACCGTTGGCCTTCCAGTGCTCAGTTCTGCGACCATCAGATCCGAGCCCTCACTGTTGTTTTCCCTAATTACGGATGAAGAGCCATAGCGTAGCTACCCCATCCATCTGGGAACCGTAGCAATGCTTGCTTGTCTTCCTTAATCCCAGAGATGCAATGAATTCCAAATTCCATAATCCTCAGATCTGTTTAGAATGATGGGAGTTGATAGTCAAGCAGGAGAATCGGGTATATCAGCAGGCACTCCAGTCGGCCAGGAATCCCTACGAAAAGTTCCGTATGGCTGGTCTTAAGAGCTCTTACACCACCCTGCCTTCCCGCGAAGCAACACTCCGGGGACGGGCAGCTTTATTATCCCGGTGCTCCTCGGCTGTTTTTATTGCCTGCTAGTACGCCTCCAAAAGGGCGTGCAGATGAAGGCAGGGATCCGCTTTATTTGCAGAGCAACCATTGCCTTGCCTTGTTTTCCCGGCTATATCAACTTGCCGCGGCAGCTGCTTGTTGACCGTAGTAGCAAGGAGCTGGCTTAAACCTGGAGTCAGACCCGCCTTTCATACCCCACTCTATATTCCCACCAACCCCCGAGCTGAGGCAAGTGGATTGTGCCGACGGGTTTATGAAAAGGAATGGCGGGGGAGCGGGAAGCAGGCAGGCAGGCAGCAGTTCGAACCCCTGTCCGGCGACCGCGGCATTTGTTTGCAGAGCAGAGACGCCTGCGTGCGAATGCCAAAGCCACCAGGAGAGGTTAAAAACTGCAAAAACGTCCACGGCGGGCAAAGCCGCGCCTGCCACTTCGAAAGCCGCGGATCGGGTCCTGCGCGCCCCGGCGGGAAACGCGCCTCCAACGCCAAGGCTGCAGTCGAACCGCCGAAGGGTCTGGATCGAAGCTGGGGGTGGGGGTGGGGGTGTCTTCGTGCAGGGGGGCACCGGGGACCGGCCTTTGGGCTCCTCTCATGGCACCCTGGAGCTTCGACGGAGCCTGGCCAAAGTCTGGCGAAAGGAGGAGGCACGGCAAGAGGGGAAAATAAATAAACGCCCAGTGTTGAGGGGGGGGGAGGGGGCAGGCAAGCAGCAATAGCGCCTAATGGTGTGAGAGAGAAGCGGGTGATCGGAATGATGGCTCAATTAGAAGGCAAAGGGGCCGTTTGCCGGCTGACGGCGAAGCCCGGGCTTTCGATGCAGTCCGGCTTTTCTTAGATTCCGCACATTTCTCGGTTCGGCGCCCGATCCTCCAGCCCGGCCACCGGCGTCAGCGCTTGCAACGCCCCTCGCGTCCGCGCGGATCCGAGGGCACCGGCGATGGCCCACGTGGCCCGGAGCCCCGCGAGAACAACGGGGGGCTTTGGATTCCTTCCAGTTCCGCCTGGCTTGTTTTCCTTGCTTTGCTCCAGGTTTTACTTCTGGTTGCCTGCGAAGCCTTTCGCTCCTCCCTTTTGAAATCCTATATTAGCTGTGGCCAAAGCAGGGTAAGGAACACAGCTCATTGTTGGCAAGGGCTGATGAGAAACTCGCCGAGAAGGGGAAGCCGCGGCTTCGAGTCTGTATGCCCAGCAGCAGCCGGGAGAATTCACCGCCACCCTCCGCCCGGTCAAGCCCACAGAGGAGGAAGCGGACCGTCGTCGCCTGCTCTATGCTGGGCGCTTTCTGCTGACTGGGTCCAGCAGCGCGTTGGGAGCGAAGGAAGAAAGCGAGCGAGAGAGCCTGAGGTGAGCGGTGGGCTTTTCTCGCGCTCCCTGCCCGCAGCTCCGGGACGAGGACTGGAGCCACGGGAAGGCATGCCCGAAGCGGCTGGGGCGGGAAAGAGGAGAGAGGGAAGAGGCTTCGGCGGGAGCTGGTAATCCACTTGTTCTTAGATCGCAAGCGGTCCTTGGCAGACTTTTAATTCCCAAAGTTGCTGATGAGGAGAGCGGGAAGGTCGGACAGCGCTCTCCCCATCTGTAGTTCTTATGTAAGGCTTTTCCCGCAGCAACACGCGTGGATTGTTTGTTGTTAGCATTTATCTCCGTGGACGAGCGTTGCCGATTCGAAAGCTGGAGGACTAATAAAGGGAACGAGGGCGGGCGGGGGGCGCGCGGAAAAAAAGGAGTCGGGGAGCGCCTAGGTGTGCGCGAGTGGTGGCAGAAGGGGAGGGTGGCTACCAGCCGGCGATGGTGCCCAAGGCGCCTTCCCCGCTTGCCAGGGCTGGCGAATTGGGAAGAATCTCTCTGGAAAGAGAAAAGGACCGACTGGGCTAGAGGGAGGGGTGGGAAGGGTGGAGACCCAGAGAGGCGACTTCCTGGGGGAGGGAGAGAGAGAGGGGGGGCACCCAAGCTTCGGGGGCGATTGTGGGAGGACACAGGGAGGCAGTATAAATGTTGATCCCTTTCTCTGTCAATATTAACTTTCCGAAGGCTGGAAATGGCAGAGCACATGATGGCCATGAACCACGGACGCTTCCCTGATGGAACCAGTGGGCTTCACCACCACCCAGCGCATCGCATGGGAATGGGACCCTTTCCAACCCACCACCACCAGCAGCAGCAGCCGCCGCACGCCTTCAGTGCCTTGATGAGCGACCATCTCCATTACGGAGGAGGAAATATGAACACAAACGGTGGCATCAGGCACGCCATGGGGCCAGGGAACGTGAACGGGGGACACCCTCCTGGCAGCATGCCGCCGACCGCGAGGTTTAATAATACCCAGTTCATGGCACCGACGGTGGCCCCTCAAGGCGGGCCCTTAACAGCCAGCATGCAGTTGCAGAAGCTGAACAACCAGTACTTCAGTCACCATCCTTATCCTCACAACCACTACATGCCGGATTTACTTCCTGCCAACCATCAGCTCAACGGAGCAACCCAGCATTTTCGAGACTGCAACCCAAAGCACGGCAGCAGTGGGGGCGGCGGGGGCAGCAGCGGTGTGCCAGCTTCCGTGCCCCACGTCCCTGCAGCAATGCTGCCTCCCAATGTCATTGACACTGACTTCATTGACGAGGAGGTCTTGATGTCCTTAGTCGTAGAAATGGGTTTGGATCGCATCAAGGAGCTTCCCGAGCTTTGGCTGGGACAGAACGAGTTTGATTTCATGACAGACTTCGTTTGCAAACAGCAGTCTAGCAGAGTGAGCTGCTGACTTTCGTGTAAAACAAAGGACTTTTTTTTCCCATGTGTATGAATGAAAAAACATTCCCTCTAGAAACAGTATTTCAAAGGCTTGTAGGAGCTTGAACACCTGGGAAGCAGAGTAAACTGTAAACTTGTATAATTTTTCTTATTTTCTGTTTGCTACCACCACTTCTTTATTTTTTCAGCTTGGCCACCCATTTTTGTCCCCCTGACCTGTAATTTTTAACTGAACCTATCATATCCTCGGTGTCTCTTTCTCTGTCTCCTCTGCCTAATTTCTTCCCTGCTAACCTGGCAGGTCTTTCAGTGGCTAGATGCAAACACGGGCAAAAAAAATAATCTTGTGGATATTCTATGAGTTTATGATTTCAAATGAGTAGAACTGCATTCAGATTCTTGAGTTTAAAAAGATTTTTTTTAAAATGCATTAGTTGATTGCACGAACTTCAGGATAGATTCCTGGGCAAATACTGCCCTCTTCCTTTGTTTTGAACTATGCATTGGAGTGATGCTAATTTTTAGTCTGCTAAACTGGAAGCTTAGCAAATGTGGGCCAAACCTTCTTCAGGAAAAATAATACTGTTACTTAAACTCTGCTGACTGTTCCTCTCCCCCATCTGTACAGATAAAAAGTGTGAATGGAATGGCGGTGGGTCGGTGGGAGGGGACTTTGCTGGCTTTTATTCTGGTTCTATTTTCAACATCCTTTTATTTTGGTAATGTGCTTACATGGTTTATTCAATACATAGGGGGAAAGAACTACTGTGTTGAAAGCTTTTTAGGAAATTTGACAGTATTTTTGTACAATTTTTTTTTTCTTGAGAACATACTTGTTAATTTATTTTATTTTAAGTTGCCAGTGTCCACAAAAAAAGTTAAATGCTTTAACTTTTTCCTAGGTGTAGTTCCCACTTATTTTTCCTAAACTTATTTTTCTTTCCCACCCCTTCAATTGCCCCTCTCCAAATATTTAGTACATATGACCCTTTTTAACTTGTTGAGCTGTTGGGTTGTGTGAACATTCTGAAGGAGTATTTACTTGACACCATTGTGTGCTATATGTCATGATCAGTGCAGAAGGTAAAAGGATTTAAATCTAATTATGAAATCACAGTCTCATAAGTAACATTGTAACATGCCTGTGTGATTTTATCAAAAGTGGAATTTGCCAAGAGGCAACAACTTGTGATTTGCCAACTTACTTACTATAAATGTAGTTGTCCAGAATTATGATGCATAAAGTATTTATTCTATTTATCTATTAAACTTTAATTTTATAAATACTCTCACAAGTACTCTCAATAACACTTTGTTCTTCATGCACACATGTATTTCTTACTGTGTGAAAGGGCTTCATAAAATAAGCATGTAGAAGTTTTTGTTCCATCTTTCTTGCATCAAGATAAAAGTGCTCTTAGCCATTTTTTTTTGTTTGAAAAACCTACATTGCACTAAAATCATAAGTTTTCATTATAGAGGAATGAAAAGTAGAACACATTAGTAGGAAATGTTTTGTTAAACAAAATTGAATTGTATTATGGTTTAAAGCAACTAGAAGAATAATTTCTGTATTTTCACATGGAGATAGTAAAGTATTTAAATCAATATATTTTATTTCACTTTCTCTTGGTGGGAAAAGAAAGGTGTTCCCTTCTTGCTTTGATCAATACAAGATCAGGTGTTTAACATGTTTAACAAGGCTACAGCAATTAAACGCTGACCTGATATCTCACATTCAAAATTATTTTTTAAGTTTTTAGATTTGGGGCAGGCATTTACAGATCTCTTATACTCAACCAGTTCAAAGCCCAAGTGTCAATTATCATTCTCTAATATTTCTAACCAGAATAATAAGGCAGCCTGACAGTATATCAATTGCTATATTAAGTTTCACTGAATTATGTGTACATTAGAGCTTGTATCAAGCTGGGGTATGTTATCTGGTGAAACATCTAAAACTGCTTCCTTGAATTTAGCTGTATTTAGTGGATTCTCCAAAAGCAGCATTTTCCATCAGGCTTTATCTATCTTATTCCTATAATATGGACCCTGGCCTTGTCTGTTATCCAGAACAATGTTTTGTGTAATGTCACAGAAATGCTGCTTGATACCTATTAGAATGGGATAAATTGTTCTTGGATGATGGATGACTAGCAGTAAGCTTTGAGGCAGGGAACTGCATGTGACAGCATTTTCATGCCTGATATGCTTTGATCTTAATACTAGAATCATTTCAAAACATTTCTGTTGTATATCAGCAAAACAAGGAATATGGTGTCAAGGACAATTGAACAAGAAAGCAATATTTTGAGTCACATGTAGTTGGCTTTGCATTTGCTGCTAACTGCATTACTATTATGTTAAGATTTGTTACATTTGTGTACAGCATATTATGTAACATACACAGCAAAATTAGAAGCATTGAAATCTTGCAGCAATTTATTTTAAGATGATATCAGTAATCTGCAGCAGTAGCTAAACCTTTATATAGGTCAGATTTGGATTTTGGCTGATTTGGTCAGGAAAACTGCATACCTGAAGATGTCCAAGAAACTGCAGATCTATAATTACCTAGCCAATTTATTAAATAATGTTGGGATTCAGCTAGCTTTCTAACTAGCTGAAGTACTGTTGAAATAGTACTTAACGAAATAATCAGCTTTGGGATGGCATTAGGTACATGTTGTACAAAGTGCTTTAAAATTCTTGAATATAGTAGTCACTTTTTTTGCAAAATAAAATATTTCCATTTTAGTTGTTCCATAAATAGGAACAAAATAAGTATATTTTGGGCACCAAAAGCCCCTTTTTTTCATTAAAATTGCACAAAACATTCCAATCAATGGCAGATGCTACAAAGAGAGAAATACATCAGCTTTGTAAATCATAGCTTTCTTGGGTTTATATTAATTTATCCAGAGTGCACCCTGTCTCCCTCACTTCCAAACCACAAGTATTTGGGCATGTCCCATTATCCAAAGCAATGTCCTAGAAAAACATGAAATACATCCCCAGAGATTCCTTTTCATTACAGTCCTCAGTCACTGCAAGATCAATCATTAACTCTATTCTGCATAAAATTGCTAATCAACATTCTGAAATCCTCTATGACCTAGTCACTTAGTTTGAATGAAATTGGAACACGATCAAACTGGCAATCTCAAATGTTCCAACTTTTTGGAGGGAGAGGGGGAAACACCTGATCTGACATACTGCATCCCTACTGCTTGCTATAAGTGTATTTTAAAACAGCTCGCCCAAGTTAATCAGTGATAAGAGCAGTGACTAGTTTACCAGGTTATTTAACCTAGCAATTGCCAGGTTATTTTGCAAACCAGGCTGGGAAGAGGGTGCTGGTATTGTATTCTTACTTAGGTTGCTTGTAGCGCAGGAAACCTGACCCCTGTATTTTGGCTCGTTTTCAAAAAGTTCTAATATGGTACATGAGCTACGCTGCTCTTTAAGCCATGACCATAAATAGACACAGTGCTTTATTTGCAATGGAGATCAGTGATAAGCCTCCCTGCGCAGAAGCCACACAAAAGACACTTGTTAGAAAAATAAATGCTGATTAATAAAACAACGTCACTCTCTTGCGGTTGGAGGAAAAACAACAGGCAGAGGCCATTTTTCCCCCCCAGGGCTGAGAAAGACATCACATGGCAGTGAGTGATCTGGTTAGAACGGCTCCTCGCAGCTGTTTATGAGGTGCTCAAGAGACACAGACGAAGAATAAGTTGACATCTATTGTGCACTTTATAGTCTGAATGTCTTTTGTATCGGCAATAGCCCGCTCCGGGGCATAAATTGATGCGGGCAGGAAAGGCCAGGTCTTTTAGAGACAAATATTTAATCCCCTAATCTGTTATGGGTGGCCAGCTCTAAAAGGTAAACACTCCTTGTGGGTGAATGTATTAGATGCTGGTGCCATCTTGTGGAATGCAGACCGAAGAGAAAAGAATTGAGCCTTTCCCTCCCCTCCTTCACATATTCTTGGGAAAGAGTTTATATGCTATAGTAAGTTGCAGAGAGGGCTGTCCATTAACCATTAAGCAAAATAAGCACATGCTTAGGGCGCCAAGGGTAGGGAAGCTCCATTGAGATCTTTTCTCCAGCTATCATGCCTTTAAGTCTTTCATTGCCGCAGTTGACCTTAGTTTCCAATAAACGTTTCTATTTGCATTTTCCTTCATAACGGTTTTATTAAACATTGCATAAAAAGAGTTGAAGATTTGCACCTTTTTATGGCCCTACATATAAGTAAACAATATGCTTGCTGCTATTTTGCGTTAAACAATTTTCCCCCAAAAAACCCACCACTCAATATTTAATTTAGTAGTGGAGTCCAGCTTGAGAGATAGCCTGGAAGATAACTAAAATTTTAATCTGTTATTTCATCTTTAGCAGTAATCGAGTCTTCATGTATTGTCAGTTAAGCTATGGAAGGACCATTGTTGGACTGTGCTTAGGGCATCAATTAGCCTTAATCAATTGGCCCAGGGGAGGAGGGAGGCTTTGAAGGGCAATATAACATCCTGGTGGAAAAGAAGTATGATATTGATTGTCATATCTAGCTGAATTCACTATTTGTAAACACTGCATTAATTTTTTTCAAGAAAGAATCTCCATTGTGATGCCTACTTGAGAACTGCTTTTACAGAATCTTATTCCTTAATAAGTGACAGGTGTCAGCTTTAAAACGTTTTTGCTCATGATAACACTTTAACAAATCCAGAGGATGGGTCTTCCCTCAAGAAGGGAGAGAATGGTGTCTGTGGACTATCTGCTAAAAATACCTTTGTTTCCAATAGATTTTGTAAAGGATATAAAAATGAGAAGTTCTGAATGCATGATGAACATTATTTGGTAATATTCTTGCGGAAGATTATAGAGAAGGATAAGATAGAAGTGAAAGAAAATGGAACAATTGCGGAGTTTAAGTCCTGTGTCAAAAAGTATTAGAGGATACATTTCTCAACAGAACAAAGGTAAAGTGGACTTAAGGATAGGAGATATATAAGCTGCTTCAATGTGTTACACGGTATCACAAAAATGTGTGGATTTAACTAGAATTAAAGAGAATGTTTGATTGAATGAAGTGAAAAACCTGTGGTTGAGTGAAAAAAAATGCTTATATTGGAACTATATTTGAAAACCATGAGGATGAAAACAAATTTTATGTTTACATTTACATTTATTTATATTTATATGGCTGCCCATTGCATCATATTATGTATATACAGAAATAGTTAGTTGCAATTAATATGTCAAAGAGAGCAAGCAAGAGTCGTTTGCTCTGTTTTTCCTTCCCATCCAAGTCTGGAACCATCAGATGCTTTTCCCGATCCTTCCTTCTGTCTGAGGATAGCTGGAGTTTGACCCTTCTGTTTTCATTCTGTCTTTGGATCTGGCAAAACTACCCTCGGTCAATCCTTGTCACTTCTCCCTCTTCCTGACAAGAACAGCAAAAAGGAAGGTAATCCCATTTCTTTTCCTTTTTTATCAACAGGAATTTTCCATAATTTCCTTAGCTGTGCAAGGGAGCCTCTTTCACATACTGTGGTCTTCAAAAAAAGCCACTTTCTCCCTCAGAGCCAGAATTGCTGACTGGTCATTTTGACTTGGGAGGGCATCACAAATTTGTATTTCACCTGCCACCTCCCAGATAGAAAATTTCTCTGCGTCTCTCTCTCTCTCTTTGTGTGTCTCTCTCTGTCTTTCTGATCATCTTTATCATCTATCATATCTATCATTATCATTATCATCTATCTATATATATTTACCAGTCTGTCTATCATCATGAAACCGTATCAATAGGGCACTGCTGAAGACATATCCTTCTTTTTAAAAAAAATATTGAGCTTTTAAAATGGCCTGCTATGTGACATGAAAGTTAAATGACACATTCTCAGTTTCCTTATGTAGCTTGAGGAAAAAGTGATTTTTCCATTGCAAAGAAGTGCCTTAGAAAAAGAAGGTGTGGCACCTGCAAGAGCTTTAGCCCCCCCCACAGAGAGAGAGAGAGAGAGAGAGAGAGAGAGAGAGAGAGAGAGAGAGAGAGAGAGAGAGAGAGAGAGAGAGAGAGAGAGAGAGAGAGAGAGAGAGAGAGAGAGAGAGAGGGCTGCGGTGGATCACCTGAAACAAGGAATGGCTGTGCTTTTCTTGTGCTCAAAAAAATGGCATTTAAAAAAAAAGGCCTAAAGGTGGTAGCTGTCTGCCGGTATTGTGCAGCTATTTCTTTACATGTCAGCAAATACTGCTATTTTTTCCCCCTGACCCAGTTCTAAAGAGCTCACTGGTTAATGAAACAAAAGAAGGCTATTCTGGTAAGGAGCTCTAATGTGGCCACAAATTCAGCCGTGGGCTTTATTCCACTCTCTTTGCATGCTATCTCCCTGCCAACACTCTCAGCAGGTATTCCAGACACATTTCATTCCATCACAAGGTCCCTGCTAGGCAACACAGTGTCAGGGTTGTTTGACCTGATGGCAGCATTGTAGTCAAGTACTACTCTTTCCTTTTTCCTGCAGGTATGAATGGCAGCCATTCACCCATGATAGAAAGCAAAACATCTGCAAATACAGACACTGCTAGGTACACAGAATCTGCTGATGATCTCTGTCTTTTTACCGCCACTTAGTTCAATATCATTTGCTTTTTGATCCTGTGGTAACATCTGGAATGTGGAGAAATAAAGTTTTTCAAGATTCCACTCCCCTCCCTCCCTTGCCAATAAAACAGACATACACACCTAAACAATCAACTCAAACACAAAGAAGCAAATAGATTAGAAACATGCTAATATGGCCAAGATGCAACAGTATGGATACTGATTCTAAGAGCAGGGCTTTTCAACCCGTGGTACCCGTACCATCTGTGGTACATTAGCTGTGGCAGATGGTACATAGCCCTGTCCAGCCAAGTGTAGTGGGGGAGAGAACGAGCCAGCACAGCACAGGACTTACTGTGAGAGAGTCCTCCGGAGCTGCAGAGTGGCTGGGGCAAGGCAAAGGCCCGAGGTAGCATTGGCTGGAGGTGAGGCATGGAGGGAGGGAGGGAGATGGAGAGTGGAAGGATTCTTATCTGCTTTTGTGACTTAGGTTCTGGGATTTGTGCAATGTGGGCTTTGTGTTCTTAAGAAGTGTTTGGCAATTTCTATTTGGCTGATGGCTGATGTCTTGTGTTAGCTTCTATTGCTCTGCTATTGTTAGCTGTAAGTTTTGCTGCAAGGGATTTTGAAGTATTTTTCTCCTGAATGGATTTTGCCTGTATCATTCCTTTACTTATGAATGGAGCCATTTAGGGAGGCTGCCTTAGCCAGCAGCCAGTACTTACTATATTTTTTTTTCTTCCTTAAATGCTGGCTGCCGGCTCCTTAACTTTCCTTTCTAGCCAGTAACTAATTCTTAAAGGGGAATGTGCCTTTTTAAGTTAGTTCCCTCAGCGGCTTGTCTTTTCTGTCTCTGGAGGCTTTTCCTTGTTTGATGAATATATGGAAGAGGGAAAATATGGGGGGGTTCAAATTTTTTCTACAGAAGGAGATGGGAATGAGAAAGAGGGAGGCAGGGAAGGAGGGGGGAGGGAAGGAACTCCCGCCTTAGCACTTGGCCACCAGCAGCCCTGCCATTGATTTGCTTGTCAAAAGGTTGCAGAAGGGGATCACATGACCCTGGGACACTGTGAGCATCATAAATATAAATCAGTTGCCAAGCATCCAAATATAAATCACATGACCCCGGGCATGCTGCAATGGTCATAAGTGTGAAAAATGGTCATAAGTCATTTCAGTGCAATTGCAACTTTGAACAGCTTTTTTTTCGGTCATCAAGTTTTTGACAACTTGCTAGGTGGTACTCGAATATTGCCATATTCTAAAATGGCAGTCGGTGAAAAGGTTGAAAAGCCCTGTTTTAGAGTACCTCATGACTTTTACCAAGGAATGCTGTGATAACCTTCTGCATTGTCAACATTCAATAGTGTGTCTCTGCAAAATCTTATTCTTTTGACTTCATGTTGTGAAGGCCAAGTAGATTACAGCTTATCTTTTTTCCCTCTCAAAATACAACTCAACACATAGTCTCAAAGGTGCTTTTCCAAAAGGCAACTGGACTTTCTTAGTTTTTTCTTTGAAAACATTTCACTCCTCATCCAAGCAAGAAGCTTCTTCAGTTCTGCTCAGCTTCAGTTCAGTTCCTTGGATAAGAAGTCATTTTCAAAGAAAAAACAACAACAAGAAGAAAGTCTAGAAAAGCATCTTTGGGACAACCACAACCTGGACAATTGAAAATCTCCATAGACAACTCAAAACATAAACTCTTCCACCCAATAGCTTTTCTTCTTTATTGATTAGCTCTGGGGTCCTTGAGAAGAGGGCTTCAACCAGTAGGTGTTTTTATTTTCTAGCTAAATTGTAATCAAAAATACGGACTTACATAAGAAAGAGGGGTCTATTAAAAACATCTAAACATGAAATCGAGAAACCTCTATGCTCAAGTATATTTCAGATTTTTTTGCAATAAATTCTAATGATCTGAACCCTCCTCAAGCAGATAGAATGTATCTAGCTTAGTTAAAACTGACTTTATCAATTTTATTAGGAATTCTTGGTGAATGGTTTTTTTCAGTTGTTGTTCTTACTGTTTTGCCTTTGTTCCAAAATATAATTGTTTTTGTACCTGGATGAATATATTTGTATATTTAGAGGTAGATGAAGATGATGATGATGTGGGGGGGGGGCAGAGAGAGAAAGAGATTTGGGTACAAATATGCAAATATATCTTATATATATATATATATGTAGGTCTCTGGTAATTCGGGTTTTCTCCCGCGTAAAATTTGAAGTGTCTTAGTTTTCTCCCACGTAAAATTTGAAGTGTCTTGGCGATGTTTCGACGAAGTCCCATTCATCATCTTCAGGCTGGTGCTTTCGGCTTTGTGCTTCTAGGAGCAATGTGTGATCGTAGCTGTTTTTTCCTTTTAACTGCCAATGGGGATATGAACTGATTGGCTGGGAGCTTGGTTGTGTTCTGATTGGGTGGAGGTATGTTCTGATTGGTTAGGGGGTTGGCTGTGCTCTGATTGGATGGGGGGTTGGCTGTGCTCTGATTGGATGGGGGAGTGTTCTTTTTGGGTGGGGGCTTTGTTGTGCTCAGGTTAGTCTGAGTTGCAGAGAGATTAGAGATGGTGAGCTGCATAGCTGTTTGGCTTCGCGTTCGTGGTCGTGCCTTATCTTCACAGTGGGTGTCAGTTTGCTTCATGTGTGGATTGGAGAGGTTTAAAGTGGCTAATGATGCAGCTATAGTCTGGCTTCTGGTTTGTGGTCGTGCCTCATCATCGGTGTGGGTTTGGGTTTGTTTTTTGCGTGGATGTGTGGTGGTGACATCCTTGTGGTTTTTGTGAGTGTGAGTCTGGTGTCATTCTTTGTGTTAGGGACCAGCGACCTACTCGTTAGCTTCGATGTCATATCCCTCTTCACCCAAGTGCCAATCAAAGAAGCCTTAACAGCTATCCAAAACAAATACAACCCCCCCAAACACATCCTAGATCTGACCAACCACTGCCTATCCAACACATACTTCATCTATAACGGACAAAAATACAAACAAATAGAAGGAGCACCCATGGGATCACCCCTCTCACCTGTCATTGCAAACCTCTACATGGAACACTTTGAAACCCAAGCTCTAGAAAAATCTGATCACAAACCCAAACTCTGGCTCAGATACGTAGATGACACCTTCGTAATCTGGCCACATGGGAAAGAAAAACTGGACAACTTCCTCACACACCTCAACAGCCTACACCCCAAAATACAGTTCACCATGGAAACAGAAGCTAATAACCAACTTCCCTTCCTGGATGTCTTAGTCCACAAGAAATCCAATGGCTCCCTAGGACACACCATCTACCAGAAGAAAACACACACAAACCACTATCTGCACGCACTCTCACACCACCACCCAGCACAGATCAACTCCGTAGCCAAGACACTCATCTCCAGAACCAAACGCCTAGCTGACGAACAACACCTAAAAACTGAACTACACACTCTCACTAATGTACTAACATCCAATGGATTCCAAAGAAATAAGATTTCCAACTTAATCCAAAAAGAAACTCCCACTAAAATCCAAGACAGAGAACAAAAAAATGGCAAAGCCCTCCTCCCATACATAAAAGGCACTACAGACAGGATCAGCAAGATCCTCCACAAACATAACATCAAGGCAGCATTCTGCACAAACAGAAAAATATCCACCATCCTAAGAAACCCTAAAGACAAAATTGAGTTAGAAAATCAAGGAGTATATGAAATCCTATGTACTGCTTGCCCCACCACATACATCAGACAAACCAACAGAAGAATAAGTGCATGCATTGAAGAACACAAAAACTCAGTCAAAAAAGAGGAACCAACTTCTTCCCTGGTCCAACACCTTAAAGCCACAGGACATGAAGTTGACTTCAAAACGACCAGAACTATTGTCAAAACTGAACACTTTAATAACAGAATAATCAGAGAAGCCATCGATATAGAAAAACGCCCACACAGCATGAACAAACGAGATGATACCTCCCGCCTACCAGCCATTTGGAAACCCGCCCTTATTGACAAATGAGTCCCTAATAAAGAATGACACCAGACCCACACTCACGAAAACCACACAGGATGTCACCACCACACATCCTCGCAAAAAGCAAACCCAAACCCACACCAATGATGAGGCACGACCACAAACCAGAAGCCAGACCACAGCTGCATCATTAGCCACTTTAAATCCCTCCAATCCATACATGAAGCAAACTGACACCCACCATGAAGATGAGGCACGACCACGAACGCGAAGCCAAACAGCTATGCAGCTCACCATCTCTAATCCCCCCGCAACTCAGACTAACCTGAGCGCAACAAAGCCCCCACCCAAATAGAACACTCCCCCAGCCAATCAGAGCACAGCCAACCCCCTAACCAATCAGAACACACCTCCACCCAATCAGAACACAGCCAAGCTCCCAGCCAATCAGTTCATACCCCCACTGGCAGTTAAAATACACTTGGCAGAAATGGCGAAAATTTTGGCGTATTTGAAGGATCGCGCGAATGAACAATATGGGATAGACTGGAAACAGTGGATAGACTATATACAAGAGCAGCACCAATCAAATAAAATGTAACAGGCGTAAAGTTGAGGCTTGACGTGAGGAGTGAGGAATGTTTACCAAATCAGACGTTTACAATGACTAATACTTAGTGTTGTATTTCAGGTTCTATGATGATTGCTTCTTAATATGATCTTATGTTTAATGTTGATTGTCTTAATAAAAAAAATTTTATATATAAAGAAAAAAAAAGGAAGAAACAGCTACGATCACACATTGCTCCTAGAAGCACGAAGCCGAAAGCACCAGCCTGAAGATGACGAATGGGACTTCGTCGAAACGTCACCAAGACACTTCAAATTTTACGTGGGAGAAAACCCGAATTATATATTATATAATTCAACTATATTATATAGTTGAATGAGGGGAGGGCAAAAAAAAATAGCCATGCCATAGCCTTGAGCATCTAGCAAAATGTATTTTTTCATATTACTATTTTTGTATGTACTGTATATATATGTGTACATATATATGTGAAGACAGTTGCACAGCAAGCATAAGAAAACTGTTAAACATACCTGCAGTGTTTGACTCTAAGTTAGACCCAGATCCCGGGAAATGATGATCAACTCTTCTGCATAGAGCTGAAGCCACAATTAAAAGTATCATGCTGAGACCTGGGATATCTAAATATCAGCATTTGGTGTTTAAACTGCAAGACAACCAGCTCAGGACTTATTTTGTTGCTTTTAAAGTCAAGTCTTCTCACACATTATAAATGATCAAACATTATAAATGATCAAACAGTCCTTAAACCATCATGTATATTGTTTAACAATAATTAAACTACTTAGAATTTTTGGCACACTAAATCCAAAATGGGTTTGGAGTTTACTTTAAGTCTGCACAGTTCAAATAAAATAGATACAATCTGGCATACTAAATTAAAAGCCATTGACATGCCTATGGAGGTTTTGCAGTAACCTGCTAGCAACCACTAGATGTAGCTGGCATTCTGGACAATTTTGATGTATAGTTATAAACTGATTTCTAATATAATCACGTAGGGATTTTAAAAATGTTATTCGTAATCCAATTTCAGATGTGCAGTTTCATTGACATGCACCCATGAAATGCAGGCATGCAATTTTTAATAACTCTTTTCTCAGTTTTTAAAATTGGATTGATGGCCAGAAAGATTTGCAATTGCACTTTTAACCCTAATTTCCTTTTACATTTGGGTTTTTTTTAGGGAAGAAGGGACTTAAATAGTTTTAAAATTAGACATTTTTGCTGCTTATTTTTTTTTAATTAATAATAAATTTTATTGCAAGTACTCTGGATTCCAAGGTTGTGAAGGGAAAAAAGAGAAGCACTGTAAACAGGGCAGATGGAAAAACAGACAGCACAGCAATACCAGAAGCTGCCATTGTTTTATGACTATGAATGCTCACCAAAATCTCCCTTGCTCATCCCCCAAAGGGAGATATGTGCTGCATGTCATCCTCATCAAGAAGCTTCATTTGGAGACCTACTTAGCTTGGTAAACCAAAATCCAACCAAGATGCTGAATTTAGGAGATACAATATAAAAATACCCATGGAGATATTTTGTAAAAATAATATAAGGTGCTATCATAGTTTGTCTGCAGGATTGGAGGCCTTGGTTTAATTTGGTTGGTTTCCAGCTGGAGATAACCAGAGTACCAGCAGGATACAAAAGAAGCCTAGGTTACATTGTGTTGAATCAGGCCAAAAACCACATAGTCTGCCATTTTCTGTCATACTGAGGTCAAGTTACATTCCAGAAGTTCACTAGCTGCCTTCTACTGTTGTGCCTCTATGTTGCTGTGCTTAAGGAGATAGTATATAGCTATTAAAATAGCATACATTAATCTAGTGGGAATGCTCCATTCATTTCTCTGGTGTCCTTTTAAAGTTAACCAGGCACAATTTACAGAGAAGAAAAAGACCATTTGCAAGCATATTCCAGCACTGTCCTCAACCTACAGGGCCACTGGAACAGAGATAAGTGGTTTCAGATACATAGAGGGAAATAAGCATTATGATGTACAGTCTGCAGAATTTCTGGGTCGTATCTGAAATACAGTTAAAATACAGTTCAGTAGGCTGCTCATTTTCTAACCAATTTCAACTGTTTTCAGGCAGAGAAATGGAAAATAGCAACAACTTAAAAGAAGCAAGATTTCATACTGTGATAAGATAAATGATTAATCTGTCAGCCCTTTACACTCTTTGCATAGATATAGAGAAACTCACTCACTGTAAGAAAATTAACTTTGTTCATTTTAAATTAACATTAACTGCTCTTCTAAAATGGTACAGCATGACTTATGTAAGTACTTATTATTACTTGCCTTCAGACACTTGGACACCTGCTTTCAAAATCCTAACTAGTTCATGAAGAGGATGGAGCCAGTCTATTTCAGCTTCCCCTTCCTCACATGACTGCTCTGAGATATTTCAGCAACCCATGTATGCCACTCTGAGCTCTTTTGAGAAAGCATGTGCTTAAAATGTGATAAATAAGTCAGCTTTCACCCGTTCTAAATTTAGTTTCATTTTGGCTGATAATATTCTCTTACACTGCAAGTATTTGATGCAGAAAATATACTCTAATTGTGACTAGAGCTTAGTTTGGGATAAATGTCATTATTTTGGCATCATCACAGTTTGTTTCAAATGCTAAAAGATGTTATAGTTAACCCTGTCTTATGAGTTTCTTTAACACAGGGGTCTTCAAACTTGGCCCTTTTATGACTTGCCTGGCTGAGGAATTCTGGGAGTTGAAGTCTACAAGTCATAAAAGGGCCAAGTTTGAAGATCCCTGCTTTAACATATTGGAGTAGGGCTTGTGTTTTCAAAGCACACTAAACTTAACTGTAATTAGGCAATACATTATAGTAAATGGAGTCATTTGATAGTATACATGAATACTGGGGACACTTGGCAGAAACGTTTGGAAGAAACAAGCTTCTGTTTGAGCAGACTAGGTATCTGTCAATTCAGCCCTACTGTTTTAGCATGCTGGCTCGGGAATTCTGGGAATTGAAGTCCACAGGTCATAAAGGGGCCATAGTTGCCCACCCCTGGCCTAAAGATACTCAAGGAAGTTCATATATAAGGAGATATAAAAGGATCTCCTTGATCCTACTCTAATATTCTAACCACTGTTATCCTACTGACATGAGACTAAAAGGAGAAAAAAAGCCAAGTTGTAGTAATTAGTGCTCAGTCATTGCAGGGTGCAAATATGGCTGACCGCCTTCGCAGTGTTTATTCTTTTATACAGTTTTCCAAGCAGCAAAAGTTTAACATGGCAATAGCATAGCAATAGCATTTCATTGGTTAAACTCCTTAGCAATCCTTAAGAAGATATCAGCCAGGAGGCCCAGCCAGGGAGCAGTTTCTACCACATCCTCTTGATGTAACCTGGCTGATATCATGTGCCAGCCTGGGGTAGTTTCCCACATCGTCATGGTGATGTGAATGGATGAGATCATGAAGAGAGAAGAGGCACGCAGGCGTTGGAAGGGCAGTTTGCTGCTCACAACCTCTACCTGGCCCCTATCTCTACACCAAGTGTGACCAGGAATGGATTTGGCCATGCAAAGACAATAATTATCATTTAATTTAGATATTCTTTTCTCGTTACCCCTCCCATCCTCCTCCATTATTCTTTAGCTTTAAGTGTATAGTTTTTGCACCAGCTTCCAAGTGGGCATTCCAACAAAAGTGACATAGATCCATATGGTGGGTGGGGTCCTTGGTACACTCTGAACTTGGTTGTTTGCTTGCAGACATGTCATTAACCAGCTAGATAACATCATGGTGTTACCCAGTCAGGAAATGAAATAACTGCAAGTAAACAACCAAGCACAGAGACTACCAAGGATCCCACTATTCAACCCTGAGCTACATACAATCCTCTTCTGTTGATATGCCTGTAGTTTTTCTAGGGAAAAAAATGTAGAAGTTGTGCTGAAAGTTGTGGTCCTGATGGTTTTTCAAGCCTAATTTGCTGTCATTTTTTCCTAACAAAGTCATGGTACAATACATTTTAGCTAGTCAAGAAAACTATTTCTGAGGTTTGGTGTCATTTCTTTGACTTGTGCTCCACTTTTTGGTATTTTTAATGTGATAACACTTCAGTTTAATGAGCCATTTTGGGGGAAAGAATTTATTAAATCTGAATTTAAGAAATAAATATTTGCATAATTACATAGTTGACATGTTTATATTATCTGTGTAATGGAAAAGACATAAAAAGCCAAATAGTAATTATGATAGAAATGGAGGAAAATGGCATAATTACATAGCTGACATGTTTATATTATTTGTGTAATGGAAAAGACATAAAAAGTCAAATAGTAATTATGATAGAAATGGAGGCAAATGGCTTAAGCTACGTCAAGTGTCCAGACAAACTTTGTGGATGAGATCTGAAGACACATTTTGTCCACTGCATCCAGACTCCATTAAATGGGAATCCCATTAAATTGAGGTATCACAATAATGTCACAGTGCTTTAGATTAACTTTCTTCTCCCAATGGAGATGAAGAAGGCAACTCCAGCCTTTTTTATTGTACTGGCACCATGCACACTACATCCACTTATTCTGCTAATGACACACCAGAAGACCCTAGGCATGCCTCTTTTAGAAAACATGCAAATAAATGGGTCTGAGTTTTTTTATTTTTATTTTTTTAGAGTGAGCATGGAGGATTCACCTTAAATGATCAAGTGAATGGGAAAGGAAAGGTATTGCTGTATTTAAAATGTTCACTCCAGACGGTCTTCCATCCTTGAGCAGTTACGGAATATTACACGAATAAATGCACTAATGGAATCTGGGCAAGAAGAAGGTCATGGGGACTAGAAACAAGAAACATGCAGGGTAGAACTTTTGGAATTCCCTCAACTGTTCACCAACAGTGGCCATAGGAGGAGTTGGTATTTTTTTATATAGTATAATAAAGTAACATGCATCTCTCTGTGTGTATTTTACTCCTAAGGACTAATGATGTATGTATGTGTATTGTTTGTGTATGTTTGTGAGAGAGGAGAGTGTAGGTATATACATATTGCTTGGATCTCTGAGGATCTACTCAGGATGTCTCATGAGAAGGTGAAACCCAGGAACAACAGCCTATCTTCTAATGCAGTGGTTCCCAACCTTTTCTACACCCCGCACACCTAGAACGCTTCTGATATATTCTCGCACCCCTTACAAAAGTTCAAAATAACGGCAACAAATTATGCATATACACTATAATTTTGAAAACCCAAGTTTTTGCACCCCCTGGAATATTATCTCGCACCCCTGGTTGGGAACCCCTGTTCTAATGCATAACCTCCATCAGTTGGGTTTCCATAACACATTAAACCATAAACAAGCCAACCACACTTTAGCTGAGCAGATTCTGCCGTTCCACCCTGTGTAGCCAAGTTGAAGTTCATTAGGTTGTGCAGACCCTGAAAATTCAATTAATTACAAACCATGATTAAATTAATCACAAGTAAACCTTTTGTCTGACCACAATCTCAATATTTCCAGAAGCTGTACTATGGGGGGGGGGGGGGACAGGAGCCAGTTACAGATAAATCCTCAAAGTGCAAAAAAGCTTATTGGGTAGTTAGTAACATTTTTTTTCTGTGTAGTGTGATAAGGTGCACCTGCTGAAATTCCTCCTGCATTTTGTGCAGCTGCTGAAGCCCAACTGAGCACTCTCTTCATTTTGGCGTTTGGGATTGGAAGATTGTTTTCAAACTTGGGTGTATATTTGCCAGCTGTCATTTAGTCCTCTTTCTCCTCCTCCTTTCCTTCTATGTAGTCAGAGTCTTCCTTTGGGGCCTCTCTCATCATTTTCTTCATCTTTATTTCTTTTTTTTTACCCTCTAGGTAAGTGTGCCAAATCCTTTTTATTTGTTTGTGATAGGGAGAATAGGGGGCTATGGGCTGATCTTTTTATTATACAATATCATTTTCTATACTTTAAATACTTGGCAGATAAAAGCATGGGAGTCCATGTGAAAGATTACCAGCCTTGCTGAAATTTTCAACCAGAAAGCAAAGTTGATATTTTAGGAGAAGGGATTTAAAGTAGAATTCAAAGAAGGTCACTTGGATATAATATGAAAACCATGAAGTTATTGACAAGGATATTTGAGTCATCATTATCCTGATTAACTTAAAGTATGAGTAGTCTTGTATTATGTTTCTGAAATGGTCTTTTTACTGCAACTGAAATATTCTGAATTGGTTATAAATATATTGTGCTCAGTAGGTGTTTTCTAACAGGTTTTGAAAAACTATGATAGTTCACAGAATTGATAGAAAACAGGGTTTTTTATGTTTGAGAACAAGCAATAACAAAGGCTGGATGCTTGTGTGTGTGTGTGTCTCCCATTAACCATACACACACACTAGTCTTGGTAATGCTTCCGTTTTAATTGGTACCAGCTAACTAATATAATCTATTGATTATCTCATCTCAGTGGACATAACTTTTCAAATATTTGGTGTGTATGTGTTTTGTAAATGTAAATAATAAAGACAGGGTCCAGTGTGATCCCTATCCTTTCTTGGTTAGGCTGAAAATAGCTTGTGACTTTAGAGCAGGTGTTGTGTGTCTTTCTGAGATATCTACTGAGTGGAAGGGAAGAGAGAGCCAAGATCTAAAAATAGGCAAACTCTTAAACTGTCTTAGTATGAAAAAGTCCTTGTGACAAGGAGAAGGACATTTTGTAAAATATATCTCTATTATAAAGAGGAAGAAAACATGTTAAGATGACTTCCTAAAAAATATAGAATGAGGCAACTTGTTGATGAGGTGTTCAGTAATATTAACAGGAAATACTGATGGAATAATAATATAATAGAAAAAAGTATCATTGAACTTAGAATAATCTTTTTTAAAAGTTCTTAAATAGGTGTTACTTTAGTAGTAAACAAAATTCAGCTGTATTACCCTGAAGAGCACACCAGGCACATATGAATAACACTATAGTCCAAAAGTGTATAGGGTATGAAAACATCATACTAAAATCAGTAAACAGATTCATCGATTAAAGCTGAACATTTTATTTCATAGAATTTTCTTCCTGCTTCCTAATGAAAACTCACAACTGGCCTCTCTTATGCAGAGAAAGATTTCCAACTTCTAGGTTTAATGAATTTTACAATCATACTTCCTTCCTTTGATACGCGTTATCCAAAATCAGAACTCTGAAACTGATACATACAAGATCACCAGAGGTGTATCATTGCAGTTCTTTGAAAAACAATTGGATGCTTGTTCAATACCAAACCAAGTATGTGAAGAAACTCACATCCTATTCTTAGCCATTGTATTTCATACTATTCAGATACCTTAAAGTGGAGAATTGAGTGTACTGTAAATAGCACTAGCAGTAGTAATAGCACTTAGATATATATACTGCTTTACAGCCCTCTCTAAGTAGTATACAGAGTCAGCATATCGCCCCTAACAATCTGGGTCCCCATTTTACTCACCTTGGAAGGATGGAAGGCTGAGTCAACATTGGAAGGATGGAAGGCTGAGTCAACATTGAGCCGGAGAGACTCGAACTGCTAGCAGCCAGCAGAATTAGCCTGCAATATAGCATTCTAACCACTGTGCCACCATGGCTACAATTTGTGATATAATTCCAATGCTCCATGAAGGTTTCTTGCCCCCCAAATCCGCAATGCAATTGTGGATGTGTATCTATTAAATATATACAGACACACAAATGTACATAAATACCCATATTTCTGTACAGTACATTGCTATCCTGTTCAGTGCATTTTCTGTCTTATTCAGACATTTTATAATTAATACAGTGTTACTCTGAATGAGACATAAGTCTAGCAATGCCTTTTTCCTAATAATGGAACAGAATTCTGAAAAAAATTGCAAACTAGGGTAATTATTGCCAAGTAATTCTTATAGTAAGTTATAATATTGCTATGTGAAAAAGATAGACACGATAATATGACAAGTATTCATTTAGTGTTCATCTTCGTTTTACAGCTCACAATGGGAAATAACTACTGTAATTGGCCAAATCTAGTTTAGTCACTCATATTCAATGCAGTGTCAAGAAAAAAGGGCATAAGCATGCAATCAAACCCCTTCTCTCACCTTATCCTAATGCTGCTTCTCTGAACTAGCTGAAACTACTAGCATTCAGAATGTCTACTTATTTGAATTTCCTTTTTCACTGAGCATAACCTAGGGAACTACTACTGTGGTACATATGCAGAAAAGCATTTGTTTCCCTGAAATACACAGATTTTTTTTAACAATTTCCCAAGGGGGTCACTGATTTAGTTTGAGAAAGCATGCAAACAACAAAGTTGGAATTGCCATCAGCTGCTATTTTTCTAGGCAGAGTGAAACTCTGCTGCAACTGGCTTCATCCCAGAAAATGTGTCAGCTTAATTCTTCATTTAAGACAGCGTAACACATAATCCTTTGGACCAGAGTAACATTGCAAAGTCTTTATAGCATTCATTAATACAATATCCATGTCCATAATTCAGATATATCAGGGTGTCCAAATTCACGTCTGGTATGAAACTGGTATGAATTGTTCTAATTCTCTGACTATTGAAACCCAGAAGCCATCGGATCGCCTCCTGGATAGTAATTGCTACTTGATGGGATGAAAAGAAATGTGGTTTGCTGCAGATGCTGGATATTCTGAGTATATTATGCAATTGCCATAAACCATATTGTTGACTTGGGCATACAATGTCACTAACATAGGTATCCGAAGAATGAATCTTCTGGGTTCTTCCTTTTTGTAAAGACCTGACAGAAAAGGAGGAAGTTATTTTGGACATTCTGGAGGGGGGGAAAAGTCCCAAATCAGAGACTTGAATAACAGACCCTCTCTATCCCTATCATTCCAGAAACATACATGTTTCAGAGAGAACACCTATCCAATGGTGTGCTTCAGTGCAAGGCATTTTTATTGTGAGTCAGCAATAGGAAGCACCAAAAAAAAGGCAAAATGTACAGATTGAAAGTAATTATTTTAAAATCAATAATAAAAAAAGGAAGAAGATGGAACTGTTGTGAGAGAAGAGTGCCCATGCTGGTGTTCTTTTAAAATGATGTGATTAGTACTGAGTAGCCTACTTCTGATTACAGGAAAAGACAACAGGAAAGAATAATTTAAGCAGTTGTATGGAAGAGTGTTCTGTGCTTCTTTAAAAACATCAGATATGTTCTGAACTGAATTCCCATTAGGCATATCCAGCTGAGGTGGTAGGGGCACAATCTGATAGTGTGATCTGGGATGAGTTGGAATTAGTGATTCTTGAGAAAATAAACAAGGTTCTTTGTGTTGTTAGCTCGGCCACCTGTTTGTTGGACCCAGGCCATTCTTGACTTGTTGAAAGTGGCTAGGACATCTTCTATAATGGGATTCAAATGATGCTGCTGGCCTTTTTGAGAGAGGGATGGTGCTGAAGGCCTTGAAAGAGGCTGTGGTATACCCCATCCTCAATAGGCCCAATTATTTTAGATGAATATCATCCAGTCTCCAATTTTTCCTCTTTAGGGAAGATTGTTGGAATTTCTCCAGGTGAGGCTGAATTTCAGAGGATCCTGGAGGAAGCAGATTATCTGGATTAAGTTCAGTCAGGGTTGATGACTTGTGGTGGAGCCAGGATGGGGGATGATGTATCAGCAGCTTTCAATACCACCCACCATGGTACCCTTCTGAACCAAGTCCAACACAGAGGATACATTCAAGATATCCTCAATTAAATAGTGTTGTCTTTTTGATACATAGGAATTGCAGCTTTTCTATAGTTGTGCCTGTTCTCTGGGGGGGGGAGAGAGAGAGAGAGAGAGAGGGAGAGAGAGAGAGAGAGAGAGAGAGAGAGAGAGAGAGAGAGAGAGAGAGAGAGAGAGAGAGAGAGAGAGAGAGAGAGAGAGAGAGAGAGAGAGAGAGAGAGAGAGAGAGAGAGAGAGAGAGAGAGAGAGAGAGAGAGAGATTATATTTTATTATTTATTACTGGGATTGTACACTTGATATTACCTTAGAAGTGTGGAAGATACTGGAAATACCTAAATAAACCTGTATATAAATAAATTGTCTATTGCAAACCTTGAAAAGCAGGCTAAAACTGTTGACTTCGGCGTCAGTTGTTTTGCCTCTTGCAATCTTCAAGTTGTTCATCTAAAACTGAGCTCTCTTTGCTGCCAGGTATCCAGCATGGACTATAACCAAAGTGCCAGTGACCAGCCTGGGCAGCAACAATCACCTTCTGCAAACACCCCTGAAGATCTGTCTTCTCAGAATGGCTTTGAGAGAGCAAGCGAGACCCTGCTTCCTCAGTCGCCTGAGAACGCAGCCCAGGCTGAGCCTGAAATAAAAGTCTGTGATATATCTGAGATGCTGAGCCAACAGCTGGAGGACATTCTTAAAACCTACGGGTCAGCTGCCTGTCTGGTGGGGGAAGGAAACACGAAAGCAACAGGCGGACCTGAAAAAGGAGAATCGGTCAATCCCGAAGATGGGGACTGTGAGGATGGCCACGATGAGGCTGAGAAAGAACAGGTCCCTTTGGAGGATGCCTCTGGATTCAAAGAGGCCAGTATTCCAAAAGAACAAAAAGCGGAAAAGAAAATCCTGAAAGGATTAGGCAAGTAGTGATTTGTGTAACTGAAATGCACAACTTAAGTGTGAGTCATTGCTGGTATTGGGGAAAACATGACAAGGGTCTCTGTAAAATGTCAGCATTTGGCATTGATCCCGCGTGCTCTCTTCTCCACCCGTTGCAAAAAAAAAAAAAGTATGATTTTTTTCCTGAAAAGTGGGGACTTGCTTTGTTTTCAAGTGAAAAGTTTGGAAAATTAGAAACAGTTTTGGGCAGCAATAATAATGGGAGTGAGTAGCATTTGATCAATAATGGGCACTTTTGTATGTTGGGCTCCAGATGTGCCAGGGTGTTTATTTTTATTTAGCAATAGCAATAATCTATTAGACTTATATACCGCTTCACAGTGCTTTATAGCCCTCTCTAAGCGGTTTACAATGTTAGTATATTGCCCCCAACAATCTGGGTCCTCATTTTACCAATCTCGGAAAGATGGAAGGCTGAGTCAACCTTTATCCTGCATTTCCTGGGTCAAGGCATAATGCAGATGGGAATCTCCCCTCATTTTATTCCCACAACAATAACCCTTAGAATCAGGTGAAGATCAGAAAGAGTGAGGGCTAAAGCCGCCCAATAACTTCAACAATGGAATAAGAATTTGAACCTATGTCTTTACAGCCCAGCATCCCAGTCCAACACACTGGCCTTCTCAGTCTTGCGATGTGTTAAATAATGCATTTTTCTCCTATGTAATGTTTCCACTATAAAACAAAGGATATACTTATTTTATTTATTATTAAATGTATTCTCTGCCTTTCTGCTTATATAGCCCCTAGAAGGGCTTACAATAATGTAAGCAAAATGCAACAATAAAATATACTGTACATACTCACAGATAAGCTGAGAATTTTAGGTGCCAAAATACACTCCCAAAATTGGGTTCGGTTATCCATGAGTAAGTACAATAATTGTGGTTTTTTTTTAAAGATAATTAAAAGCTTGACTGTTGAGATCATTTTTCCATTGTCCTAAATCAGGGGTGTCAAACTCAATTTCATTGAGGGCCACATCAGCATTGTGGTTGCCCTCGGGGGGGGGCTGGGTGGGTGTGGCCAGGATGGGTGTGGCCTACTGGGTGGGTGTGGATGAAGTGGATGTGGCCTACTGGGTGGGCATGGCCAGCTCTACATCGTTCGTGTCAAGGGTGCCTGTGGGGGCCTGGGCAGGAGTGGGACAGATCTGAGGGTCTCTGGCAGAAGGGGGTGGGACTGGGGCAAGCACCAAAGCATGGTCCATTTCTTCATTGCTCACAAAGGGTGACACCTCCCCAGCATGCATCCAGGGGGCAGGGCCGACACAGCAGGGGCTGGTTCCTCGCTGTTTCTAGACGGCCTTGTGGAGTTAAGACTGAATGTGTTTCAGCATAGATGGCCACCACAAAATTGTACATTGGATCCTGGCCAGCCTGGGCCAGGGCCAAGCAGCAGGGGCCGTTCCCTCACTGTTTCCAGGATGGCTTCGCAGGCCACATGAAACCACTTTGTGGACCGCATCTGGCTCCCGGGCCTTGTGTTTGACATGTCTGTCCTAAATGCTGAAAAAGTGGAGAGCCAAAAGCCCTTTCATACAAAGAGCTTTCTGAATCCTGAAAGCCATGGAGGTAGTCCTCAACTTACGACCACAACTGAGCCCAAAATTCCTGTTGCTAAGTGAGACAGTTAAGTAAATTTTGCCCCATTTTTATGGCCTTCTTTGTCACAGTTGTTCAGTGAATCACTGCAGTTGTCAAGTTAGTAACATGGTTGTTAAGTGAATCTGGTTTCCCCATTGACTACGCTTGGCAGAAGGTTGCAAAAGAGGATCACCTGACCCCAGGACACTGCAACCATCATAAATGTGAGTCAGTTGCCAAGCATCTGAATTCTGATCACTTGACCATGGATATCCTGCAACCGTCGTAAGTGTGAAAAAAGGTAATAAGTCACTTTTTTCAGTTCCATTGAAACTTCAGCTGGTCATTAAATGAACTGTTTTAAGTCAAGGACTACCTGTACAGAAGAAGAATATCTTAGATGGTCAATTTCTAGCAATGACAGCATCTTCAGCACAACAATAAAGCATCTTCTTTTAGAGATTCTGGACCTAAACCAGGGGTAGGCAACCTTGGCTCTTTTATGACTCGTGGACTTCAACTCCCAGAATTCCTGAGTCAGCCATGCTGGGGCTTTAAAGGTTAAAAGAACCCTGCACCATAAATTGTATCTGGATGGCAGCTTTTTTTTTTAAACAAATTTTATTGGTTTTTTTAAGTTCTTAAAGGAACATATTCAAGACACACCGTGGTGCTGGGGTAATCAAACATCTTAAAACAAGACATATATACATAATATAATCAATACGTCAAATATTCCCTCTCTTTTTCCCTCAAATAGCATAGTATATTTAGAATATCAAATTCTAGCTTAATTGTATTCAACCTGAGCCTGTTTTTAAGCTTCATCAATTTCTACCATAATCAAATTAACTTTAAATAAAAACATTTTCAGTTCAAATATCCCTTCCACATATGTTCTACTTTCTTAATTTTATCAAAATCTTATTTGTTTCTTCTTCCATTAATCTCCCTTATTTAGAGTAAAATATTAATCTATCCTATACCTATCAAATCTATCAGCTGATCCATCTCTTCAAGCTAAAGAAAAGAATAATATCATACCTTAAATCATGTCATTCCATTAAGCAAAGTTTAAGTCTCCAGTTAATTATCATAACTAATAACATCCATATCAGAAAATCATATCATATTAAATTTCAATTAACTATTAGTACTTCAAATCTGAAACCTCTCTTCAGTTTTCGTCATTCCATTACATCATAATTTTCATAGAAATAAATCTAACATTCTAAAAGGAACATTCCTAGTATTCCAAATTGTCTTCAATCGCTTATACAGAAAAATATCTCATCTTTAAACAAACCTATTAGTCTATCCTAGACACATCTAAATATATATATTTATCAAACTGTTCTCTAAATATCTAATCCTTCACTTAATCAATCTCTTTAAGTTAACAAATTAATATCAAACCTTAAATCATTTCAATATTTAATTAACATTCAATTAATTATTGATTCAGACCAACTGTAAGACATCTTTTTACTTCAAACTCAAAATCTCAGTCCTTATATCAGTCCATAGTTCTAGGTTACCTTTAATCCAATTTAAGAAAGTTTAATTTTCATTTTTAAATCTTATTTTAGCTTTCCTCTTTTGCCAAGTAGGTTTCCATAACAGGACTTCCCTTCCAGATAATAGGTCTCTTTTTGTTGCTTGTAGTGTCACTTGATTTGATATAAACCATCTTGATCTCCGATTTAATCCTCTGTTTCTCTTATCCATAAAGCCTCATTGCTTCAGAAGTCCAAAGTTCGGTCTTTGCTTTTCCTGGTCTTGCTTGTAAGGCAAAATAAGATTCTCCTTATCCTCAGTTAAAATCTCTTCTTGTGTAATCTGTTTTGTAGAATAGTCAAGTGTAATCAGGGAGTCAGTTTTAAGTTTTAAAGTAGAAATTCTGGCTCTTAGTTCTGTAGTAGCCTCTTTTATTGTAGTACATATTTCTTCTTTAGCCTCATAGATCTTTTCCAGTATAAGTTTACAGTTTAAATGTGATTGAGGCTTCTCCATTTTAGCAATAGATGAAGAAGAAGAAGAAACCTTTTTAGTGAAGGTTACAGTTGAACAGTTGAACATTATCCACCCCCACAGATCACACAGCTGGCTCAAATTATCTTTTTTCTTGAAAAACAGTTTGAAGGCCAAAGCTGTCTCATCTCCAAATAAACAATCCAATATTAAATTTTGACCAGTAGATGTCCTCAGTGAGCTACAAAGACTTCTTCAAACACCATTTTTCCCTTTTTTCTATCTTTAAAGGGAGAATAGAAAAAGAAATACTCTGCCGATATAATACTGCTCCAAAAAGCACAAAAACAGTTTTTTTTACCTCACAATGTAAGTAGGAATAGAATATAGTCTTTAAATGAATATTTATTTGTTTTTTCTGTCCTTTTTGTAAAACGCGTTTGTTCCCACGATTACTAAAGTCGCTTTCTCCAGACGGGGAAATAATAGCACAAACAGCTTCTACAGGCAAAAACAGCAGGGGTGTGAAGAGGAACAAAGGGGATCTCACCCGGATCATCCGCGGTGGGTCGTTAACGCTTAGATGACGATGTGACTTTCGGCTGGTGCAGCAGGGTGATCGGCAGACCAAACTTTGCTCCGTCGGCCCTAAGGAGAAGCTGGAGACTCAGGGGAAGTTGCCTCCCTCCCCTATCTACCAGCTGGCCTCCTCCTTGGTGGTCGCCCCTCCAGGGCGACTTTTGACCCCCTAGGGGTCTACCGGCGAAGGAAACTCCGGACGGCCTGGAGAGAAGTTTCCAGGCACGACTAGTGTCGCTGCATTCCAGAACCGGAAGTTGGATGGCAGCTTTTTAATAGTATATCATTCAGGGCAGGCTTCATATAATCCTTTCTAACACCCTGCCTGTGTTAGAAGTTTGCTCCACACATTTTCCACCCAATTGTTTTATTTATTTATAGACCTTATAGGCCACACTAATTTCCCCTCAATATATAATTGGGATTTAAATTGGGATTAAAACAAGAAAAAAGTTTTAAGAAACTATGAAACTGGGAATCAGAAAAACACTAACAGTAAAAAAAAATTAAAAAATATCTCACAAGAGGCAGTCTGCAAGCAAACAACCAAGTTCAGAAAACACCCAGAATTCCACAGTTCAATCCTGAGCTACATATAATTCTCTTCTGTTGGGACATGGATAATTGTCACCAAGTTGAGCCAACTCAAAAAGGGGGTTAATTGGTGTATTAGCCATAGTTGTGCAAACACAACCCTTCCCATAGCTGCTGCTTGCAAATCCAGTGACAGCTGAGAATCAAAAAGCACTCCCAAATGCCACAGCCTTTCTCCCTCTAAAACCCATTATTAAGATTAAGACAATATTCAAAGGTTATACACACACATAACATAAACATCAATCATATACAGAACCATAAACATACAGCATACATTCAAAACTAAACATCTCTCTTTCCAAAAAAATAAAACCACATATACTACTTCCACCCTCCACTTTCCTCATGGACACATTAACCATTTCTTTTCATTTTGTGCTGTTGTAATCACTATTTAAATTTTATATTATTTCCCCTTATTTCATCTATTTGTCCCTACTTTTGTAATATAGCCCATAAACACATCACAGCAGTGGTGAGATTCAGCCAGTTCGCACCACTTTGGCAGAACCGGTAGCTAATTTTTTGTTGCCCAGGCACAGAATGGACTTCTGGAAGCGGCATCCACACAGAGAATTGGTTGTTCACATATTTGAATCCCACCACTGCACTACACTCTTTAATAAAGAGCCTCTGTAGATTTTTCTCGCTAGACATGTCAGTTTTGCCATCTCCCCCAAGTCCCTAACTTCACATATCCAGTCTTCCACATTTGGAGCTTCTTTATTTTTCCATTGCTGCCCATATAATAATCTTGCTGCAATGATCATATACAATAATAAGACATCGTGCATTTTACTCAGTCCTTCTTCCATAAACCCTAATAAGTACAGTTCTGGTTTCATCTGACAAGGAATTCCTATTATGAATGAAGGCAAACATACTTGTCCCAGGTTAATGTTACAGGATCAAGTCTGAGTCCAGAGAAAGAAGTTCCCCAAGGATAGGCTCCAACACAAGTCCAAAAGCTTAGGAGACTAAATCTCCGGTGACCGACTCAGATTCAATTCCTATTATTTTCATCAATGTCCTGTGGATCGCTGACCAAAATATTTTGCCCAAGTCTATCACACAGGATAATATGTTTCATCCCCTTTTCCACATTTCCAACATTTGCACGAAATATTCTTACAGAGTTTTCATAGTTTCACAGTTGTCAAATGCCATCTCTACATCAATTTGTACAAAACTTTCTCTTAAATTATTGCACAAAGTGAATTTAATTTTGATGGAATCCTGTTCCAAAGAGGCAAAGGACTTTCCCTAGCCCAGGGGTAGGCAACCTTGACTCTTTTATGACTCATGGACTTCAATTCCAAGAATTCCCGAGTTAGCTATGTTGACTCAGGAATTTTGGGAGTTGAAGTCCACGAGTCATAAAAGAGCCAAGGTTGCCTACCCCTGCCTTAGCACTTTCATGCAGATATTAATTGGCATAGGGAACAAGATATAATTATATGGAACATAATTTGTTAGTGACAAGGATATTGAATAGTTTTTCCTGCACCATCTTCTGGCTATGCCCTAACCCAAAAAGCCAGAATCGCTGCAACAGTATTGAAAAATAGAGCCCAACCCCATGGGACATCTCGGAAATATAATATTGTTAACATCTGGATTTCTCCATTCTTTTAGCTTGTCATCTCACAAAATACAATTATTTTAATTTGTGGTATAAAGTTGATGTAGCAGCAGAAAAGGAAAACCATGGAATGTATCATCAGTAGGTGTTCTGTGCATCATCTTCCTGATCTTTTAAAATACAGAAGCAACGAAACCTGATTAGTCACAGTTTTCAGATTAAGCTATATTCATGAAATCTTAATTTTTTTTCTGACGCATTCTCACTCTGATCGTTTATCCTATTTTCCTGATTCAGGAAAAGAGGCTACCCTGCTAATACAACATCTGACCAAGCTGAATACACCAGAAGAGAAATTGGAGCTCTTATTTAAGAAGTATGCTGAACTGGTTAGTATAGCACTTATGAAGATCTGTGGTAGGGAGGGGGGAACTGCTTAAAAACATGTCTTACTGATGCAAAATGGCCAGATTGCAACTTGGAAGCAGATACAGTATCTTTTTAAGATCCCTGATAAAAGCATTGAAAATGCCATCTTAAATTTGGGGAAGGGAAGATTCCTCCACTCATTAGCCTTTCTTAGTTATATTGTATAAGACACATAAGTATGATCAATATTCTGGGTCAGCTGGAAGGATAAGATTTGGAGAACACTATACTGGAATGGTTCTTCTCTTTCATAAGGAGGTGGTTTCAGTCAATGGCCTGAGGAGGGAGGAGAGGTCAGACCAGGGGTCTTCAAACTTGGCCCTTTTATGACTTGTGGACTTCAACTCCCAGAATTCCTCAGCCAGCATGGGCCCCTGGGCCAGACCTTGAACACTCCAATGTGGAGTTCCTGCAGTTTGACTCCCTCCCTTATTCTTTTAATATATCTGAATCTATTCTGTTAAGTCACACATTGCTTCAGCGGGAGACATCACCAATATTTACATTTCTAAATACATATCTCCACCTGAGACAAATGGGAGTCCACTCCCAATGTGTTTGAAGTCTGTCAGGGTAGAGAATAAAGGAGATGACCTTCACAGAAATATGCAAGAGCAAAGAGAGATGAAACATTATTTAACCTTGGAGGCAAGAGTATATTTGGAAGTAGCTTGAGGCAAATAGCTCCCTGGTTCACTAGGGTATAAGAAGAACAAGCAGGCTTCAAGTTTCTCTTATTATAACTTAACTCAGTAACTTGTAGTTGTAGGTTTTTTGCGGAGTCAATTTCCAGATCTACCTACCTTGTGGAGCCGACTATCCAAGCCTGGAAGGAGAGAAACAGGCTCAGATTTGACCCAAGAAAGACAAAGTGGTTGTTAATTTAGAAGCCAAAAGATTGTATTAACTTTAATTCTAGACAAGGTTGTCTTCTTCTTGAAAGAACAGGTCCACAATCTGGAGGGTTATCTGGACTCGTAGTTCCTGCTGGGCGTGACCATGATCAAAAAGATTATTTTCTCAGTTTTGTTTACTGCACTGGTTGTGGCCATTCTTGGAATGGGACGCACTGAGCACAATCACTCATATTGTTGCCTCTCACCTGGATTACCTTAATTCATTTTACATTGGGCTGCCCTTGATAACCATCCAGAATCTTCAGCTAGTTCAGAATCGACATGCCTGTGTGATAAGAGGGCAGACCCATTAGCCCATTAGCTGCCATATTGATCTGGCAGCTCCCTGGCAGTTGGCTTTTGAGTATACTTCTAGAGTTAATCATCTGTTATCCATCTATTTTAAGTCGAGTCTACTCCTCTGATGCATGCAAGTAAAGAGTACCTTCAAAGGGGTTCCACCTGTGGAGACTTTTAAAAAAGGTTTGGAAGCAGGCCATTCTATGGAAAACTTGCCCTTAAAGGAAAAAGAGATGCCTTCCCTTGTGACCTTTGGAAGGCTTGTTGAGACCTATATATTTCAGAACGTCTTTAGACTGCAGTAATTCTACCATGGCATATTCACGGTGCTGTGTCATATACAAGGCAACAAAATTTTAGATCCCAGTTTTGTTGCCCTGCATATGACACAGCACCATGAATATGCTATGGTAGGATTACTGCAGTGTAATGCAGTCATTCTTTTTTATTATATTATTTTATTGTTGTTATGAAGATTTGCTGGTTTGTAGATTGTTAATTAGTTAGCTTGGTAAAAGAGGCGTTGCAGGAGGAGAACCAAGAATCTGTAGCACCTTTCCCAACTAACACATCTTATTAAGTACTTTTGGCATTTTTACTTCATGTATTTATTTATTCAGTTCTATTTAGTCAATCTCAATTCTATTGACTGTGAGCAAAAATATCATAATAATTGAAACCATAAAAACATAAGAAGAGTTATATTTTTATTATCAATTCCTTGTTATATATAATCTGTATAAAATCCAAGTGTGGTTGGACATACAAATTCTATTCTATTCTATTCTATTCTATTCTATTCTATTCTATTCTATTCTATTCTATTCTATTATTTGTCAATTGGATTTTATTATATTCCTTGTAATATAATGTTCTAGATGGAAAAGGTATTACCAGATTTCTGAATAAAAGAGATATAAAAGTCTTCATAAATAAATGCATTCTTTGCCATCTGTTCCAGAGGTTCCCAACCTTTTGGGCACCAGGGACCGTTTATATGAAGAGGGGTTTTTCCGTGGCCCAGAGGGGGCATGGTTTTGTGTGTTGCCTGCATCTTACAGATGGGGCTTTGCTTGTTTGTGCGACCCAGTTGCTGGCATGCCATGGCCCGGTACTGGTCCATGGACCGGGGGTTGGGGACCCCTGATCTATTCCATCTCCCATCACTCAGCCAGCATTTTGAACACACCCTCCTCCAGAACACCAAATTGAATTGCACATCACTTAATTTTACTTTGAATGGAATATATGGAAATAATAATTTGGAAATGGAATAATTAATTGAAGAACTGATAACATTTGGTGCAGAATCGGGAATGGAGAAATTAATTGGGGTGATCCTTATCCAACCTTTGATTTCTCATTTAATTTTGGTGTGAGTGAAGCCAAGCCAAAGTTTTTTTCTGGGTATTTTTTTCCCCTTTGCCACCTGTCCACTGCCAGTGCAAGTTAGAAAATCTATTTTATTTGAAGTTATTTGGGGGAAAAAATAGCTTTTTTGCCTTCTATGGGATTTAAATAAAGTCCAATAATTATTCTAAATATCCATGTTATCTGCAGGGGGGGTCACGTCTGTTAAATATCTAAGAACAGCCTTGTCCCAAGCTCTCTTGTTTTATTCTTGTCCACATACTTTCAGCTGGAAGAACATCGTTCTGAACAAAAAAAGCTGAAGTATCTGCAGAAAAAACAGACACAGCTCATAAAGGAGAAAGACCAATTACAGAGTGAACACAGCAGAACTATCCTAGCCCGGAGCAAATTGGAGAGTCTGTGTAGGGAACTCCAAAGACACAACAAAACCCTGAAGGTAATGAGAAGATCTTTAGGAGAAATCAGAAGGAAAAGTTAAGTTCACTTAATATCCTTGGTTCACAATAGATTGGGAAGGATCTTTCACTCTTAAATATTGAAGATTAGTAGCAACAATGTGGTTTCTTGCTTCTGTCTAAACCAGGGGTAGGCAACCTTGGCTCTTTTATGACTCGTGCACTTCAACTCCCAGAATTCCTGAGCCACCATGGCTCAGCTTGGAAACCTCTCCCTTTCCCCTCAGCATGGCTGGCTCGGGAATTCTGGGAGTTGAAGTCCACGAGTCATAAAAGAGCCAAGGTTGCCTACCTCTGGTCTAAACTATACTTTGGAAAGAATTGAAACCTGCTCCTGTATTGTGTCTAATTTAATTTTGTCTCCTGGATTCCCACTTTTATCTAAAATAACTGAAGCCAGATTTACAGAGATGTAACCCAGATTTTTTCCATTGGTATCTCCAGTGGCAATGCATGGAAACTCGTGCTGTGTTATAGTGCTTTTCTTCAGTTTTATGTGCATCAACAAAGTGTGAGGTATACGAGTGGGCACTTTTGGGTGAGCTCAGTACAGTTAAAATATCAATTTCTCCAGAAATTTCTCATAAAATAGTCAATAATGCAATTAAAGAAATTGATTCCAGTCACATGTTGGCCACTATTACATCATTGCTCCTTCCAGCTTTAGGATGCCAAAAGTAATGCAAATACATGTTCTTGGCTGCAGAAGTGACCTACATCTGATGTAAGTTAATGTAAAACTAATTAAAGCAGCATCCAAAGCCCAATAAATATAAGCTCAGATAGATGACAACCCTTAATCATTTTTGGCTGATCTCAGAAAACTAATGCTGGATTTAGCTCAGTGATGACGAACCTTTTAGAGACTGAATGCCCAAACTGCAACCCAAAACCCACTTATGCGTCGTCGAGTGCCGGGTGGGTGTGGCCCATTGGGTGGGCGTGGCTGCGGTGGTAACAGCAGACTGGGTGGGACTAAAAAGTTCAATCAATCAATTCCAACTTTCCAAGATGTTTTTTTTCCCCGCGAGAAGTTGAAATTGACTGATTGATTGGACCTTTTTTTTTTTTTTTTTTTTTGCACACGGCAGTGGAGGCCTAAAGCGAAAAGGTTTTATAAAACCCACTGAAGGCCTAGGACTGGGGCCATAGGTTTGCCACCACTGATCTAGCTGGTATGACCCAATTGTTGTATTACAGGAGGGGACTCTTCAGCGAGCAAGAGAAGAAGAAGAAAAAAGAAAGGAGATCACAAATCATTTCCAGAGTACATTGAATGATATCCAAGCACAGATTGAGCAGCAAAGTGAGAGGAACATGAAGTTGTGCCAGGAAAATACTGAGCTTGCTGAGAAACTGAAAAGCATCATTGATCAGTATGAAGTCAGAGAGGAGGTAAATATGGCAAATAGTCCTTGTACAGCAACCATTTGCAGTTAGTGATAAAAAAAAAAAGTAACTCCGTGACCAATCCTTGCATTTATCACCTTCACAGGTCTGTAAAGCAAAAGAAAACTGAAGTAATATCATAAGTACAATCACATTTTCACTTAGCAACCACTTCGCTAAACAACCAAGTGACTGATTCCAATTATGGTTGCTATATGAGGACTATCTGTACTCTTTAGGATATTCCCCCAAAGTTGAGAATTAGATCCAGCCTAGTGGCACTGGAGTAAGAGTAACGATTCTTCTGTCCCAGATTCTTAATGTTGCAGACATTTTGCAAACTATGCAAAATTTGCAAAATCAATAAGGGGTTTATTTGCCTTGCTATTTCTAATTGAATTAAGTCTAAGCAGTCTAAACTATACTTTGGACTTTTTGGAGGTTTGCCTATCATCTGTTTTTGTGCATTGTGCCTTGATGATAAGTTCCTTAAATTTCAGAAGCTTGAATGTTCTTTTGTGGCTTTCTTAGTAGATTTTTAGTAGATTTTTTCTCCCTCTCCTCCCTAAAGAAGAGATCTATTGTAGTTTTGTGATGTGTACCTCCCTTCATTGCAACTAACATGCCATAGTATTTTTATTCTAGACTCAATATTCGTAGCTTAATCATTCCTTTTTATTCTTTATAAAAAAAAACCAATGTATTTATTCAGCAACACTGAGGGTCAGTAAGTTAATTGAAGCCCATGAAATGTTGTTTTATTGCTGATGGAGTTTGCCTCCATTATAAATTTTTATATGGTTGTACTTTGACGTTTATTTTGGTATTGTGCTTTTTAATGTAATGTTAGTCACCTAGAGTTGCTGTGGTGAAATGGGCAGCCATATAAATTGAATAAATAAATATCACCAGTAAAATAAACATATTTGGAATGCTACAAATAAATTTCAGCAGCTATAAAGAAATTATGATGCATGAACTGAGAAAAACTCTATTTACTTGATCTTCTGTAGCTTGTAATTTCACAGTTGTTTTTATTGGGGATACTTAACATCTTTAAATAATTTAAAAATCTAAATAATCTCTATCCCAACAAGCAGAAGTTGAAATAACTTCATAATACTTCTGCTATTTTATGTTTGTTGTTGTTAACAGTGCAATTCGGTACTTGCCTACTCAAAAAATAATTCCCGATGAGACTTGTTCCCAGATTCATAGAGAGACTGCAGTCTTAATCATGTACTCTAGCATTCCCCCATCTCTGTCTCTCTCTCTCTGTCTCTCTCTCTCTGTCTCTCTCTCTCTCTCTGTTTTTTTCCCCCTTCCAGCATCTTGATAAAATATTTAAGCACCGAGAACTTCAGCAGAAACTGGTAGATGCCAAGTTGGAACAGTCACAAGAGGTCATGAAAGAAGCTGAAGAAAAGCATCAGCGAGAAAAGGAATATGTATTCATTTTTTCCCCTAAGTTGTTTATGTGTAGTTTGTGTTCACCCCCTGAAATGCCCTTTGTTTGTTTTATATCCTGTCTTTTATTTTTTAAGGCTCAAGTTGATGTGCATAATATTCCTGTCTTCTATTTTCTCCACAACATCAACTTTCTGAGGTTGGACTGAGATAGAGTGACTGGCCCCAAGTCAGCCAGAAGGCTTTCATGCCTGAGGCCTAGAACTGATGGCATCCAACTTCTCAACCCCTCCATACTCTAACAGACAGGACTGTCAGACAGGCAGACGGGACTATGACTATGTTACCAGACTAGAACTGGAGAGATGCAACTGCATCCTTATGGCAGCTCACACAATATCTCTTAGCCCAGTGATGGCGAACCTTTTAGAGACCAAGTGCCCAAAAACCGCCCCACCCCTCCTGCCTGCCTCCATCTACTCCGCCTGCCCCCGCCTGCCCACAGGGCCACCCACTGCCTCCATAGCCCACTGCAGATCACTCAGGCAGCCCTGCAGCGCCATGGTGGCCACGCCCTCCACCCATGCCCCACAGCATCATCTGCACACAGGGTGTGAGGGTGGAGTCTTGTCCCTGCTGCCCGGCTGCCATGTCCTTGGCTGCGCTGCTATGCATGGGCCGCGCCCGGGGACAACTCTCCTCCGGGGGGCTGCTGGTGAGGAGGGGGCCATGGGGAGAGACGGGGCTGGGGCAATGGCACGCGTGCCCACAGAGAGGGTTCTGAGTGCCATCTCTGGCATGCATGCCATAGGTTCGCCACCACTGTCTTAGCCCTTTTTGTTGTCATCAGAGGCAGAAGTGCGTCAGTTTGAAACTTTAGGAGCCAGAATCACACAGGACTTCCATTCCAGAACAGGATATGCTCACCCTCCCTTAAGTATAAAAAGCAGAAGTGTCTGCTGGTTTCAGGAAGCAATGGGCTCATTTGTCGTAGTAACATTTGACACGTCCACTAAGGAGCTCAAGGTGTATCTATAAGTCCCCTAATTTCTTCTCCCTGAAATTCTGTGATTACTATTACTTGAATTAAGATACGATCTGTCTGGAGATTGCTTAACTCCATAACTGAGTAATAATTTGAACCCATATTCTTCCTATCCAATCTACCACAGGTCGTACTCATTTAACATGCACTTGCTCAGCAACCGTTTGAAGTTATAATGGTGATGAACCATTATGTGATACTAATGATACTAATTATAGGATACTTATGATAGGTCCTTGTACTTAGTTGTAAGCAAGTAAATCCATTGACAAGGTGCCTATTTTTAGATTAAAATATTTCAATAGATCATGTTTCAAAAATTCATTTGAATGTTTAACATATTTTGCAATAGTATCTACAGCATAATATATTCTTTATGGCATACCAAATTAGGAAAAAGCTGATCTTTAGATTTTAATATCAGACCAAAATGCTTTAGCTTTGAAATTGCTTAAAGTTGCATTTTGCATTAGCAACAGAATAACCCTGCTGCCCCCTGGTGGCCTTAATGTTTATTCGCTGCTTCTTGGCATGCAATCCAACCAGTTTAATTCTCCTTTAATTTAAAATAATTTTAAAAAGTATTGATCGTATTCAAAACATATGTAATGCCATGCTCAAAATTTAAGTATCCTTTAGCCCAATATTTGGTAAATGTTGTTCAGTTAAAAAATTCCTTTTCTACATTTGTTTCAAAATTTATGTTTCACATGGAAAGAATTTTAATTTCTCATTGCATAATGGTGTGATTATGTGATACACTCCAAGAAGTAGGTGAGGGCAAAATAAAAAAGAAGTGGATTCAATACAAAAATTAAATTTGATACATTTTATGCGTTAATTTTGCTTACATTAAATTAAGAGCATACTACTTAAATGTAGTTAATAATTAACCACTTCCATGAATATAATTACTTTCAATTCAGATGAAAAAAATTACAACCTAAGGCAAACTTTTGGGAGGGACTTTAGGAGCTACAGCCAATAGTTTTAAGGCCCATATATACAATGGGATAACTCACCATGAGATTCACTTAGTTCCTTTTATTTTTGTTGACCACGTTTTCGTCAAAATTATTTTATCTCTTATATTAAAGGAAATCATTCCTATGTTTTGTAAGGTTTGATAAATAATAAAAGGAACTAATCCAATGTTGAATTGTCCCATGGCAAGTTGTCCCGCAGTGAGTTGGCTGCAACAAGTAGGATGTAGCGAGTCAGCCATGGCAAGATGGCCTAGTCTGGGGGAGGCAACCTTGGCTCTTTTATGACTCGTGGGCTTCAACTCACAGAATTCCTGAGCCAGCCATGTTGGCTCAGGAATTCTGGGAGCTGAAGTCCACGAGTCATAAAAGAGCCAAGGTTGCCTACCCCTGGCCTACTCATTAGATTAGCGCAATGCACTCTACATGGAGCTCCTCTTGAAGACTATTTGGTACAAAATGCAGTGGCATGGTCAGTAGTGTGTTCTCCTAGGGCAGCACGTTACACTTCTGCTCCGCAATCTGCACTCATTGCCAGTTTCCTTCCAGGTCCAATTCAAGGTGGTGGTTTTAAACATTTAAAGCCCTTCACGGCATTAGAGCAAGCTTTATGAGGGACCACCTCTGCCCATTTGTATCAGCCCACCTCATTTGATCACGGAAAGAAGGCATGCAGTAGGTACCTTGGCTAGGGAACTACATTTGGTCAATCCTAGGAGACATGCCTTCTCTGCTGTAGCACCTGCCTTACGGAATACCCTTCCTCCTAAAATTAGATTGGCCCCATCCCTTTTGGTTTTTTGAACAGCCCTCCAGACTGGGGCTCCTACGGACGGAATCAAAGCTTTGTCTCAGTGCCTTCACTGTTTTATCCTCCCAAAATGTTGAGTATTTTTGTTTGTATGTTATTGCTGTGGATTTTTTTAGATTTTTATCTGCTATTATATTGGCTGTTTTATCTATTGTTTTGTGCCACCCAAAGTCCCCTTCGATGAGATGGGCAGCTATATAAATTGGATTAATAAATAAAAATGAAATAAAAGTAACCCTTCTTTTTTTTTCTAGAAGCAAACAAGAACAACCAACTGCATTCAGGAATTGTATATTCTTTATGAGTTGGCTTTCCCTTCCGTCATATTTTATTAATAAAAGCACCGATATCAGCCCAAAACTTTTCTGATTTGGAAGATAACTCCAGGCTATACAATCTGGCTTTAAAAAAAAAGTGCTAATTGAAAATATTGCTTTGAACAGTTGCTTTTATTACAAGTAGCTCCCAGATTTGTCTTGTAAATTAGACGTGTCAAGTTGAGCTAGAGTGGAGAGGGCAAAATAAAACTCATTAATGAGCCAGAACACATTACACATACAAGCAGTTTCAGCATCATCTGTTCTATTTGGTTATGACAGGTAAAAACTAATTCAAGTTTAAATAGGTGGCTATGCAGCTCTGGCAAAATGTTCAGCAATATCAAAATGCAGATAGTTTGTAGGATTAAGAATTAAGTCTGAAATCTAATTCAGATCTCAGAATAATTAGTATTTGTCATTGACTAACAGTAGTTCGCTCTGCTTTGCTATCACCATTACCATACTACATGGGTTTTATTTTAATCTTTGTTTTTTTCCCACCAAAGCAAGGAAGATTTAAAAGGACAAAGTTGTGAAAACCTCATGAAGAGCCAAATCAGCATTTCGCTCAGATTTATAGCTCTTATTTTTAAGTTGCCTAGAGGGGAAGATGCTCATCTCCCACTTGGAAGGTTGAGAGTTCAATCCTAGGCAGCTGACAAATGTTTCTCTATCAGGATATAAAGTGTAAAATATCTGCTAAGAACTCCACATAGGTGTCAGGAAGGACATTTGGCCAGTAAACACTCAGCTCTCTTCAGTCGCCTGATTCCACACAGATAAAAAGGGATTACAGGGTCGTAAAAAGAAAAAAATAAAATAAAAACTACCATACTACGTTACTAGAACAAAAATATTTGTTTAAAAAAAGTAATTTCATATAAATAGCATATTTACAAAATAAAATAAAATAAATTGAAATCACTTCATCTTTCAAATGTTGTGTGCATTCTTAAATCCCAAATAGCTACTCAAACAAGCTGCAGAATGGAAACTACAGGCAAAAATGCTGAAGGAACAAGATACTGTTCTCCGGGCTCAGGTAAAATAAGGCCCTTGTTTCTATTATATACTTTTTCAACTAGCCATGCTCACCATATTAGATGTGTAAAAGTGGATAAAATGTTGTAAAACTTATCTATGTTCAAGCCCCATTTAAGCATATTCCCTGGAAAAAGAACAGGGTAGCATGCATGCATTAGATTAAATCAGGGCTCTTCAAACTTGGCCCTTTTATGACTTTGTGGACTTCAACTCCCAGAGTTCCTCAGCCAGGCATGCTGGCTGAGGAATTCTGGGAGTTGAAGTCCACATGTCATAAAAGTGCCAAGTTGGAAGGGCCCCTGGATTAAATTCTTATGAATTACTAGAGTGGAGCAGTCCATACCTTTAATTGGAAATATTAGCATAGAGTGTTCTATTATAATTTATCACATGGTAAGAGATAGGAAGAATTAAAAATATTGATTTGTGACGGCTAGAAATAGAAAAGTATAATCAGTGCTAATCAAAATAGTATTTAATTATTTTAATAGTTAATAGTTTTTAAATTATTTTTATCTTGTATTGATTAAAAAAATATTGTAGCATGCCTTACATAACCTCTCCCAAGTTAATACAGGTAGTCCTTGACTTACAACCAATTGTTTAATGATGTTTCAGAGTTACAATAGTGCTAAAAAAAAATCACTTGCAACCTGTCCTCAAAGTTACGACCGTTGTATAAACCCAGCTGTCATGTGATCATAATTTGGGTGCTTGGCTACAGCTCACATTAACACCAGTTGCAGTGTCCTACGGTCATGTGATCGCAATTTGGGAACTTCCCAGCCAGCTTCTGACAAGCAAAATCAATGGGGAAAACTGGAGTTGCTTAATTAATGTGATTCATTTCATGACCACATGGCTCACTTTACAACCGCACAGCACAGATTTCTTTAGCAACCGCATTAAAAATGGCCGTAAAATCTGGTCCAGTCAATGATGACTTGCTTAAGAACCACATCACTCAGCGACTGAAATTCTGACCCCAATGGTCATAAATTGTATCGCTGTACCTGTATCGTTGTGTTGAATTTCTTTCATTTCACTTCCAGCTAAAGTTTGGGAAGTTGCAGTCTAATTAACCTGGAATTGAGAAAAATTGGAGAAATTTGGCTTCTTATTTTTGTTATTTTCTTCCATCATCTATTCCTTTTTATTTTAAGAATATTTTCTCTTTAAAAAAGATTCAAAGCCAGCATACATTCCTCTTTGTTTCGTGTTTAGAATGTTTTTACCCTTTTTTTAATCATCCATTTTTATTATCAAGGAGTATATTAAATATATGGAATAAGCAACAAGAATTTGATGCCAACCTATGCTAGATCAGGTACAACTGCAGAGGTCAAAGAGGAATTAAAATTTTGCAATGTTATAAACCAGGGGTGTCAAACTCAATTTCATTGAGGGCCGCATCAGCATTGCGGTTGCCCTCTGGGGGCTGGGTGGGTGTGGCCAGGGTGGGTACGGCCTACTGGGTGGGCATGGATGGAGTGGGTGTGCCCTACTGAGTGGGCATGGCCAGCTCTACATCGTTCGTGTCAAGGGTGCCTGTGGAAGCCTGGGCAGGAGTGGGACAGATCTGAGGTTCTCTGGCAGAAGGGGGTGGTCCATTTCTTCATTCCTCACAAAGGGTGACACCTCCCCAGCATGCACCCAGGAGGTGGGGCCGATGCGGCAGGGACTGGTTCCTCACTGTTTTTAGACGGCTTTGTGGAGCTAAGACTGAATGCATTTCAGCATAAATGGGCACCACAAAATTGTACATTAGCTCCCGGCCGGCCTGGGCCAGGGCCAAGGCAGTGGGGGCCGTTCCCTCACTGTTTCCAGGATGGCTTTGTGGGCCACATGAAACCACTTCGCGGGCCGCATCCGACCCCCGGGCCTTGTGTTTGACATGTCTGTTATAAATCATCAAGGATGGTTGAGTATTTGAAGCTGGGTTTTGTCCAAGGTAGGAAAAACAGTGAAAAGAAAAATATTTTGTCCTTATTACAAATGTTATCTCCCAATATTTATATAGCTAAACCAGTGGATTATCTATATCTGTTTAGCATTTAGGGACATTTAAGGGCTAGCAGTTTGCGATTTTGAACATCTGATATAGTGAAATTGTTAGGAAACTGTTCTTTATGCCGTGTTGATCATTTTAGACATTGGATTCCTTTATCCCAATACTAGCACCCTCACTTACCTGAGTCAGCAGGGCAGGGACAGGCAACCTATGGCACTCCTGTTTATTGCTGAAGTGCAAGTATCCTGGAGAAACATGAGGAATTCTGGGAGCTGATAACCTAGAAGATAATTGTGAGGAATTCTGGGAGTTAAAGTTTAGCAAATGCATCTGGAATGCCTACAAGTTGCCATAATTTCCTAATTCTTTGGAAGGGAAAACTTTCTTTAATGAACCTCCGTAATATAACTTCCTTTAGGATCCAAGCTCAATTCTCCCACTCCTTATACCGCATCCCCATTTTTCAGGAACATCTTGATTTTCCAGACGACTTTGAAGATGGCAGAGGATGGAAAAGTCTTCTTCTGCAAACTCTTTTAAGATACCTTAAATTCCAGGCTAAAAGTTTCATCTTACTACCTTTCTGCGATCTTTTGAATTGAACTGAATTGAGTGCTAATTATTGTGCAATGGTGAGTGTAATTGACCACGTTTTTTTTCCTTCCTTTGAATGCAGCTGACCCTCTACTCTGAACGTTTTGAAGAATTTCAGAAAACGCTAACAAACAGCAATGAAGTGTTTGCCAACTTTAAGCAAGAAATGGACAAGGTGAGTTATACATTGCATTCCAACTCTACACTTTCCATGTTGTTAAAGGACACCACTGAACGTCTTTCGGGTTGATTTCGTTTGGTTTTCAAGGTTTCCCAACCAATTTTTGTTTATAACAGTTTATAAACTTCTCTATTGATAATTTGAGGATGTGCTGTATCCTAGATCAGGGCTTTTCAACCAGTGGTACGGGTACCACCTGTGGTACATTGGTACCTGGCAGGTGGTATGCGACCATCCTAGAAAAGTGGTAGCAGGGGAGGGGAATGAGCTGAACCGGTGGCAGCACCGCACAAGCCTGAGCGAGAGATGGCTGGAGTTGCAGGGCTATCAGGGCTCAGCGGAAGCGCCAGGATCAGTGCCAGCTGGAGCTCGGTGCTGATCCTGGTGTTTCTGCTGAGCCCTGAAGAAGCACCAATCAGCTGGAAAGCAGCTCTGATCCTGGCACTTCTGCTGAGCCCAGAAGAAGCATTGATCAGCTGGAATGTTGCAGCATCTCCAGGGTCTTGTGATTTACTATGACGGTCACAGTATCCCAGGATCATGTGAAGTGACTAAAACATGCTGCAACCACCCAGCAGACAGGGGGGAGGAATAAAAACCAACCCCCCCACCTCACCCCCGCTGCAAATCCTCAACAGAAATGCTCACAACAATGAAAACCTCTTGACAGGAGGAAGAGCGCGGCCGGGCGGGCAAGCGTCTTGCTCAGCTGTGCCTTGGGGGGCACTTTTTTCAGCGCCATTGTAACTTCAAACAGTGCCTATGCGAACTGTTGTAAGTCGAGGACTACCTGTACTTTATCACTTTTTTTTTTTGGTCATCAAGTTTTTGACACCTTGCTAGGCGACTGGTGGTACTCGGATGTTGCCATATCCTAAAAGTGGCACAATGGGTGAAAAGGTTGAAAAGCCCTGTCCTAGATTACTCTATCAAGTTTCCAGATATTTAGATCTGTTCATTTATTAGCTTTTGAGGAATGAAATCTTGGGTTTTAGTTGGTTGATTTCTCCAGTAAAGAACATAAAATAGGGCCGGAGCTTGCAGGGTTTTAGAAACCACTAAGCAAATAAATAGATTGTTCGGTCATGTGTAGACTGGGAGTAACTATTATGTAGCCTACGGCAGTTTCCAGTCCCTTCATTGATCCTTCAGAGTTCTCCAATATCACAGCCCTGAAATACAGTGACAATTGATGGTACAATTTTCTTCATGTTTTAGAAAGGAATGTTTATTTTTAAAAGGCCCTATAAGGATATGTCTATGGAGATTCTCAGTCATCCAGGTCACCAAAGGTGCTTTCAGGAGGCAATTGGACTTTCTTTTTTTGTCTTTGAAGATGTTTCACTTCTCATCCAAGAAGCTTCTTCAGTTCTGACTACACATTTCCTTCCATCCTCCCATCCCCCACCATCCAATCAGAGCTGAAGAAGCTTCTTGGATGAGAAGTGAAACGTCTTCAAAGAGAAAAAAGAAAGTCCAGTTGCCTCCTGAAAAAGCATCTTTGGGCCCTATAAGGATAGAAACAAAGTTCTGTCCTAGCCATTTCTGATAGTATCAGTGTGGTACAATTCTGCAAACTTGGAGTTTGCAGCATAATAGGAAAATGTCCACGTTAGAGCCCTAAAAGGTTCATCTTGTAAACATTAAGGCCATTTGTATTATGATTGATTTGCAAAACATAGGACTCTGAAGTTCACATTAGCCATAATAAAAAGTATATTTATAAACACAACTTCCTATTTTGTTGTATTTTGTACTGCCATCCTTTTAGCTCTCTTGCTTTGTTATCTTCTTGTAAGCATTTTCATTTAGAGAAATGGAAAGTCCGCGAAGGTCTTAGATATCATGTTTTATCAAACTGTGAAAGAAATCCTACTGCTAGGAGCCAGAAACCATGTTTTAAAAATTTCAGGAGATTTGAGTAATCAGATGATAGAATCGTTAATTCACTTGGTTAAGTTTATAACAATTCAGAATGTTGTTAATGGAGTAGAATTAAGTGGTATTAAATTGAAGAACAGATTCTTATGAAAAATGTTCCATGCTTATGTCAGCCCTATAATTTATTTAAGAAGCTGACAATAGGCATGCTTTACGTTTACTCACTGCTTGGAATTATCCACAAAATCGCCATTAAGTTGCCATTGTATTACTCATTTATATACATAAAAAAGATGGAAAGCATGTATAAATTGATGGTGTTATTGCAACAGCATTCTATTTTTGCTAGCCTAACAGGAAAAAAATCAAGTGTATTCATATGCTTATGTTTTGTAATATTACATATAGATTGATATTTATTCTGGGGATCTCCAGAAAGGGGAAAAACAGCAAAGATATCAGCTTTATAGTACTTTGTATGTATTATGCACCTTTGATTTTCCTGATAGATATTTTTAACATGTCTAACGGGGATTTAAAAATCTTTGCACACACATTGAGCCATTCCATCTTCATAATATGACAAGTGATCACAGAAGTCAAAATGAGAATGAGTGTAAGGGCTGACAACACTCATTTACATACTTTTTGGATAAGAAAGCATAGATTTAAATCCTAAGGTTTTAATTCCAGGAAGAGGATAGCAAAATTCATTTGCATACTTTTGGATATGAATTCAGGAAGAGGTTTCCTACCACTCTTCTCTCATCTCTGTAGGAAAAGGGTCTCTGCAACATGCAAACAGGTTAAGGTGACCCCTTTATTCAAGCCCTCGTGCAGTTGCTTCCAACTGTTGTAGACTGCTAATTTACATCATTTTAATCAATTAGTTTTCTGATGATGGTTCATATCTTGATTTTTCAAAATAAATGGTTTTCGTTATAGACCATTTTGTGACTCTTAGATGAAGGTATAGAAATGTAAAAAATATCATTATAAGGGAACGTGGGGGCTGACCAATTTGGGTGATTTTCCCCTTCCCTATGTGGCAGGTTGTCCCACTCCCCAGTCTGTATTTTCAGGAAAGAAAGTCATGCAGTATTCCCAAAAACATGGTGTAGTGCAAGTTGCTAGATGGGATGGTCAAGTACTTTTTCCAGGAATTAAAGAAAGAATTGTTGAAAGAATTATAGATAGAATAAGAAATAGCAAAACAAGTATACAGAAGCAAGGAAAGAGAATAATAAAAATATGAGTATTTATACAATTTAGGTTTTGGTAGGCAGGATAATTTCTGAAATATTCCCCATCTCTAATATTTTTTTCAGTCCAGTCACTCAAATGGGGAATATGTAGTAGAATCTCAATATATCCACCAACATTTTACCGTTTTACTGTTTTCTCTTCACGGTTGATATGCCCGTCTACACATGAAGTGTGCCTGTCCACTGATGAAGTAGTATCCACCAGCTGAATGGATAACCTCCCTTTATGTGTTTCCCTGTCTCAGCGAATTGAAGAATACTATATCAAACCTAAGCAGCATATAGACCAGTGGTTCTCAACCTTGGGGTCGTGACCCCATTTGGGGTCGCGACACCATTTCGCGGGGGTCGCCGGGCACCGCCGGCCGCCATTTTGTTTTTTTATTTTTATTTTTTTAAAATTTTTTTTATTTTTTTTAATTTTTTTTAATTTTTTTTATTTTTTTTGGCGTGTGCGCGCCGCGCACGCTCAGATCCGCCCGTCGCGCCGGGAAAAAAAATTTTTAAAAAATTTTTAAAAAATTAAAAAAAATAAAATAAAATAAAAACAAAATGGCGGACCGCAACGGGCGGATCCGCGCATGTGCGGCGTGTGCGATGGGCCGATCTGTGCAGGCGCAGATCCACCCATCGCGGCCGCCATTTTGTTTTTGTTTTTTTGATTTTTTTAAATTTTTTTTTAAAAAAATAAAAAAACAAAATGGCGGCCCGCGACGGGCGGGTGTGCGCATGCGTGGTGCGTGCGACGGGCCGATCCGCGCATGCGCAGATCCGCCCGTCGCGGCCGCCATTTTTTTTAAAAAAAAATTTAAAATTTTTTTTTGCGCACGCGCACACACGCGCACGCCCCCGGGTCGGGGTCGCGGCGCGCATGGGCGGGGCAAGTGGGGTCTCAACCTCAGAAAGGTTGAGAACCACTGATATAGACAGAAAGGAAACTTAATTACATGAATGAGTACACTCACACAACGTTGGATATAACCCCTTAGGTTTGAACTAGTATCTTTGAGAGTTATAATTGGGAACCATCTATGAATCTACGATTCTCATACAAAATCCATCAAATTAATTTGGAGGTTGTGTGAGCATTTGATTAGCTTACGCAGCCCTAAGGTAAGCCATTTAGGAAAAAGTCAAGTTTAACTTTCCTGCTCTGTCCACTAGATTTTTATTTTTCTCACAGATGACAAAGAAAATGAAAAAACTGGAAAAGGATACAGCCACATGGAAAGCAAGGTTTGAGAACTGTAACAAAGCTTTACTGGACATGATTGAAGAGGTATGAAACAAATTTTGAAATCAGTTGCATATAAAAGCCATATAATCTTGTTAATTAAAATGTTCTTAATAATGGAGCCATGACGTCACTATTACTGGAAAGATTTCCAATACTGTTCATACTTTCTTGTCTGCTTAGTGGCAATTAATAAACGAAGTAACAGAATAGAGTTATGTAAGCTCTTGTTGCATGTGGGAAATGAAATGAAAAATTAAAGAAATCTGAAATTTGGAGTCACGCTTTAATTCAGAGGCAATCCAGCTGTCAGCATGCATGGCCACTGGATAACCTTTGCACAATCCAATTATCCCATTTGCATTTTTCACTGAGCAAGTTGGCAAAATATTTTTTAAAAAAAGACTTTTAACATGATTTAAATGCAATAATAGAATGACTTGGGTGGGCTTCATGCATTGCAGAAGTGAAAGGCTAACAGCAACAAGCTATAATTTGTAATTTATCAATTTCCCTTTTCACACACACCCTTTCGCATCCTGCAAGCTAAAATTAGCATCTCTAAGAAGTCTTAGCTGGCTCTATAGATTTGCATAAACTGAATGTAAAATCTCGGGGCATGAAAGGTCCAGAATACTATAAAGTTTGCAGAAATGGCAAGCCAATGGTAGGACCTTGAGGTTACCTTTTAAGAAGTATTTGAACAAGCAAACAAAAAAAAGGAGGAGAGATTTGTCTGGCCATTTAGATTCTCTTTTGTCGTGTATCAGTTTGGCAGCCTTCAAATGTTTTCCTTTTTTCACTCTATCACAGAAATCTATGAGGGCCAAGGAATATGAATGTTTTGTAGTGAAAATTCAAAGACTAGAAAATCTTTGCAGAGCTCTGCAGGAGGAACGGAACGTATTGTACAAAAAAATAAAAGAAGCACAATTCCCTGAGGAGAACAAAGAGGAGGAGGCAGAAGAAGATGAGGAGGAGGAAGAACAGCAAGCTGGGGTGGAGGATAGTCTAGAGAATAAGACTACAGTTACAAGTCAGGCTATGGATGAGCCATCTGCCACCAGTGAAATTATCCCCAAAGATTTGGCTACAGCTTTCATGGTGTCTCATGTGAATATGCCTATGATCCCAACCAATGAAGAAAAAGTAGAAGAACTACTTGAGCCCAAAGTATGTGACCCAATTTCTCCTCCTGAGATGATATTGGCTTCTTGCAAGCCACAAGGTAACCAGGATTGCTGTATTGATCCAACATCCATGCCCAAAGCAGAGGAACCAGAGGGCGACACAGTAAAACTTGGTCCAGATCATCCAGTGTTGAAGCTCTCAAATACTGACATGGAAGATGTTGATTAGCATGATATAATGCATATAATGCTATAATACATTTCCCCCCCAAAATGACATTCTCCAATCCTTTCCTAAACATTTCTGTCTTTCATAATAAGATGGCTTTACAAGTGTTTTCAAACCTGCTTCAATTTCATGGAATACAGGTTGCTGTATCCCATGATTACTGGTGGTGTTCGAATTTGTTTTGTTTCTCATTCAGGTAAATCCAATAGCTTCTCTAACATTTAGCAGAATTAAGAGTCTTCATTTCCAACGGAACTTTTACAATATGGATAAGGCCTCCTATGGGAATGCCCCAAATAAATTAAATAAACAAATAGTTGGGAAAAGGAAGAGCTTGGTGTGCTTGAGACAGCAAAAGCTAGCAAGTCTTAAGGATGAAATTAAAATGAATTTAGAAGTAATAAAATATAGTGCCAGGGTAGCAAGTTCTAAGCTACTGATTATATACATGGTATATAAATGATTCAGTCAGTATTTCTGACTGAATTTAGCAATATACTTATTTGATCTTTCCAGGGATTGGGATACCAAATAATAAATAAGCAAATAAATAAATTCTATCAGCAATCTATTAACTGGACAGAGATTTATAATCATGTGGACTATAAACCAACACCACCATAGATTGATTGCTGACAATAGGGTTCATGTAATATGAAAATTACTAAGGTTAGAATTTCAAAGTTCAAACATTTGAAGCTTAAATCGGCTATCATCAAAAAGAGATATTTTCAGATACCTATTGTACTAAAACCTGAGCTCCTTCCTACTTTCTAGCATTTCAAACATAAAGCATCTTGGCCTAATTACCTAACAGTAATTCACCCTATAATTTTCTGCTACTTTCACCATAGTTGAGTCTTTGGAAATGTTCTGGATTTCTGAAAACAAATCTTTTTGTTTTAAATTCATGCACATTAACTTGAGATCTGGTATGAAGTGATTTATCGTATATTTTATGATACAGAATGACGGTGTGAACACTGATCCATGTCCAAGTTTTGAATTGCTGAATTTGCATATAAGGTTACATCTCTACTCATAAAATATGACTTGAAAAATAAACTAACTTTGGAAATCTTTCAGGATACAGTGCAAGAACAGGTAGCCCTCAGACTTGGGCATGGCATTTAATTTTTGCTTTCAAAAATTGGGTGTTCCTTTTGCAGTTAATTCTTTTGTTGTTATAAAATATGCAAAATTGCCCACCTCTCTTCCTATATTCTACATCAGCAGTTCCCAACTTTCTTGGCACCAGGGACTGGTTTCATGGAAGACAATTAGTTCATGGATTGGGGGGGGGTGTTGATTTCGATCTCTCACTCTCCCGCCACTCACCTCCAGCTGTGTGGCCCAGTTCCTAACAGGCCAATGACCAGTACTGGTCCAAGATCCAAGGTTGGGGACCCATTCTGCATTCATATTTTGAGTTTTATATTACAAACAATTTGTCTTATTTAAAAAAAATATTATTCAAACATGTATGATCACAATCTAGTACCTAGGTTTGTCATTGGATCCTCCTGAATTAAACAATGATTCAATATGTTAGGTAGACTATATGATTTTATGCCTATCAATTGAATTTACATGTTTTTTAAACACTGCACCACATCTGAGGAATTCTAGCCTAGTTTCAATAATAAGATATTCATTTCTAACCTCCGTAGTATTTTAAACATTGCTTTAATAGTTTCACTGGGTTTTGTTTTGTTTTTTGCTGTTTCTTTTATTAGACGAAAGTTCACATTTCTAAAACAAGCTATCAGATGTGAATATTTTTATGTGGACTATAAATTTGAATTAGGCCTAATAACGATCAGATTCTTCAAAACACTTGAGAGATATTATCTCAGTAATCTGAAGAACCATCTGAAAAATAGTTGCTAATCATCTACCTACATTACCACCTGTATTGAAGAGATTCAAATTATAGACTACTCCAGAAACAATTTCACAGTAGGAATCCCTCAGCGTTAGGCATTAGAAAATCTCTATGAAGATCTCTATACCATTATACTGTACTGTATAATTTATTGTGATTGCACTTTAGAGAGTGGGAGAGCAGGTTGGTCTCCAAACCAATTTAAAAATACTAGAAATGACTACAAAGGCAAAACAGAAAGAAGTGTTACATATAAGAGCAATAACGTCAGGCCTTTAATCCCATAGCCCCACCGAAACAGGCAGAGTCTGTAAGACAAGCCAAATGAATAATTAATAAATAGCAAGTCTATACCGGAGATCTTCATTGAAATGACACATCTATCAGGCAGAAATAAGAGGCAAGCTTGTAGTGAGGTGCAAAGATATGTTTTGAAAACCCCTGACAGATCCAGATTAATAGCTAGATGTTTCTAGGGGCTATTACAAATAGGATTCTGGCTACAACAGCGGTTCTCAACCTTGGGGTCGCGACCCCATTTGGGGTCGCACGACCATTTCGCGGGGGTCGCCGGACACCGCGGGCCGCCATTTTGTTTTTTTATTTTTTTTTAATTTTTTAAATTTTTTAATTTTTTTTTTTTTATTTTATTTTTTTTGGCGCGCGCGCGCCGTGCATGCATAGATCCGCCCGTCACACCAAAAAAAAAGAATTTAAAAAAATTAAAAAAATTAAAAAAAATTAAAAAAAAACCCAAAATGGCGGCCGCGACGGGCGGATCCGCACATGTGCGGCATGTGCGACAGGCCAATCCACGCATGCATGGATCCGCCTGTCACGGCCACCATTTTGTTTTTTTTATTTTTTTTATTTATTTTTTTTATTTTTTGGCGCGCACATGCGCGCGCGCGCGCACCCGGGTCGGGGTCACGGCACGCATGGGCAGGGCAAATGGGGTCTCAACCTGAGAAAGGTTGAGAACCACTGGGCTACAAGATGGTTTTTGAAGTATCCTGTTTGAGTGGTCAATTTCCTAGATATCTCATAAATTTCCTTAGTAATCCTTATAGAAACATAAAATTAATGTATTTGAAGGCAATGAACAGACAGAATTAGGGTTTCCACGTATTCAATACTTCTCACTTTTTAAAGCCATAAATACTGAAAGGCTGGTGCACACACACCTCTAGTTCAGCAACAACTACAACTTTATCCACTGTACTTACAGATCAAGGATTTCAAGCAACCAGGAAAAGCCTGTACCCAAACTGATGATCGCAATTATTTTTCAGTTTCTACATGACGTTAAGGAACCAAATGAACTTTACTTGCCATTTTATACAACTTATAAGTGGTTGGGTTGTTTTGGGATACAGGTAGTCCTCCACTTAGAACCGGTCACTTAGTGATCATTCAAAGTTACAACAGATCCCAAAAAAGGGATCACAGGATTTAAAGTTCTGACATCTGTCCTCAATCATATACATTTTGGGCACTCGGTAACCAGCCTGCATTCATGGCTGTTTGCAGCATCCTGTAGTCACGTGACTGTAATTTTACATTTTTGCTGGAAGCCACCATTTACTTCAGATTCCTGGCAAAAAAAACCAACACCTTGTAGTGAACAATGGGTTTGCTTAACAATCACGTGTTTGCTTTACAACCACACTTGCTTAAAAACCACCACAAAAAAGGTCATAAAATCTGGTGATTGTGTGGTGACCCACTTTACAACCATCACTGAAATTACGGGTTCAATTAGTCATAAATCAAAAACTTGTAACTTTTTTTCAAATATTTTAGAAAATAATGTAAAATTTGCTATTACTAAGGAAACTCTAGACACCTTAGGTATATGATATAAATGGATAACAGCTGATCAAAAGGGACTGTTGGCTAGTATTTTAGATCATTATCCTAAGAAGCTGATAAGGAATGAAAGATGTATAGAACTCTGATAACAGATTCAGCTTTCCATTTAAATCCAGACCTGTTTCTTCAAATAATTCCAACTACATTTTATGCAGTCTGAGCTTCACACTCGTTTCCTTCCAGCATCACCATCCATGCTCTTATGCGGACAGTTTTCTTTTAAAAATGGCCCACTGTTAATATGGAATACCTCTTCATACAGGATTGCCCGTATTTATTTTAAATCCCTGATATAGAAACAAACAAAAGATTATTCCTCCATATTGCTGTTGCCTACTTCCAGGAGCTAGTGGCCCAAAATAATGAACCCTATTTAAAGAAGGAAGCAACTTTCATAAGCAAGTTTGCAATCTGAATCTTAGAAGCCAAGTGACATCTTATTTGTTTTTTTGAAGGAATGAAGGATTCAGCAAACAAACTAAGTAGTGCTTTCAAACCCTAGTGCCAATCAAGAAATCATTATGAAATGTCCCAACACATGTCCTCTGAAAGAGCCTATTCTGTTTCAGGACAATACATTCTTGACTGCTTCATGTTCACATTTAGATATAATGACAGAGATCAGAATGTATTTCACTGAAATGCTCCTAACAGATATATATAGATGGTATATTCTCCTTTAGTGCAGAAGGTGATCCAAAAGTAAGACTTTCCAGAACAATCTCACTGGATAGAAACAAATCTTGGGATTAATATCCATTAAAGATGTTCTATCAAATGAGACTCTGGCACAGAAATCCCATTTCATTTTTAATATCAAACTAATTATGATATTAGGACCAGACTGCAGACATCCACCAGTAAAACCCTTATATTATTGGTGACTAAAAAAGACCATAAACTCTCCCTGAAAAAGGACTGAAACCCATTTTATTAATTAATGCATATCCATATATGGTGTCAGAAACAACATAGCAATTTATAGTGGCATCCTAGAAAGTAACAAAGAGGTAATTTGGTTAAGCAAACCTTGTCTGTGCCATCTCTTTAATTTTGGTGTGCACCCCATCTAAGAGTTTGTCATCAAGTCTCAACGACGTTTTGCGATGGCTATATGAGCTTTCATATTGTTGTTGCCAGAAATATATATATTCATTTAATTGGCTACTTGCTTCAGATTTAGCAACAGCATCAACTGCAGAAATCATGAAAGACTTCTTGTTTTATTCATGAGATAGAGTCCCTGAAACAATCGGACTCTTGAATCTTGTCACATCAGAGAATCAGAATCAAAGGTAGCCATTCAGTTCAACCCTGTTCAATGCAAAAATGCAAATTAAAGCATACTTCCAAGACACAATGCTGCCACTTGAATGCATTCAGTGAAGGGCTGCCTACTCCTTTTCAGGGTTCTATTGTTGAACTTTAAATAATAGATTTTCCCTCTATCATTTAATAGAAATCTGCCTCCCTTCTAGTTAAACATATTGTTTAACAGATACTGCACTCTGAAAAAACTGGGAAAAGACAATCTCTTTTGGGTGAAAGATTAACCTGAGTTATTTCAAAAGTGATGAATGCTTTGCCTTTTTTACTTTTGCAAGGCTAAATATGTTCAGCTCTTTCAGTTGCTCATCAGAGATCAGAGTGAGTCAGAGTTCCATTAATAAAGTAGAAGGGCTGGGTAAGACCTATTGTTGGTGAGACTTATTTTATACCTGTTACCCTGGCTGTTTGGCTTCCTGAATGAGGTACTCCAGGTGGTGATTTCAGATGCTGTAGTGCAGGGGTGTTAAACTGCTGGCTGGGAGGCCAGATGCATCATGCTGAAACCGCACCCATCCCATTGCCTGCAATGGAAAAAGAGTCGTGATATGTCACAACCCGTCATGTCACGTTACAAGTTTGACACCCCTGCTGTAGTATATAGAGTTCTTGTGTGACTGAAACTCTCAAGTTTGCTGGCTGGGGAATTCTGGGAGTTGAAGTCCACAAGTCTTCAAGTTGGACACCTCTCCTCTAAAGCCTACCAGTGTTCAGAAACTGACCAATATTGCAAAGGTCTCTCAGGCCTTAATGTGAATCTGGGCTGACAAAGCCACTCTGGATTCTTTGCAGTTCAATTCTGCTTGGTGCTGAATCTTATCTTAAAGTAAGAACAGGGCCCTGCATTTTCATGGTGACAACAGACACTGAAGTGACCCTCGTGTTATTTCTGTCATTATCTTACTGCAGAAATTATCTGCAGGATGCTTTCCACAGGCCTCTTACATACAATGCTGTGAACCTTTATCTGGACTAGTTTAAAACAGCCAGAAACATAATCCACCACAATTTATTATTTGAATACAGATAAATCACAACCCCAAAACTTAACACCACAAAAATGGCATCACAAACAATTGTTTTAAAGTTTTGTCAACATTCATTTGCTATGTACATATTTTTACCCTGCAAAAGTGCAATCCAAAACTTTTTTCCCTTTTTGAGGAAAAAAGGCTTTTACTGACAAAACGCAAACAGGGTAAGCTGGATACCTCACAATAATTTGCCCTTGCATACCTCATACAATTAAATCAGAAGAAAATTAAATTTGCTACATGTCTTCCTATCAAGAGCACACTGACAGAATCACCTGTTGCCTCAAATCTGGCTTTCAGGAATTCACTCACTTAAAATGATCAAATAAGCATCATTCATACACTGTCATGTGCACTTAATGTTTTTAAACGGAGTTAACAAAGCCTGTGTTTGTGATCAAAGATTCTTTCAAGCCAAACTGTAACACTATAAGATTCTGCTGTTTTTTTTTAAGAACATATGTTTTCCTTTTTCTTCATGAAGGGTGGGGAAATGCAGGATTAACATTTAATATCTTCATTTTGTTATTTGAATGTGGAGGTGTGGTTACCCACATGGCACAAATTTCTGCTAGCTATCACGTTATCAAATACAAATGCCATAGTGAATAAAAAGTTCTATCAAGTTTGAGAAAGATCATTTGGACACAGGAAAAAATATTAATAGATGGTTTTCCAATGTGTACCTGTTTAAAAGAAAAAGAAAAACAATTCACAGATATAATATAATGTTATGGCGGTGGCTCTGAAAAGAAATTTCTGCCAGATGCAGCACAGGATACATCTCTCAGCAAAGTGAAATGGCTATATATGTAAATGCACGTGGAGACAATAAGTGGCAGTTTCTAAAACAACTGTGGTAACTTAAAAAAAGATGCAGCTGCTTTAACAGTTCAAACAAAGCTATCCTGTTTACTCTCTAGCCCGCTGTGAAGATCCTCTTTCAAAGTATTTATACAACCCTATTTTATTTATTTATTTATTTATTTATTTATTTATTTATTTATTTAATCAAATTTCTATGCCGCCCCTCTCCTAAGACTCGGGGCGGCTCACAACAATACAGCTACATATAAAAATTAATAATAATGATAACATCCAATCCAAAGATCCATACATACAACATGCAAACACAATCAAATACACAATCAACGATGGAAGCACATTCCTCGGCCCGGGGGCAGAACAGAGTTCATACCCCCCAAGCCTGTCGGCATAAATAGGTCTTCAAAAGTTTCCGGAAAGCTAGGAGGGAGGAGGCAGTACGAACCTCTGAGGGAAGCTGGTTCCAGAGGGCTGGGGCAGCAACGGAGAAAGCCCTTGTCCTAGGACCCATCAGATGACATTGCCTGATGGACGGGACCCATAGGAGGCCAGCCCTATGCGCCCTAACCGGTCGCTGGGATTCATGAGGCTGAAGACGGTCCCGCAAGTAACCTGGTCCATTATATGGTACTGCATTATATGCAATCATCAAGAAAGTTGAATTAATTCAAATTTGTATATATCAAGAACCATTATCTTTGGGAGGTACTGATGATGTTAACCCACAATAGATAATTTTATACAATATGGATATCAATCTAATATCAGGTTGTTGTTTTTTTTAAAAAAATGCTTTCTTTAGATGAAATAAAGAAATGACTTTATTTTTAAGATTTATTATTAGGCATGTAAACAGCCCATAAATGCTTTTCGCTAATGAAACTGAATGCTCTTTTTTTGTGCAATTCATTCAGTTTAGTTCCTACCTTCTCAATGTCTTGATCATGTATCATTTAAGATTAATTGCACTTCTGCGAATATCTTTTTAAAATGGCCATACACACAACGTACATTTGTGGAGACGTAATTTGAGCAGATGGTGAAACATAACCAACACATCCCACAGAACCCAATTTTCATACCGCCAGCTTTAATGAATACATGAAGTCCTCTAGGAGCAAAGACTGCCTCATTTTCTTTAGTATTGAAGGATACTAAATATCTGCAGGGGGATTGTGCACAAGAAACCATCTCTCTGTCTCTGTCTCGCTCTTATACACACCCCCAACACATGCTCAAGACTGTATGCATTTTCTAAACTACAAACATCATATTTATTTGGCTTATATTGTTCTTGGTCTTGATATCTGTAATTTTGGGTTTTGATTACTGTGCTGCTACTCTGTTTTTAGTACTACTCTCCTTAAATTTTGAATGACCAAGTTGATGAATACAGTACTTCCTATTAACCTAAAAAACTTGATGGCTATGGATATGAGCTTTCCTGGCAATCCACACTGAGTAGAGAGAAGTAGTGATAGCCCCTATGAAATTTGTTACCGAGTAATGCCTGACATATTTAACATTGTGTTCTATGCATGCAGGTTGCAAGTAATGCATGCACATAAATATGAGTTCATGGCCTCTATCATTCCAGTATAATTTAATGTCAATCAAATATATCAATTAGGAAGGAACTCTATGCCCCAGGGAGTAACACATATACAACTGCCAATGTTCATATCTTTACATGGCGACGGGAAAGAGCATCATGATTTGTAATCCAAATGAAATGCTAAATTGTACACGGCATGCAAATTAGAAAATAAACAATATCGGAAAGGCCTCAATATAAAAGTCCAATTGAGTTGAAAAGTAAAATACTTCACTATAGTTCCCCCCTCTTGAATAATTACAACAATGTTAACAATAAATGTTTTTGGAAATTAGAATCCAAATATTTCAAATTCATATGCAAGCTATGAAAACAGTTTGACAGTCTTGCAGGGCTGAAAGGAAACATAGTTCATCAGACCACGTATTATTGGATATCCATTTTATTATAGTTTTGAAGCATGTGTGTCTTTTCATTCATGCCTGCCATGATCCCAATGCATTTTCTTTTCAATAGATTATTTTTGCTACACAATGTTTATTATCCAGTACAAAATTTGGAGTGATTAGATCCACCAAAACTCTACAGAGCTTACACACACTAGAACAATGTTCCCCCAAATAACACTCTTCAGATAGGCTGAAACTAGTATTCCCAATTCTGCGAGTTACAGACCCAACACTGGAAACTACCAAGTAGAGAAAACTGCACTTAAAAATTGCAATTATTTCTCTGTATAATTTTTTTTTCAGGGCTACTTGATGGAAGTTGCATCATGTTGAAGAACTGCTAATCTTCCCTCTCATCCAAATTACTTCTTCCCCCAGAGCTGTTTTGAGCTAAGTAGCCCAGAACAGACATCCAAATTATAACTGAATGTTGTTGTTGCTACATTTCACAACAACTCTGGAAAAGAAAAGAGGTTTATACTGCCCACGCTGACCCATCACATCATTGCAACAGACTCCAAATTATCACATGCAATATCCATAAAAATCTAAAATAAAATTATATTGCAAATTCCTATCACAAATTTCTGATGTGACAGCTCATTTGCTCCTTAGTGCTGATCTACAGAAATTACATTTACCTGCTCATCTTTGGAAATAATGTTATGATTATAGTTCAATAAAAACATTCCATTTTCAAGTAGATCATTTGTCTCTAATGTTGAAGAATTTGTGCTGAAAAACCAAATACTTAAGACCACCAAATTTCAAAAGACTCAGCATTCACTTTTAACAAAAACTTTGCACATGTACAGATAAAGTAACTACAATACTGATAAAAGAACCATAATCACAAAACAATTATTTTGTTTTTAAATTTCTTCAGCTTTGATTTTGTATCTCTGAGGAGTGCAAAAAAGAATAATTTCAATTATTTCACTTTTTAATTTCTCATACATTAAAAGTTTTAAAAATTAAGTAAAAGTGCCATTTCAAAATAGGTACCAAAAAGTGGGTTTAACCTGTTTCAGTATGACTTAATTCAAGCTAGGTTTCAAAAGACATAAAATGAATTCCACAAGTCACGGGGCACAATGCACCTCACATGATAACATGTATCCAAAACAGCAGGGAGGTTCAAAATATTGAGGTCTATTATTCAACAAGATAGTGTAAGCCAGGGGTCCCCAACCTCCAGTCCATGGACCGGCACCAGTCCGCAGCATGCCAGCAAATGGGCCGCACAAACAAGCAAAGCTCCATCCTTGGGATGCAGGCAGTATTCAAAACCACATGCCCCTCTGGTCCACGGAAAAACCTTTCTCATGGCACCGGTCCCTGGTGTCCAAAAGGTTGGGGATCTCTGGTGTAAGCCAATTACTAAGGTCTTTAGCAGCTCTTTTGAACCAGCAACGCTTGTAATGAACCTTAAATATGCTAGTCTTTTAATTGATTCCTTGCCTGTTTATACACAAACCCATATCTGCACACATAAACTTGGGAGTATTTCTGCAGAAATTTTTCAAAATGATATGTGAACAACTAATAAAAACTGTTCTATAAACACCATTTAGTTTTAGAGAACACTTTTGAAATACTGTAAAGAAATTATTAGATATTTCAACCTATAGGAAAATTAATTCACAGGTAGGCACACTAATCTATCATCCTTCATTTACTTTGAACATCGTTTACTATAACTGTACCAAGAGACAAGGGTTAATCACAATGAAAAAACCAGCAACATTAAGTTGCAGATACCTCTCTTGATAACAGATTTTGTAATGAGTTTTGCTGTACTACTGAACACCCTAAGGTGACTTTAAAATGCTCGAGAAAAGCTCAAATAACACAACTTATTAAAATTGCAAGCTTAGTTTTTTTTTTCGTAGAAATTTCCCTGACTGTTTGAATTACAATGTTAGAGGAAACAGCATGATCTGTCAGTGAGAGTAACTATGATTATCAAATATATATCCCAGGAAGACACTATGCAAAAATAAAACAATTTTAACCAGTGCATTTTCTGACAATAGTATTACATTCATTTGTCAATGGTTAAGTTTATCTCAACAAACAGAGCCTCAAACTGTATTAACCAGCACTATTAATATTATCCTGATTTTGCTCCCAGGAATGATGTAAATTCATCATGGAGCAAAATATGAAGATAATCATTGGACAGAGGCACACAGAAGGAAAATGTCTTTGAAAAGCTGGCTGTACAACTACCCAGCATCCTTTCCTAGTTCATCTAAAATGTACAGCTAGGATCTGCATACAACTTGAAGTCTCTGGATTATTATTAAGCAAGGGAGAGGTTATGACAATTTATGATCCTATGGCACACCTCCCCTTGCTCTTCCATATGTTATATTAGGCCTTGAAATATATTAGAGTGCATGGAAAGAGGCAGTAATAATGGGAGTGCTGCTTAGCATGGAACCGCTTTCTATGCTCCCAACATCATCAACATCTGCTAAGAGTCTCCCACTCTTCAGAAATGATTTTCAGAGCACACCCGAAGGCCTTAGGGATCACCTTATCACTAAGCAGAACTCTACTCCCATCATGCTGGATTTCACTCTTCATCTGGGCAGACCTACAATTTTCTTTCTTCTACACATTTATGAAAATCTGTTCACCTCGCCAACCTACAACTTCTCCGTATCTTGAAGTCACTCTGTTTCATTTAATAAAGGGAAGAAATAGAATGGAATTTTCTCCCCAAGCTGGGTGAATGTAGACAACTTTCCAGATGTGATGAAACATCTATTTCAGAATACCCAGACAGCGTAATTCCAACACATCTGGAAAAGAGCTAGGATAATATGATATTTAGAGAGAGAGAAAAAGATGACGCTGCATCTCCAGCCTTCACTGAAATCATGGCAAGAGGACCTCTGTTAGAACGACACACATCTACACAGGAACACATGTACACAATCACGCAAAGCTGCTGCATTTCCTTTCAATTAGAAAAAAAGCCCCCCTCCCCTTCACAGAGCAGATCTTATAAAAGATATGTAAAATAAATGGAACAATACTCATAAAATAGCTATTACTATGGCAAAGCTTTTGTCAATAAGCCTCCAGAACTTTAAATGAAGAAAATGGCTTCACAAAATGATAGTCCAAGTTTCCACAGTGTGGACACTGCTGAACGTTGCTGTATTCTGAGAAATACTGCATCCCAATACGTACATCTATAACAGGTTTCCCACAGTGTTTACAGTTCAGCCGAGCCTATAATGAAGCAGAGACAGAGAAAAAAGAACAGAATTTCAAAAATCTCATAATTGGCTTCCACTGTCCACCAAACCCTATCATGCGTCTGTTTGTTTTATTCTTATTGAATATGCTTTGTGATTTCACCTGATGGGCCAATTCTTACTACAGTTCGTACTTGGGAAAGCTTGCCTGAAGAATAAAATGCGTAATGTCAGTCTTCTATGTCTGTAGAATCAGCTATTAAGTTTCTTTGTAAATTAAGAAAAATGAATCAGTTACCTAGAGAGGATTGCTTTTTAAAATACCTACATTTTACGCATAGATTTCATCTCTAGGTTCATCAGATAAAAATGGAAGGCAAGAATGAAATCTAGGAGGATTTGATTGATGTTTTGATGCATTTAATCTTAATGTCTGGCCAATATGACTCTGAAATATCGAAACTGTTCCTCTTGGAGGGCATTTCCAGGAGATGGAACGGCATTGTACTACCAGGCTTCATCTTTATCTCTACGCACATTGAGATAATTAAAGTGCTATCTTCTCTATGTGTACGTGCAATTTCACTCTACATACTCTTCAATGAAAATATACAGGACACAGATAACATACCCATAAATTCTTCTTAATCATTAGCTGCAGTGCTCCCACAGTCACATGGGCTTCTCCTCATGACTGTGAATGGGAGCCAGTATTGAAGGAAGGATATTGTTGGAAAATGCCCAGCCAAGTAGGGGGAAGGCTTAAGCAGGGAATTAGCCTTGAATTATTGCACAGCTAGAAGAGATCCAGGGCTGACTCCCCTCACCTTGCCCTACAAGCTCCACAGAGCCTTAACTATCTGTTCCCAAAGGAAGGCAAGCAAGATTCCTGTATTATATAGGCAGAATACAATAAAGTAGTTAGCCTGAACTCTATCCATGTGGATCTAATTGCTTGCACCTGACAGGTATTGCTGGCAGTGCACTTATGAGCTATGTGCTTTTGGAAGAGAAACAGCATCCACCAGAGACATGAATGTATCCTCATCCATGAAATAGTGTCTAGACAGCTATCACTATATCCCGGAGGCTTGCCAAGACCGTGGAACATAATTTACTAAAATATGAACTCTTTATAATACTAACCTGACAACAAGGAGAGGCTGCTAGAATGTCGTAAGTATACATGGTTCCCAGCTGATGCCAGCTTCCATCCCACCGAGATTTGCACTTTATGCAGATAATTTTATGAACCCCTTCTAAACAGTCTACACAAACAGCATATAGGTGCATAAGCCTTCCTGTGGAGAGAGATTTGTAAAAACAGATTATATCAAATGTATCACAGAATTAACTTATTAACAACATTGTAAATGGCACTTTTATTGGAAAATGCAAGAAATGAAGCATGCATTCAGCAACCATTATGTTTCTAGCCATCTTCTGTGCAAATACCATTAAGGGGGAAAGCCTATTTTATTCAGAATTACATTTCTAACTTCAAATGCAAATTATTCTTTCATTATTAGTTTAATCTAATGCTGACAGTCCACAGTCAATCGATACTAGTTAGCTTCTAAATAGAGTGTTGTTGGAGTTTAGGTTGTAAAATTTAGTCTTTCAAAATTCAAAATTGATTTTTAATTAAACTACAAATTAACTGTACTTAAAACTAACACATGATTAGGTATGAGAAGCTCATTTGTCGCATCAGAATGAACAAGACAAGCATTCCAATTTTCAGTTCAACTAAGAAGCTTAACAAATAATTTTAGAGAATTACTATTGTATTGCAGTTACTCTCAGCTGCATATCACATGCTTCAGAGAGGGGATGAGCTCTATGCTATTTTACACTCATAATAGATGTTTGTTTCATGTGCAAAGCAAAAGTAGAACCCACAGGTTAATTAGGCATCTCCATATATTTAATTTCCTTCCAGTTATTATTTCATAAAAATCAACAATGTTTATACATTTGAATAAAAGTCACATATATCTTTTTTTGGCAAAAGAATATATCACACAAATTCTTTATGCAAAGAAGTCAGGAAAAACAGATTCTTCTCAACAGGAAATGCAGGCCTTTTTCAAACCACAAAGTCCTTGCTCTAACTCAGTTTCATGAAACAGTTCAAACTGCTACATGAATACATTTGCACACTCTGCATAAATATAGAAAAGATTTCAGTATGAAAGCAGGAAGGGAGAATTGTACCTATAGCAATTGTGCTTAACTCATAACATACAATATAGGAAAACAAACATCCTATGTATTTGTTTAGGGGAAGCTCTCCATTTCATGCATCTTTTCACCTGAAAAAATATCAGAAAATATTTTTCACCTGATAAAAAATATCAGAAATAACTGTCTCATCAGAGATCGATACTGGCTGTCCCAATTTAGATACTAATCTGGATCTTATATGGTGATAATCCATAGTTTAGTTATTATTGGACCAAATCACAGTTCACAACTTATGACAAAGTTTACAAACTGACTGGATTAATAAAACAAACAAATGTATAGGTATATTGTGTTTTGTTTGGTTTTAGCATAATATTGTGTGAGCCCAAACAACATTATTCTAATCTTTATAGGATAACTAAGAACAAGCTCATTATCCTTTCCCCTGGTTTATAAATCATCTCATCCATTTTTAACTTACAATAATTGTTTATTGAGTAAGCAATAGTAAATACTAATTTCCAAGCTAATTTTCCAAAGTCTTTAAACTTCTTATTCCTTAACCTAGTTTATTCTCAACCCAATTTCATGTGACATCCGAATCAAGGGAGCTACAGTATACAAATTACCAGGTATGGAATGGAGGCAGGAATCACATGGAAGCATAATGCAATGTGAGCCTATAGTATTTTTGTACCCTTCAAACTATGATTTGTAACTACCTGATAGGGGAATTAGGTATTATTCTCCTCTGCCCAACAGCTGGGATCACCTACCTGTATAACCATTTAGCATGACTATATTCCAGTTCTTCATCTATTCTTACTCCTGTAATTTTTGCTTCTCTCCCTGCTAGATAAGTTGAGAAATAATTTTACAGACTCTGCCCTTATTTGTATATATACAAATTTATATATTTATAAATTCATGTAGTTGTATATATAAAGCATTTGTAATTCATTTGGGAAATTTCCTCAGGCCTTATTATTTCGCTTTTAAATTAAATTTCCCACGTTTAAGAGGGATCAGAATGGCTTCTTTAAATTCATACTGAGAAAGGACAGGGCTGCTAGATCTGGAGAGCAAGCAGTCAGATTACCACTAGACCAGGGGTAGGCAACCATGGCTCTTTTATGACTCGTGGACTTCAACTCCCAGAATTCCTAAGCCAGACATAAAAGAGCCAAGGTTGCCTACCCCTGCACTAGACAAAAACAAAGAGGGTAACATCCCAATTATATCTCCCAATTTTTGCAGTTCAGAACCAGTAGCATTAAATTATGCTCAAATGGAAATTTTTAAAGGATTCTTTAAGAATATGCATTTGGGAACTAAAGCCTCTAAATACCCAGAAGCCCCCAAATCCATATTTAAGCAACCTCAGGGTGATAAAATGAAAGACAGGAAATAAAGGTAGTCCCCGATTTACAATCATTCATTCCAAGTTACAATGGCACTGAAAAAGTGACTTATGATTGGTCCTCATACTTAAGACCACTGCAGCATCCCAATGGTCACATGATCAACCTGTGGGTGTTTCACAACCTGCATGAATTTATGACCGTTGCAGTGTCCAAGGGTCATTAGATCACCATTTGCAAAGTTTCCAGCTGCAAATCAAGGACTACCTCTATCCAAACGCATTAATCTAACATCCAAAATATGTTTCTTGTAAGCAAATGCAAAAGGCGATAATTTAGAATACTGAAGAAATACAAAGATTTTCCCCCACCAAATTTTTTCTGTGTAAATTCCAAAGTTGTGCCAGTAAATGTAAGCACATTATTATGGATCAGAAACATTGGCCGCTGACAAAAAGAAAAGAAAACAAGTTGAATTACCTACAGCATGTTTTTACACAATTTCTCTGCTACACACATATTCTTTGCTAAAAGTATATTTCTTTCGCCAAGTTATTTTCACACAGAAGGGACAGTTGAAATTGTATTAAGCTTTTATTATGGCCTGTTGTACTTATACTAGCTTTCATCAATCTGAGCATCCTCACATTGTATGAATATTTCCATGCAAACATTTTTCAGCAACAGCCTTCCTGTCTGGGAATACAGAAATCCACACATTTGAGAATAATGCACAGAATGGAAAAGGCTAATGTAGACTGCCTTCCAAAAAAATGCAAGATATTATAGACTTCAGTTATACAATTTAAGAAATGGCCAATAAATTTAATAAACAAATAAACAAATGAAACAAAAATAAAAGCAACCTGTACCTTGAAGGTGACAGGGAACATCATACTCAATTTCATCATGTCTTGATGGGCTAAGGAACAAGGTTCCATCCACCAGTGGAAACTGTTCAAATACAGGCAATGCTCTATGGCATAACGCACAGTTGACAACATTTCGGTGACTGGCACTGAGTGCTGCAAGAATGAATTTCCGTAAATCTTCTCCTTGACCCACTTGGGCATCATCCTCCATACGGACATGGAAAGTGTTCAATTTATGCCTAGGTATGTGAGCAAGGAGTTCAGATAGATCAAGCCTTCTCAAAAATTGTACTGGAGCATCAAAATGTCCCGATCTATGTGCTTGTAATCCAGATGTCCCATAATCAAAGTGAGCATTCCTAAACATACCACTATTGGCCATATTCTTTCTGTGAGGTTCTAAATGAATGGCATTCTTCAAAAATTCTCCTAAGTATCGCGAAGAGCGGGGGCCACTGAAATGGGTGGGGGCAAGAACAGAATAACCTGCTGGGGGAGATTGCCCAGGAGAACCGCAGGGAGAACGGACTGCATAACTACTGCTAGTAGTGCCTTTCTCTTGAGAGTTTTGCCTGTCCATTGAATGCCGTCGTTGGAGATCATGGTTTAAACCCTTCAATGGTTTGTTAGCAGACCTGCACTTTTTAAGATCTTCTGAAGACTCCGATGTTGATCGTCCACTGCTTTTTTCAGACACAGATTTTTTCTTCTTTTCGTCTTGCATTCGTTTTACTTGGTACCAATCTGTGTCTTTTTTTAAATGGCCTTGCCCACATCGACATGAACAAAAACGGAAGGCAAGATCATATCCTTTCTTGGTCCACATATTTTGCCGACACTGTTTCTCGTTCCAACTCCTTGCTCTCCCAATGCAATTAAATTGAGCCAAAATGCTGCTCTCCCATTCGTAAAAACACTGAAGATGCATCCAAGTGCTGAAAGGACAATGCTCGTTGTTGCAAACAACTTTCTGGTAGTCATCTTTTTCTAGGTCAACAACCCGTCCAAAGCTACACAACAGTGGTGTAGCACAAGGTGCTTCTGTGGAATGCAGAAGAAATAAGATGGATGAGCTATATGATTCAAAATTAACTACTTGCAATCTTTATTTTAGTTTTTTTACTATATAAGAGCTATGCTAAGCTACAATCCAGGAGTTCTAAGCACATATGCAGTTCTATGTACATTTAAACTATGCTGTGAATTGGGATTCCATATGTCACTAGTATTTTCCTTTACAAATGAGCAGAGTAAGCCTAATGGATTGACCCTTTATTTGATTGTTCACAACATCTAAAAAGTTTAGAAGACACCAAGGCATATGATTCAGTACATTTTGTTTAAAAGACAAAGTTTGAATTCATGTCATGTTTATTTGTTTAGCTTATTACTTATAACATGGATTAGACATCTTACTACAACATTTTCAGAACAAATCATAACTAGAATATATATTGAACTGCTTTTATTTAACAGCAATAAAGTATTTAACATATTGTTGCCTAGATATGTTTTTAAAACAATAGTATAGATCTGCACTTATTTCTAGTAATTGCAAGTTTGTAGTATTTTTCAGTATCAAGCCAAAAATTAGTTACCTGTGACATTAATTTAATATTAATATTGTATACTATGAAGAAGGTATTGTTGTGATGTGGATGACTCAAAGAATATTAATCTGCATTTATTTAAGGCAAGCCTGCCAACATGTAAACATCTTTCAAAACTGCATTTCTTAAAAAAAAAAATGATTCCAGAATCAAAAATTCAAATGGTCTTTGTTATGTTTGATTTCAATAATTGTTATGGTTGAGAAATACACTTTTTGATTAACAACGATTTCTAACTCTAAAGCCTTAGTAGATTAGCTTTCAGGAATTTAAATCTTCTGATATGGAGAAAGAGATATTTTTAGAGAGAATGATAGAAATTAGGGTATAAATAGGGCTAAATATTTAGCCGTAATATTTGAAAGCATAATCAATTCTTCCAAACTCCAAAACAAGAACACAACATTTGAAATCCCACAACAACCATTTTAAGAAAGCACAGATTTCTGTAACTTTATGTGACAACCAGAGCAATAAAATGAAAATCAATTATTCACATATATTTGGAATGTTTTGATTGGAAAACCCATATTTTCTTTTTTCATACTTAATTGCTAGTGAATTCCATAACATAATTACAAAGAATAATCACCCACACAAATTATTGTGGGGCATATGAATCTAAACTAATAATAAATCCCATTTTCATATGTTTTTAACTAGAAATAAAGATGATCCTCTCCACACTGAAACAATCATTAATAAATACATTAAAAATAGTGGTACAAGAATAAAATCTTATTTGATAATAACTGGAATATTGTCAGAGACTGGACCATTATATTAAAATCTCATTTATATTATTATTATTATTATTATTATTATTGGAATAGAATTTTATATTAAGATCAAATGATACTGACCCACACTGGAGTTATTTAAGTTAATCAAAGTTAACAGCCATCAGTTAAGTCAACCAAGCAACATAATTTTTTTTATTTTATATTCACATATATTAACCCTCTGAGCCAATGTGAAACAATGATCAAATGAAGAACATTCAAGTCTAAAATGAGTTTTTCTTTCAAAATATCATTTTGGACAACCATTCTCCAACTTGAAGCAATAAATGCCTTGCGGTTCATTTAGCAGTTACACATATAAAATTGGTCTATAATTAAATGGACAAGTATGATTCTTTTTATTAAAAATTGGAAGAATACAATACTTGTATTTAAAAAGCTAGCCGGATGAATTAAGGTATTTAAAATCCTTAGAATGATTAATCTGCCATACAGATTTAACATGTTTAGCCAGACAACTGCCTATTTTAATGATTAAAATTAAAATTAATTGCTTGTAAAATAAGGTATCCCATTTATAGAATTAACTGATTCTCATCTGCTCTCTCACGCATAAACCATTCACAAAAAGAAACATACAATGTACAAGCTTCCTTTCTTCCAAAAGAACAGTATAAATTGGAAAGGAAAGAAGAAAAACGGTATGGAAATGTGGAAGGGGAAAAGTAGTTCCACATGAAGGGAAAAGGAAAGGATGGAAAATGAATTAAGATAAGGAGCGAGAAAGAGGCAACCAGACAGAAAAGAGGGAAAAAATGGAAACCCTAGATCCAGCATTTGAACACGTAAGAAACCAGACCATTGGAACGACTAATCAAGGGAATCAATCAGCTTCTCAATTTCAATACAGCACCAAATGAAGAGCCAATCACGTAACCAACTGACCACTGAAGACATATACCGGTATAAGCTAAAGAGGAATAAGACAAGACACTTCCACAAAACTCCCGCTGATGATGTTACCTAGCCTTTGGAAACTAAATGGCAAGCTCAGAGAGCAAACCACTGCCAAAATCTAAAACCCGAGCTACCAGTATTTTCTATTATTTCAAAATGGAAACCCTGCTTAGACATTACAGCAGGGGTTCTCAACCTTGGCAACTTTAAGACTTGTGGACTTCGATTCCCAGAATTCCTCAGCCAGCTGCTGGCTGAGAAATTCTGGGAGCTGAAGTCCACAAGTCTTAAAGTTGCCAAGGTTGAGAACCCCTGCATTACAGACACATTTGTGAAGGCAGGTAATCTACAATCATTCACACTTCTCTCCATTCCTGCTACTTTCTCTTTCTTGTCATAAATCTATGGAACACTTAAATACCAGCACAGTAACAAAACTTCCTGGAGGCTTAGTAACGGGGAGTTATTAATACATTTCTTTGGGGGGGGGGAAACCCTAAAGTCAAGAGTTAGTGGTTCCAATATCCATTATCAGCAGGAATATCTGACCTGAAGAAATAAACTAAAACAAATAAATATCCTCATTTCAAACTGCATGCTTCCCTCTTTCTTATTCAGATACATCCTAAGAAAAGAACTCCTGGGAAGGGCTGCCTCTCTTTATTTTCCTGTTAAATCGCTCTGTCCTGGTTTACTTAAATGAAAATCCTCCTGCCATCAGTACCTTTAGAGCAGTGGTTCTCAACCTTCCTAATGCCGCGACCCTTTAATTCAGTTCCTCATGTTGTGGTGACCCCAAACCCCATATCCAGCTGGCCGGGGGCTATCAAAAACTTGACCAAAAAAAGAAAGAGGAAAAAATGGGAAAGTATAGGTAGTCTTCGACTTACAACAATTCGCTTAGTGACTGTTTGAAGTTACAGCAGCACTGAAAAAGTGAATTATGATCTTTTTTCACACTTATGATTGTTGCAGCATCCCCAGGGTCATGTGATTTATATTCGGATGCTTGACAACTGATTCATACTTATGACATTCACAGTGTCCCAGGGTCACGTGATCAATGGCTTGCAGAGTGCCTGTGGGGGGCAATCTGTGGGTCTCTGGGATGGGACTGGGGTGGGTGCCTGCCTTCCTTCCCTCCCCTTGTCCCTTCCTTCCTTCTTTCCTTCCTTTCCTTCACCTCCTTCTTAGTCTCTTCCTTCTTCCTACCCTCTCCCATTGTCCCTTCCTTCCTTCCTTCCTTCCTTCCCTCCCTCTCTCATTGTTCCTTACTTACTTCCCTCCCTCTTCGTCCCTTCCTTCCCTTTCCTCCCAAAGGGGGCTCCTTTTCTCCACCCCCTCCCTGGGTTTGTGGGGAATTTCTCCTCACCAACGCTGACAGGGGCTCCTTCCAGCCCGTCGCGAGCTTTCTCGTCCCCTTTGCTTCTCTCCCCCCCGCTTTCGTGAGGATTGTGGCGCCCTTGGGAAGCCGATCGTGCTTTGAAGCTTAGGAGAGGAGGAGGAGGAGTCCCTTCCTCCTTCCCTCCCTCTCTCGGCCTCCCCTTCGCTGACCTGCGTGCACGAGAAGAAGTCAATCCGGCTGCTGCACAATGAGTCTCTGGGGAGGGCGGGGCCTTGCTCTGCGCCTGCGCTCTTCATGTGCCCCCTGCAGGGCACATTTGGTAGACTTCGTGCAGACTGCCGCCAAGCAGCATATTTTCCACAAACAAGTGAGGTGGAGCGGAGGGGGGGAGGGAGAGAAGACAGTTGACAAGCCCTGCCTAAGACCATCAGAAATATGTGTTTTCCGATGGTCTTAGGCGACCCCTCTGAAAGGCTTGTGCGACCCCCAAAAGGGTCGCGACCCACAGGTTGAGAACTGCTGCTTTAGAGAGTGTCACTGATCCATTAAGAATGCAACTCTTCCTAGCAAAAATAGATAAAAAAACCTCACCAACATGCTGGAAGTGTAGAAGGCTTCCAGGGACTTACTATCACATGTGGTGGGAATATTCAAAGGCGCAAAATTTTTGGAATCGGATCAAAAATTGGCTGGAAGAAATATTATTACAAAAAATTGATTTAAAACCAGAAATCTTCTTATTAGGGATAATTAATGATAAATTCAGCAAAGCATCTTTTTACTTACTACTGCATATTTTAACCGCAGCAAGATTGGCAAACACCCAAAAATGGAAAGGAAAGGAAACCCCCACTGAGGAAGAAATAATAAATAAAATTTTATCCTGCGCTGAAATGGACAGGTTAACTCAAGAGATTAAAAATAAAACTGAAACAGAGTATTATGAAATTTGGAAAAATTGGTACGATTGGTTAGAGACAAGGAGGATTGCTGAGATGATTATCAATTGACTAGTTGATATTATAAGGACTTTTTATTAGTACTTATATTAGGACACAACTGAATGATATGTAAATACAACATTGACAATTGAAAAATGGTTTATCAAAAAATTTACAGATGTTACACGCACAGCCTGTTATACTCTGTCCTGTTATAGAACGTATTTTAAGTTTCTGTCTTTCTTTCTGTAACATAAGGTAATACTAATAGCACTGTTGAAGTCAGGGAAATTGAATCATGTCCATTTTGTTTTTAAAATGTACATTTAATAAAATTTGAAATAAAAAAAGAATGCAACTCTTTATTATATACACAGATTAAAGAACTAGAGGGAAATTTAAAGAGTACAAAAAAAAGGCAATAGAAAAAAAATTAACCATGATTTTTGAAGAATGAATAAATGAACATCATGATGTTTTTTACTCATTTGTTTAATGGGGCTCTCTTTATTGAGTTTTAGGATTTGTGTGGACTACAAATCATATTTTGGGTTCTATTTATGCAGACATATTGAAAATTCAAAAGAGTTCACAAATGTTTAACAAACACTGTAATTATAAAGTAATTCCAATTGCAGCATACCATTGAAAGAAAATGTGACAATTATTGGAACTTTTGTCCAATATATTTTGAGGGCTGCAGAATAAGGAATAGTCTTTAAGTGTTCAGTTTGCAACTATTAATTGACTATCAACATAAAATAAGTACGTACTTTTCAAACAAATGCAATAGCTCATGTTCAATTCTATAAATTGTCATTTTGTTTTATTTATTCATCATATTCATATAGCTGCCCATCTCACAATCAAGTGACTCTGGGTGGCATGTAATAAAGTTAAAAACAAAATATACAAATTAATATTAACATTGCTAATATTAAAAATTTAAAAGTATAGAAGGCTCAAAAACTTCAATAGTTGTTAAAATCAGTTGGAATTATCATATTCCTAAAATTTACTAAAGGACATAAATATTACCTGGTAGTAGCCTACTTGTTTCTTAGTCTCCAGCCCTTGTTTCTCCATAATCTGTACTTATATAGATTATAACAGCAAAACCCCATTTCACTAATATCGTAATTTTGACAAAGCAATATCAAAAATTCCCCATTCTATTACTTGGACAGGAACAGAAGCAGATTGACTTCATTTGTTTACTCCTATACAAAACTGGCCATCTATCAGATAAATATTGTAATATAGCTTATGATCACACTCAATATATGATCCATGAATAATCACAAGCAGGAAATGAATGTTAAAGAACAACATTAAACTGCAGCAAAAGGAAAGGGGAAAGACTAAAAAGTAGCCCAGCCATACAGCACAAAAAGAGAAATTAATAGATATTCAGAGACTTATTACACAAATGATTTCTGAAAAGTAACATTTGGGAACATGCAGCGCTAATAACCAGAAACTCAAATCAAATCTATATATAGCTGTCACTCACTGAAACACAAATTTCCCACAAAAATGGCAAATGAATAATGATGGCTAAGAGGTATAATTAAATAAAGCACACTGCAGAACTTAACACAGCATAGTTTTGGTGAATAAACTGGTATTTTTTTCAAAACACTGTTATTATAGTCAAGCCCACTTCAACTAGCATAGCTTCATTATATCACTCAGTAAAAATGGGCTGGAACTTGCCTTAGAGCAGTGGTTCTCAACCTTTCTGAGGTTGAGACCCCACTTGCCCCGCCCATGCACGCCGCGACCCCAACCCGGGGGCGCGTGCGTGTGCGCGCGCAAAAAAAATTTTTTTAATTTTTTTTAAAAAATAAAAATAATAAATGGCGGCCGCGATGGGCGGATCTGCGCATGTGCGGATCGGCCCGTCGCACGCGCCACGCATGCGTGCATCCGCCCGTCGCGGGCCGCCATTTTGTTTTTTAAAAAAAATTAAAAAAAACAAAACAAAATGGCGACCACGATGGGCGGATCTGCGCATGCACGGATCGGCCCGTTGCACGTGCCATGCATGGGCACATCCGCCCGTCGCGGGCCGCCATTTTGTTTTTTTTATTTAAAATTTTTTTAAAAAAAATAAAAAAAACAAAATGGCGGCCACAACGGGCGGATCTGCACCTACACAGATCGGCCCATTGCACACGCCGCGCATGCGCGGATCTGCCCGTTGCGGTCCGCCATTTTGTTTTTATTTTATTTTTATTTTTTTTTAATTTTTATTTTTTTGAATTTTTTTTCTAGTGCGACGGGCGGATCTGAGTGTGTGCGGCGCGCGCGCGCAAAAAAAATAAAAATAAATAAAAAAAATTAAAAAAAAATAAAAATAAAAATAAAAAATGGCGGCCGGTGGTACCCGGCGACCCCCGCGAAATGGTGTCGCGACCCCAAATGGTGTCGCGACCCCAAGGTTGAGAACCACTGCCTTAGAGTCTGAAAGAAAATTAGATATCCTTGAAAGGATAATTTATCTGAAAACATTAAAATTAGAAGAGTTCACAAATAGCTTATTAAAAGACTCTTTAAAAGGGCTTATAGATAGTTCTTGACTTATGACCACAATTGGAACCAGAATCTCAGTTGTTGAAGTAGTGAGACATCACATGACCACTTCGCTTAACAACTGCAATCCTGGCACTCCAGATTGCAGTCATTAAGCAATCTTGTGGGTTATTAAGCAAATAGAGTCCCAGGTAAAACAGGCAGGTGCCTCAGGGAGTTGGAGAAGGCACTGGGAGGCCCAGTCCAGGCTGTACATGAAATGAGGGGGTGCCACAGCTGCTTTTTAAAGCCTTAGCCCCAGCCCAACCTTGTGTGGGCGCTCAGCGGTGTCGGCGGTGAGGCTAGGCCTGAAGGCAAGGCTGAGGTCTTCAGTAGTCTCAGCCATCTGCCATTGACCCCAGACCTCAACTTCAGCTCCAGCACTGTTGCTGTCACTGAAAAATGCTGCCCAATTCCCACGCCTGCTGATCTTACCACCCCCTTTATAGGCTGACCAGTATAGAGGCACTTGGTGGCAACGTAGAGGCTGGGCTTGGAGGAGAGGCCTGGGCCTTCAGCAGTGTCAGCCACTGCCACTGCCCCCAGAGCCAAGAGCTAAGGCCAAATATTTTAATCTACATGTCTCTCCCATTTTCAGGGAGAATTAAAACTTTTCTTCCCTCTCTTCTCTGCCATGGGTACAGAACCTGTATCTCTTGAAATGTTTCTGAATTGTCTCATCTTTCCACAGTCCAGCCAGTAATCAGAAGTAATGAGAGTTCTAGCTCAACATTTGCAAGCCATTACTTCGTCTCTTTTGCTAAGTGATTAGCATTTAAAAGCTGCTCAACTTCTGCATTTGCCTTTTCCTTTAAATAATTCCCAAAGGAAACCAATGCAAGAATACACGTTAATATTGAGGCTCTCATACTAGAGGCAGTTCTGAGGAATTCAACTTACACACATCCACTTATATCCGTTCTTCCCAGTCAGGAATAGGACTGGGGAAATTCTATCACTAAGAACATTAGACTTCTGCTTTTCCTTATAAATCAAATGCTATCAAGTACTAGGTTCCTTCACTAATACCCAAATCAAGGTAACTGTGCTGCTCAGATCTAGGTTCTTTGAACAAAAGAGTAGGACCACACAGCTTCTCCTGGACCACAGTTTGTGCTAAGGTTCTTAGTTCTGTTCAGTTATTTTCCTTATGTGTCAGCTCTAGCCATCAGGATTAATTCTTCCCCTACTATAAACTCTTTCTACTTCCTATATTGGGTACTGAAAACAAACAAAACATCAAGACTTCATGGATTTCCTCTCATCAAATGACAGGTTTCAAATTTGGACACAATACTGAAATGGCACCAGCAACCCTTGTCAGTGTCCTAAACAGAGCAGAGATGCAACCATCTCTGCCCCATTGACCTCTCTATGGCTGTTGATACCATTCTTCTGGATTGGCTGCAGGAAGTTGATGTTAGTCCTGCAAGGCAGATCAAAGTAGGAATCCAATGTCATGTGGGTCAGTACAGGCAGTCCTTGACTTACAACAGTTTATTTACTGTTCAAAGTTACAATGGCACTGAAAAAAGTGACTTGCAACCGTTTTTCCGTTAAGACTTTTGCAGCATCCCCATGATCATGTGATCAAAATTCAGATGCTTGGCAACAAGTTCATATTTATGACTGTTGCTTTGTCCCAAGGTCATGTGATCCCCTTTTGAGACCTTCTGACAAGCAAAGTCAATGGGGAAGCCAGATTCACTTAACAACCAGGTTACTAACTTATCAACTTCAGTGATTCACTTAATAACTGATGCAAGAAAGGTCGTAAAATAGGGCAAAAGTCACTTAACAAATGTCTGACTTAACAGAAATTTTGGGCTCAATCGTGGTCATTAATCGAGGACTATCTATACTATCTGCACTCCCCCAACATGCTTTATCTTTGTGAGAACTAGGCAGTGTCCTTGCCTTGAGACTTTTAGTCAAATTATATTCCAGAGACTCTGATCTCTTTTATCTGTTATCTTGGCAGTGGCTCTTTCTCTTGTCCATCAAGGTCATTCCTTCTACTGTTTAGAGTGGACAGCACAATGTTACCACAATTCTCCTTTTTGCACAACCAGTTCCACTGGGTGCTTGTGAGGGGGAGAAGGACCAATTCCAAAGCCCATGATTTACAAAGTGACTCAGAGCCTGAAGCGTTGAACGCTTGAACAGTCTTCCATTAAATCAGGGCCAGGTAACACCAATAGGTGGATAATACTCAATTGTGTATCTTGACTCCTGACTAGCCCAGAAATGTTGTCAAGCTCTTATCCACAGCTATTGTGGCCTGGATGGTGGCGAATAGCCTCAGATTAAACCTTAGCAAAACCAAATGACCGTGGGTGCTCAGCCTTCCCAGTTCATCCTGAATACACCGCTCCACTTGGGACTAATGCATAATCTTGGCATTTCCTGGATTCTCATCTCCTGTATGAGGAGTAGCTGCTAGCTGTAGCTAGAGACACCTTTGCACCTTTTCAATTTTTGTCCCAGTTGAGCCTATTTCTGGATTGAGAGCCCTCCCCCCTTACGATCAGTCATGCTTTGGTCAACAGTGGACTGTTGCAATAAGCTTTAGACAAGACTGCCCTTTAGGATCATTCAAAAGCTATGGTCCAGAAGTTAGCACAAACCCTTGCTATGCCAATGTAAGATAGCTGCTAGAAGTTGCATGGTTTACCAGATAGCTTCTGGGTACAATTCAAGGAGCTAGTTATTATCTATAAAGCCCTGCTTGGCATGGGTCCTATAGCAATTTGAAGGACCATCTGCTTTCTGCACTGTCACACCATCCTGTATGTATTCTAACATAGTCAGTTTGCTTTGGGTCCCATCAATTAAGCACTGCCACCTAATGAAGCCAAGAAAATAGAACTTCTCTTGTCACAACATCTACCCTTTAGAATAGCATCCAGCCAGAGATTACCTTGGTTATGTTTAAGCAATCTTTAAAAGGCCTTGGTTTAGGAGCTGGATGGTCCCTTTTTGAATCAGCAGTAATATGGTAAGAAGTTAGGTTCTCCTTCAGATAATGGTTGTTTTTATACAACATTGTTTCTTTTAATTTGTGAAACCACCCAGAGTCATTTTGGAATTCGGCAGACTAAACATTCAATAAAGAAATAAACTAACAACAAATGCATCCAAGGTGACATAGTTTTAATTCAGCTGCTACATTAAACACTCTTTTTATGCACCCATTTCAAAATTTAGCTTGCCGAATGTATACACTGGCAATGCACAATATAGGGTAGCTGGCCTTCAGTCTTTCACAAATTCATTCTCATCCTCACAAGTTATTAGGCAATTCTGTGCACCATCTAAATACAATGTGTTATGTCCTGGGCCGGCAGGCACAGGCTGCAGCGATTGGCCCGGGCAGACCATGTGGATGCCCGGGACAAAAAAGGCTGCTCCCAGCCTTGCGTGCACACGCACGGCGGGAAAAGATCCTTTGCAATGATTGGCCAGCAAGGTATGTGCAGGGGGGCTATAAAAGGGGGCCACACCATTTTAAAATCTGTTCTGTTGGTGTTTGCAATAAAGGAGAACTGTTGGAACTCGTTGCTTCGTCTCAATGCCTCTTTTCCTGAAACAGAACACAATGTATTCTCACTTAATTTAATCTAATGCAGCGGTTCTCAACCTATGGGTCGCGACCCCATTTGGGGTCGAACGACTGTTTCGCGGGGGTCGCCGGACACCACGGCCCATTTTGTTTTGTTTTTTTTTTCTTCGTCACACGCGCCGCGCATGCGCGGTTCGGGCCGTCGCACACGCGCCGCGCATGCGCGGATCAGCCAGTCGCGGTCCGCCATTTTGTTTTGTTTTTTGTTTTTGTGTTTTGTTTTTTTCCGTCGCACACGTGCCGCGCATGCGCAGTTCGGGCCGTCGCGCGCGCGCGTCGGGGTTGCCCCGTGCATGGGCGGCGCAAGTGGGGTCTCAACCTGAAAAAGGTTGAGAACCACTGATCTAATGTATCTTTTTTTTTCTGGGGAAAAATGTACTTTTTCCACAAACACCAAACAGATAGGCAAGAGAATGTCTGTGTTCTAGTGTTAAGTCACATTTGGTAAGTAAGCTTGATGCTACACTTCAAATTGAGCCAATAACTATTTATGGATAAGCCAAGAATTTTAGGTGTCAAAAAATTGAGCTTGGCTTATCTGTGGATGGCCTTATCTACAAATATATATGGTAGGATTTTCTCTCAGCTGTTTTAAAGAACTATACAGGTAGTCCTCAAGTTACAACAGTTTCCTTTAGTGACCGTTTGAAGTTACAATGGCACTGAAAAAAATGACTCATGACCATTTTTCACACTTATGATCACTGTAGCATCCGCATGGTCATGTGATCAAAATTCAAACACTTGGCAACTGATTCATAGTTATGACAGTTGCAGTGTCCCAGGGTCATGTAACCTTCTGACAAGAAAGTCAATTGGAGAAGTCAGATTCATTTAAGAACCATGTTACTAACTTAACAACTGCAGTGATTCATTTAACAACTGTGACAAGAAAGGTCATAAAATGGGACAAAACCCACTTAACAAATGTATCAATTATCCACAGAGATGTGAGGTTCAATTGCAGTCAAGGATTGCCTGTATATCCCATTTATTGTCACATATACTGTAAGATAACCAAACTTATCTTACATACTATAAAATAACATATACTGCGAATAACCAAACTCTTACATTTTTAACTAAAATACCATGAAAAACGTGCCACTCGCAGATTATCCAATTATGAAAATTAAAACTTACGAAAATTCCAAGTTTAGCTAATCCTCAGCTGGCACATTTTTCATGGCATTTTGGTTAAAAATTTGTTGGTCAACTTATTTGTGCATAGGTCTACATGCAAGTATATGCATGGGCACAATGTATGTCATATTACTAATCTCTGCATCTCTATCCTAGAAAACCATTCCACTGTTGGACCTAATATTCAGAACAGCTTTCCAAGTCTATTTTCCAAAGGCTGAAAATGTAATTCAACCAACTTCCTGTTCTCTATGATATATTTCAGGAAATGTGTTAAGTCACTGCTGAAATGCCAAGGTCAATCTGTACCAAGAAAAAGCACAAAATTCCAAAGCTGACTCACTCCACTTTGCACAAATAACTTTGTGGCTAAACTGAAAATAAGTTGTTCTTATTTCAATATCATAAAATTAGCAATAAATCTTAAAGTCAGTCTTAACAGTAATACAAACCAATTTTTGCACATGGGATTACATGCTATTCTGCTCATGCACAGATGATGGTCTCATCCATTTGCATAAAGCCAGAGTTACAATAAATCAATACTTATATAACTTGGGAATTGCCTTTATATTAAAATTTGTGATTAAAAATGTGTCTCAATTTTCATAATAAAAACAAATGACACAATGAACACTGAAAACATATTTTTATGTAATTTATAGTCAAATCTGGTGGTTTTGGGTTATTTCACCAAAAAGACAAGCAAACTTTACTTATTTGGATATTTTCAGTTTTGCAAGAATTCTGATGAAAGAATTAGCAAGTCTTCCTTCACATGCTCACCTTACTCAATATTTCTCCAAGAACTAATTTGAACATGCTGATGCAGCCATTTCAAAAGCTTGAACTACTTTTGAACCATATGCAAATATTTAGTTGACATGCCTGCGTATGCTTCAAAAATTATTTTGAACAAGTGTTTGTAATGGACATTGCTGTACATGTTATTTTCTTTCAGCTCTTTAAAAGTAATGCAGTTCAAAAAGAAGAAGCATGCAAAACTCTATTAAATGACATAATGTACAAACTTTTCATACGCAAGGGAGTTTATGGAAAAGTGACTTGAGTAGGGAAAATTAAGAGATTATAATCAACCTAAGTAATAGGATTACACAATATGCAGGTAGCTGCACGTATCAATTACCTCTGAGCTAATAAAATACAAAATTATAATTTCCAAATAAAGAAATTAAATCACTCTACTGAATAACTACGTTTTCCACCAACTACCTCAAGGGGCAAGTTGTGAGTTTTTAGAACTATTTTCTAAATACAGAAAATTAATTATTCTTGAAAATTAAAAATTACTGTTAAAAAAATAAACATCTTCCAATAAATTCCTAGGTTTAAGAAATACTGATCATATAATAAATTCTTACAGAAATCATAATTTCATGAAAAGTTCAATATTTGGGACAGCAACATTAAGCAAAATAATAACTGATTTATCACACTTGTCTCATCAATTAAATAGGTTTATGTACTGAAACTCTTATTTCAAACTTGTACTTGCTAGTATTCTTACTTATAATTCTCAATTAATTAAACAAGATAAAATTTACAGTATTTTAATTCAGTACCAATTACCTTCCCACTAATCAGGTTCTATAGCCAGGCTATACCTCCCCATCTCCTCTGTAAATACAATTCATAATACTAAAAAGGCACATTTTTTACAAAAAAGGTTTCTACCAAACCACAAAACAATTTTTAAAATTCAAGCCTGTTCCAGAAAAAAATATGGTAATTTCCTTGACATTCTGAGTCATAGTCTTTGAATCAAAATATTTAGAAAAACAAATGGATTTGATCTCCTTCTGATTTGTTTTTAATACATTTCCATTTCAAATATTTTAAGGCAATATTTTTACATGTATTTTGTCTATTGTGAAAAAGTAGCAGCTTCTTCGAGAATGCAATCTGTAATTCTTAGGATTCCACCAAGTCTTCAAGGATTACACAAGTATTTTAGATTCATTCAAGATAGAGAAAGGTACTAGACAGGGATGTCCGCTATCTCCATTGTTGTTTATTTTAACGTTAGAGGTTTTACTGAATAAGATAAGAGCAGTAGATGATTTAAAAGGCATACAGATTAGACAACATGATTATAAATTATGTGCTTTTGCTGATGACCTGCTTGTGACATTCTCTCAACCAAAGCAGTCAGTGCAGATTTTGATGGAGTTAATTAAAAATTATGGTAGGGTATCTGGTTTTAAACTAAACATATCTAAGACAAAGATGTTAGCTAAAAACTTAGATGGTAACTTAAAACAAGATTTGGAAAGAATAACGGGTTGTGAAATAGTTAAGAAAGTTAAATATTTAGGAATTGAAAATGAAGCTTCTAACGGGAAGTTATATAAAAACAATTATGAAGTTTTGTGGTATAAGATACAAATAGAATTGGACAAATGGGCTAAATTACAATTATCTTTGTTGGGAAGGATAGCAGCAGTTAAAATGAATGTATTGCCAAAATTTTTATTTCTTTTTCAAATGCTACCTATACTTAAAAAAGATGTAAATTTGGAGGAGTGGCAGAAGGGTATTAACAGATTTGTCTGGAATGGCAAGAAACCGAGGATTAAATTAAAAATTATTCAGGATATAAGGGAAAGAGGTGGTTTGAAAATGCCCAATTTTAAGTTGTATTACCATGCTGCTGTTTTAGTAGCGATAAGTGACTGGATTAATTTAACCAATGACAGAATATTGAATATTGAAGGTTACGGTTTATTATATGGTTGGCATGCATATTTGGTTTATGATTAAAAAGGTGGATAGGAGCTTCAAAGAGCACCTATTGAGAAGCGCTCTGCTGCGTTTCTGGAAAAAGTATCAGTATAAATTAAATGCAAAGATTCCTCTTTGGACAGTTCCCAGACACACAGTAGAGAATATAAATAGATCACAAGTTTTAGATGTGGTGCCTTATGAGAAACTCTTAACTAAAGAAGGGAATTTGTTAGTACTGAAGTCTTTGAATATGTTAAGGGATGAAGGAATTGTTCATACTTGGTTTCTATATGTACAATTGGAGTCTAGATGGAAAAAAGATTCTATGACGGGCCTATCTTTAACAGATGAAAATTTAATTAAACAAGTTATAGATCAAAGGCCCATGCATATCAAAAGAGTGTATAATGTATTGATAGAAATTGATTCTGAAACTGAGTTACTTAAGGATTGTATGATAAAATGGGGACAAAATTTTGGACAACCAATCATGATGGATACTTGGGAAAGGATCTGGGTGAAAAATGTAAAATTCACACAAGCGACTCATTTAAGAGAAAATTTTTATAAAATGTTTTACAGGTGGCATCTGGATCCAAAAAAAATTATCATGTATGTATCCTAACTTACAAGCTAAGTGTTGGAGGTGTGATAGTACGGACGCTACTTATTTTCATGTAAAAAAATTAAGGCTTTTTGGATAAAAATATGGTGGATTCTTCAAAATATCTTGAAAAAACGTATTGAATTTTTACCACAGATGTTTTTGCTTGGCATTATAAAAGACTGTACCACCATAGAGACAAACTTAATCTTGAATTTGATTACAGCAGCAAGATTGCTGGTGGGACAATATTGGAAGAAGCCAGAATTACCATCTATTGAAGAATGGATTTTGAAAGTAACAAATATGGCAGAAATGGCTAAAATCTCTGCATATTTGAAGGATCATTCAAATGAGAAATGTATGTTGGACTGGAAAAGATGGATAGAGTATATACAAGGGAGATACCATTTTAAGAAATTGTATTTAGCATATAATTAATTATTTATCTGTTAGGTTGTAAAATATAGTATTCTTAATAGGTTTTATATAATATTTTGGGGTAATTTAGTGGGTTTTCTTGTGTTCTTACCCTGTATTCACTCTGGGAAGTCGGGGGGGGGGGTGGTTGGGGGGGATTTATAATTTTATTATTGTAATATGTAATTGTCTTATATAAGACTAAATACGGATTGTTCTAGCGGCACCTCAGAACCACATTTGAGGAGGAGGAGGAGTTTGAGGAGTGAAGAAGGGAAGTAGGGAGTTGTAGGAGGAATGAGGAGCGTGAGGGAGGTAGAGAAAGTGGAGGGACAGAAGTTGAAAGGGAGGAGGTAGAGGGGGATGTGGTTGGTGGGGTGCCTTATGATACATTTATGATATATGTTCATGTTTATTATATACAATTATATTGTAATAATTATTTTTTGTTGTATTTATAATTATAAAACTAATAATAATAAAAAAGTAAAGGTAAAAAAAAAAGGATTACACAAGTATTTTGATGACTTTCATGTATCTTCCAAAGCCAGGTTGCCCCCATTTCAGTCATATTTTTTCCATAAAATTAGTCATAAAATTAAACAGGAAAAGTTACAGTTATATAAAAGCTGTTACAATAACATCTTTCAAACTGAGTTTTACCACAGTTACTACAGACAGAAACTGCTTGAGGATTAGCCAAGAATTGCCGAATCCCCGATTTTTAAAGATTTAACACTATATGGAGATTTAATATTTTTACACCCTCTTTCTATTTTTGTCAGTTAACAAATAAGGTGCCAATGTCTGGGAATATATCTTCACTAAGATACAATAATAGTTATCTATACATTATTAGACCTCATCCAAATGTGCTGAACATCAGCATGTGTCCTAAATTTAGTACAAAATATCAAATTGCTACATTTCGTCACTAGTAGGCATTGTGCTGGAAGCTATTCCTAGGAGACTGCAGAATTTAAATTTTGTTTTGCTATGAACAGAAAGACTGTGTTTTCAGATGCATCTCCTCTATTTCACCGTCATATGCAGAAACAAAACATATTATTTCAAATTCCTTACAGAACATTATTTGCAGTGTTTTGTACATTTCAGCAAGGATTAGCATGAAAATAAGAATTCTATGGACATTTTTCAAATACAAAGCAAAAAAAAAAAAGCTTGTTCTTGTGTTCTTATAACACACAAAACTAACCTGGCAGCTACCAAAAAAAGTAGAGAAATGTTTCACACATACATTTTTTTTTAAGATTGGGTACTGACATTCTGCATTCACAAAATAGGTGCTGAGTTTAAAGAGAAAAAGGTCACTGGGAAGCTAAAGAGCATTTGATAGGCTCATAAAATGATTTAAAGGTGGAAACAGTGAAGAGCAGGGAGGACAATATTTTTGTTTCACTTTATTTTAGGTTGTAGGCAGGTTGATAGGTTGAGATGATGGCACAGCTGCAGCTAAAACCTGCTACCCTGCAAACTATCTGGTTGCAAATATAGATGTCTTTCATCAGCAATCTGTTATGTCTTAAAAAAAAAATAGAAAAGTCCAGCCCGTTATCTTCCTGATATTTGAATAAAACTGAGAGGGGTCATTCCCAACAGACACTAAGCTCACAATTGTGTGAGGCATGAAGGGCTGGAGCTAGGCACACACTTGGAGAAAACAGCAATTTCAGTGAGGGAAACATTACAAGCCATGCACATGAACAAGACCCATCTCTTCACAGCAGTGAAGAAGACAGGCTTGAACATATGACACTTCCTACCCAGCTGACTCTGACTACTGAGATTCCAACTTTATCAGAGCATATTTTCAAACAAAATATGCTGGCCGGGTTCAAGCGAAAGTAACAGATACTTTAGCGGGGGGTGGGGGTGGGGGGGGAGAGAGGCGAAACTTCCGTGTCGTTTTCTGCACCTTTTACTTGGGGTCACTTTTTATGTACACTATGCCAGCATGAGCTTTTTTTTTTTCGTCCTGTCGGTCTTTAAAATATTGAACACTTGTCACTTTGAAGGAGTGAGACGCATCTACTCAGTGTAACCTCACCGGTTCACTTTTTGGACATGAACAGTAAGGAGGACATAAGAACAGTTTTCAGTTCCCCAGAAATTAGCGTCTTGCGGGGGCGGGGAAAAGGAGGGGGGGGAAATCCGCCAGAAGGTACAGAAACCATAAGCTCTTCTCATACTGCAAATGCAACGTTTGGGGGACGCGCGCTTATGCAGCCCGTCTTTGGGGCCGCCATGTCCCCGCACAACCCTTCGTGGGGGGCCGGGGGGGGAAGCGGGAAGGGGCACGTGGGCCGGCAAGCTGCCTCTTTTGAGCCCCGGCCAGCGTTCGAACTTCCATTCACGAGACCCGGTGGCAGGCCGCGCGCTGGCGGTCGAACTCAAGCCAAGAAAGCGAAGGACCGCGCTTCCCTTCGGCTCATCTGCATGCTGGCCCGCTCCGCTTCTCCCAGCCTAGGGCTGCTGCGCCATCGAAGGCCCGGCAGCTCCCCCACTAGCAGGGCGCCTCCAGCTCTGCCCATCCGGTAAAACAGGGAAGAAAAGAAAGGAAGAAAAAAAAGAGCCAGCGAGTGAAGTTTCGTGGCTGCGCGCTGCACGCCTGCTTCCTCGCTCTCCCTCCTTCATCCTGTCCCGCGGCTTCCTACCGTTTTTGGAGTCGCCCGAAGCCGAGCCTGTCGCTGCCGCCGCTCCCCCGGAGCCGCCTCCTCCACCTCCTGCAGCCGCCACGGGCCCGCTTGCTCCGGCCGCAGCCACGGCGGCCAGGACTCCTCCGGCGCCCGCAACTCCCGTCGTGGCCAGGGCTCCATTTTCCTGCTCGTCCCCGCTGCTGTTAGCGCGCTTGTTCTTCTTGCCCTTGTTACTCTTCTGGTTCGGCATCGCCAAGGGAGGAGGAGGAGGAGGAGCGGGTCGCAACGGGAAGGCTGAGGAGGAGGCGACGGTGACGGCGGAGGCTCTTGATGGCAGTGCTGCTGCCGCCGCTGCTGCTGCCGCCGCTGCTGCTACCCCCGCCTATTGCAGCTCCATTGTCAGGCGGAGCAGCACACTCGTCCTTCACTCACGCACCGCGGCCCTGTCGCATGCACGCACGCACACATACACACACACGGGCGCGCGTCCACAGACGCCTCGCCGCGGAAGAAATGCAAGCCAGGGAAAAGGCGTGTCTTGCTTGTTTTGATTCTGCTGCGCCCTCGGCGATGCTGGGCTCCCCGCCCGCTTCTTCCTCTAACCCCCCCCTCTCGCCTGCCAGGCCTTGGCGACAGTGCTAAGCAAAGAGCAAGTGAAAGGAAGGGAGGAGGAAGGCGCGGCTCAGAGGCTGGACTTGCGACAGCAACGAGGAGGCGCTTAGCCTCGCGTTCGGACTTAGGAAAGCGCCTTTCCTCTCCCGGAGCTGTTGTTTACAACTGTGATTGGATTTCCTCCAGATATCTACAGGGGCCAGGCCCAGTAGAGGAATAAGCAAAGGAAGGGAGCCTGGGTAAGAACTCATAATCCGATTAGTGGCTAATCTCCCAGAATGGACGCTTCCTTTCTCTCGCCGCGATATGAGGTGAGGCGCGCTGGGTTAGGCCGGAAGGTGAGTGCAGTTCGACCAGATCTCTCTATTGTATGTGCGAGTGAGAGAGGCAGGTAGGCGCTGGCCATAAAGTATCTCAATACAAGTTCAGACTAGAAGAATTCCTTTGGAATTCCACCCCAAATCGTTTGCCAAAGGAAACGGGCCAGCAACTGAAGTAAGTAATTGAAGAGAAGAAGACCATGGTGAGCAGATAAAAGCCGAGAGAAATGGACTACCACGTGGAATATTAATTGAAATAGAGTTGTGCACAGGAGATTAAGGATTGAAAATGCATTTTCCAATTGAATGATTACTGTATTATATTATTAGTATTAGTATTATTAGTATTATTATTTTATTATTGAAATACACATGAGATTGCAGCCTTACTTGGAAATCGATCTTAAATGTGCATATATATCAATAGTGCCAGATTTCAACCTGCCATCTCTGCCATGCTTTTTGGTGATGGTTTGGCGTTGTGTTGTGGATGAGGTTGGGGGAAAAGTAACTATCAAGCTGCTTTCTTCATGCAAAGAATGGATTAAAATGTTTTTCCACAATAAAGCACAATCTTGGCCAGACCTGACCTGAGCTTGGCCCTTTTGAAAAAGAGCTGCAGGTTTGGCCATGAAATAACCATGTTGTCCTGGCTTTATTTCTCAATATTATTTCAACATGGCATTGAAATTTCAATGGAGATAAAACTTGCTATGTTTAAATCTTTCCAGAGATACAGTGCTGAGTTGTGTTTTATATTTATTTATTTAATATTTATATTTCTTTCTAAAAGGAAACACTGAGGTTGGATTGGCGTTCTTCCAACCCAGTATACAGGTAGTTCTTGACTTAGATCACTCACTTAGGGAAGTCCAAAATTACGGTGGACCCCAGAAAAAGGTACTTAGGACCCAGATTCAAAGTTTCAGCCATATCCCCCACTGTAACATGACTGAATTTGGGGTGGTCAAAAACCTGACCCACGTTTATTTCATCTGCAGCATCCTGCAATGACATGTCCATGATTTACAACATTTTTGCCAGAAACTGGCATTTCCGGTTTCTAGCAAAAAAATGCCCTATAGCAGCGGTTCTCAACCTGTGGGTCGCGACCCCATTTGGGGTCGAACGACCATTTCACGGGGGTCGCCAAACAATGCAGTCCGCCATTTTTTCCCCTTTTCCTTAGCTGTTCTACTCCCTCTTATTCTATTGGCTTTTGAAAGCCAATAGAATAGACTGTCTTGAATAGAGTCTAATTCTATTGGCTTTCAAAAGCCAATAGGAATTGTCCAGGCTGTCTCTGCCCTGCTGAGCCCGCCAAAAGTCCCAGTCTGCAAACGGTGCTGCAAGTTGTCTGCAGCGAAGGCGAGCTGTCTAGAAGTTTCCACCCCTCCCTGCTGAGCAACTATTAAAAATGTAAGTAAAAGAGGGCCAGAGGTGGGAGGCCGGTGGGCGCAGGGAGGGTTGCTGGCGCGCGTGGGGCCTGGCAGGTGCCTTACCTCCCTTGGGCTGGGCCAGCTGGTGGCCCAGCCGGTGGTTGCCCTGCGCCGTCGCTGCCCCTTGCCAGCTACGCCTCGGCCAGCGCAGGGGGCGGCACCACGCATGCACGGCGCTCCAGGGCAGGCAAAGTCCTCGATTTATGACCGGTTGGGGTCCTCGACTTACGACCGGTTGGGAAGTCCTCAACTTACGACCGGTTGGGAAGTCCTTGACTTACGACCGGTTGGGGGTCGCGGCATTAAAAAGGTTGAGAACCACTGCCCTATAGAGACCAATGGGTTCACTAAATGATTGCAACATTCATTTATTAACAACTGCAAAACAAGGTCATAAAATCAGATATCGTCATGTGATAACTCATGACTGTAGTTGAGAGTTCAATTACAATCATAAATCAAGGATTGCCTGTATAGTAACCTGATATATCAGTTGAATTCAGTGAGTAGGTGCAGTTCATCAGTTCTTCTCCCAGCAGCTATGAAGTCTTGTATATCACTTTGTAGTTCAAACTAAAATATCTATCTGCCTGTCTATCATCTATCTACCTATTAATTAACGTGCCTATCTATTTATCAAGTTTATATGGCTGCCCTTCTCCCACAAAGAGACTCTGGGTGGTGTACAAAAAAATAACTAAAAACATTCTGTAGAAGCAGACTAAAAAACAAACAAAAGCAACATCTCAAAAGGGGGAATGCATCAAGATTATTACATGTGATACAACCAAAATATCTTTCTGAATGCAGGACAGCAACCCACAGTGTTGAATAAGCCATCTGTTTCTGATGTCTAATTAGAGAATAAGTTTATATAAGAGCTCCAAATCCTGTCTTTATCTGGCTAGTTTTACAAACCTTAATCTTTTGCTTTTCATCAAGCAATCTCAATTTGGACTGGGGGTTTTGTTGTTGTTATTTCACAAACATGGCAGGAAATCTGTTTGCTTTTATAGTTAATTTGAGATTCGTTTATGGATATCCATGATAACTTTCCAAAACTTATCAGGAAATATATCTAGTTCATTTCACACCTGCTACTACGGGCAGTCCTTGACTTACAACCATTCATTTACTGACCATTTGAAATTACAATAGCACTGAAGAAAGTGATTTACAACAGGTTCCACGCTTACAACCATCACAGCATCCCGATGACCATGTAACCAAAATTTGGGCACTTGGCAACTGGCATGTATTTATGACTGTTGCAGCATCCTGGGGTCATGTGATTACCATTTACAACCTTCCCAGTTCATTTGGGAAGTTGGATTCGCTTAACAATTGCAGTGATTCACATAACAATCTTGGCAAAAATCTTTGTAAAATTGGGTACAACTCACTTAACAATGCCTTGCTAAGCAATGGAAATTCTGGTTTCAGTTGTATTTGTAAGTTGAGGATTATTTGTATTTGTATCTGTATTTTCACCCTGCAGCTTCAAGAAAAGTTTGTCGGAAGTTCTAATTGCTCATGCAATAAATTAAGACCAGAGTAGTTTTGGATTTTTTTCACATATTGCCAGAAGCATGCGAAAATGCTGTACGTATTATCATTAACATTTAATCTGGGGTGTTTTTTTCTCAGATAAAAATCATATTTTGTGTTAAGAGTCATAGGATTATTCAGTAATTAACTGATCTCTTAATTAACTTTCCACAATGGAAGTCATTCTTGATGTAACCTGGGACCATTTCTTAAAGATTTCTTGAGCCATAAACATTCCCAATCTCTTTGTGGTTTCTTGGTCTAATTATTATATATGCAAAGAAGATGTATTTAATATTGTGGCAGGTTTAAATTCTTTTATCTATTTTTCTAATTCAACTTTTAAAAAGCTTGCTGATTTGCTTAAAAACTATGAGACGTCTGATTATTATTGCAGCTTTTTTTTTGAAAAACACATACACACAAAAGTGCTCCATTCTGACAATTCATGTATTAACTGTATTAAATATTTTTTTGCTGATGCAGTTTTCAATCCTGTTACATGTAGTACTCATTTAGCAACCACAGTTGGAACACTAACTTGGTTGTTAAGCAAAACACTTAGATTTTAACTTCAGCATCTTTTGCTTTACAGTTCTGCAAACTTCATAAATGCTAATATTGGTCGTAAAGTTATTTTTTAATCACTGTCGTAACTGTGAATGGTCAATGAATGAAGCAATGAAATAACTAAAGAAGAGCAAAGAAAATATTTGCTGCTGTTAGAATAGGACATGAAAAAAAGGAAATGAACATTCCAAGGCAGACTTTGTTATGCCTGTCTGAAAAAGAAGCAGAATGGTATTACAATTAATTCAAGCACTGCTTTGTTGCTTTTATAGGCAACTGATGAAGGGAGCAGTTGTTAAATTTGATCGATAATCACATTCTGGACCTCTTAATATAGATGTATACATACCATGGGATTGAAAATTAAACTAAATTATCTTTCTGGGCTGCCAACATCTGTATTTCTGTGATTACTGTCTTTCAACCATTAGTCACAGAAAGAGCAGAGAGCTTGAATAAAAACCTTATTCCGGGTACCACTGGAAAACTATCTCTGCTTTTAAGGAGGAACATAATAGCAAGAAAAGCCAAGATTGGTCCCCTCTGGTTACCAAAGAGAAAACTGCCTCTCCAATTTTTACTTTGTTATCAAGTAGATTCATAGAATCTTAAAACAAAGGGATTGAAAAGGAATCTTAAAAATCATCTGATCAAATCCCCTGCCCAGTGCAATTTCTGTGACTACAGCTTCCCTGACAGAGTTGCCATCTGGCCTTTAAAATCAAGATGGAACCACTGAAGGAATGTCTATCATCTCCCAAAGCTTTGTGATACTGACAATAGACACTGTAGACCAGGGTGTCAAACTGGCGGCCCGCAGGCCAAATGTGTCACTCAGTAGCCACGTCTACACCAGCTCCGCAAAGGCAAAAAACATTACGGTATGTTACGTGATGCGATCAGGTTTGACACCCGTGCTGTAGACCCAATTCCTTGTTTAGTTACTCAGTTGCATTCCAATAACCAGGTTGTTAAGCAAAATGGTTGCTAAGTGAAAACATGACAGAGAGAGAGAGAGAGAGATGCTGGGAAGATTATTGGTTATTACCATCACATTCAGTTGGTGTTCTCCATACAGTTGCTTCAATATTGCTTTCACTCTGAAATATGTTGTGGGCAAGCATACAAAACATAGTTATAAATGTATGTATTGGTCAGAAAGTGAGTTTTTATTACGGTTGTATTTGCAAACGGTCGCTAACCGAGATAGTCGCTAAACAAGGAATGGGTGTATTATATTTCATTGTTTTTGTGTAGAGTGTTTAAATTCTTTATAGTATATAATTACAGAAATTTTCTTGAGATTTCTGTAGTGGTTATAATTTTTACAAGGATGGGTTGCTAGCCTGATGCCCAAACCTCCTCCTTTCTCATCCAGACTTGGGACCACCATGGCAGAGGATCTAATGCTAATGCTAAAAATATAATAATACTAATAACAACAAATGTTAAGCAATTGTTTTATTTTCTCTCTCTCTAAGAATATGACAGTATCTACTTTAGAATATAGGTCAAAGGAAGAATAGAAAATATATATATTTTTTTATCCAGGTTGCCTTGAAGAGTTCTTGAAACTCAAAAACTTGGGATGATTTTGTAAACCTTCATTTGGCCTAATATTGCCTGTGTGGATTTTAATTTGTTTTTCCATCACCATCAGAGTAATGAAACTTTTCTCCAGATTTTTAGATCTGGGGAAAACTACCATTAAGCTTTTAGATGAAATCATTCTGACTCTCCCAAGGATATATTTGCAAGAGAAAATGATCGTTGTAATATGATAAAGTAACATAGGCTTACTTTAATTTTTAAGGGATACTAAAACCAGGGAAATTACTGTATGTCCCATTTCATGGACTCAAGGAAAATTAGGGGTTGGTATTGTGCTTAAGCATTACTTTATGTTATTTGCCTTACCTTGTAGAGTACCGTTATTCATTTTTTCTTGCAAATACATGCCTCTTTTGCCCTCTCAGGTGTTTTTTACCTAATTGCTGTCTGCTAGTCCATGCAGCCTCCAAAATACCATTATAATGAATCTTATAAGCACAGAGCTCTGAAGGATTATATCCTGAAATCAAGAAAGTCTGTGTATCTCTTTATGTCTAATTTTAATTTATATTATTATTTTTTTAATACAAAGGATATTTCTGCTGTTCTGTATAGCAGGTGAACTAAATCTTTTTATCAGTAGGATTATTTATGCATTACAGCTTGTTATACTCTTCATTAGTCTTTAAAATGCATTTACTACTGTGTGTTTGCCTGTCAATCTTTTACAGCAAACCTATGATTTTCCCCTGCAGTTGTGCTGCTTTAGTTCTGTATGCAAGTCCACTGCCCACGTAAAGCCAATAAATGGGTTTCCTCCTCTAGAACTAAGCACTGTTTCTCATTCAGAATAGCACTCTGTGACTCAGCACAGAAATACATAATTCTGAATTAATGGAAGAAAAAAAGCTCTAGAACAACCTGTAAAAATCGCTTTAGACTGGTTATTTGGGAAATGCCTACAAATTTAGGAGGCTCCAAGCTTTATCCCTATTGCTGAGTAATTTCTTAAATATTTATATTATATTTATATTAAAAGATCATAATATCACAATACATAGATAGGAGTGAAATTTTCACATATATATATAAAGGATACTTAAGTCTTTTTCTCCCTAATCCTATGAATTATATTTATCTGTATTATTTGTGGTGGGAATTTGTATTGATTGAAAAGCCATTGTCTTTTCTGTTTGGTTTTCTTTCTTTACTCAACAGGTGATCCAGCTCCTGGATGGAGATTAGTTAGTTTATATGAATGTATGACCTACCAAGCTCCCTAAACTCAGAGCAGTTTACATTAGAATTAAAAGCCTATGTTTGCATGTGTAATAGCTTTAAATATAAAGATGTGTGAGAGAGTGTATATCTACAGGTATATTAAATGTTACTGCAATAAAAAATAACAGCCCAGTGCCATACAGTCATAATACACAATACTAAATGTCCATTGCCAGATGCCTGGTGCCACAGAACTGTTTTCATGCCTCTGTGAAAAGCAAATAAAGATGGGGCCACTTTACTAGGGTAAAGTGTTCCACAACAGGACCCACTTTTTAAAAAAAATAAATTCTGCCTTTGGAGCAAAGCTGGCTGAGGAATTCTGGGAGTTGAAGTCCACAAGTCTTAAAGTTGCCAAGGTTGAGAATCCCTGCTTTGGAGCCTTGTGCCTTTGGTCTCTTGATCAGGCAGGACTATAAATACATCATCCCTTCTTGTTTGCTGAGGCTAGGCAGATTCCTTTGGAAAAGATGGACCATAAGGTATCTCAGAGCCAAGCCATAAATTGTAACATCCCATTCCTTGAATAAGATGTTTGCTTGGCAGTTAATGCAGCAACTGAAGAATTGGCGCTTTAAGCTAAGGCAGAGTGGGCACTAGTCTTAGGTGCCCAAACCTAGGCTCCCTTCCTGCTGAATCATTCGTAAAATGCAAATCTTGGTGTCAGTGGGAAGTGGCACCTCAGTCAGTGTAGCCTGGGGTTCCATATACCTTGAGCCAGCATTGATTGCATTGCAGTTGTTGCTCTCATCTGCTAATAGCTTCCTTTCCTATCAGCTTAATTGCATTTGTGGGCTTTGATTTGTTTTCCAACCCATTGCTGCATTTCCAGCAAATATTTGCTGAAATAATTTTCATAGCACTAGATGAGAATGTCCCAAAGGTGCTTTTTCAAGAGGCAACGGGACTTCCTTCCTTTGAAGAAGTTTCACTTCTCATCTAAGAAGCTTCTTAGCTCTGACTGGATGGTGGGGAAGGGAAAGATTTATATTCCTTGTAGACAGCTGGTCATTTGCATTCTTTTAGAGAGCTGTTGAGGCCATCTGGAGGTTTATCTGTGTCCTCAGTAGTGCAAATGAATGTGGAGCCTTCTTAAAACTGCTGAAAGGACCCTGCTATAGACTGGAGATAGTAGATGGTGTCCTATCCCTCCCCCTCCGTGGAGACAGGCCTATTCAATTTTGACATAGATGGCCTCTTTAACCCCTCTTTCAAACTAAGGGTCCTCTCAGTCCAAAATGTGGACTTTGCTGTCTTTGAAAGAGTGGCATTTGTCTTTTAAATGCAGATGGACTGCGGAAACTTGTCCTGATGGGTTTGTTCTCCTGTGTTGTGCCTATGGTTGTTTTGTTTCCCCCATGTACAAATCTCACTGTGCTGCCCTGCATATACCACGTTGCTCAGTTTGTGTTGGTGTTTTATCCTTGTGGTAGACAAGCTTCTGCCTTAGTGTATTCTTGGGTTTAAAGTGTGCACGTACGTTGTGTTGGCTGAAGATCCTCCTAAGCCAGCGGTTCTCAACCTTTTCCGGGGCTCGACCCCGGCCCGCGGCGCGACAGCCCGCATCGCAAAGGGGAAAAAATGGCGGACCAAAATTTTTTTTAAAAAAATGGCCGACCAAAAAAAAATGACGGGCCCGCATCGCGCATGCGCAGCGCGACAGCCCACATCGCAAAGGGGGGGAAAATGGCGGACCCAAAAAAATTTTTTTTAAAAAATGGCGGGCCCGCATCACGCATGCACGGCGCAACGGCCCGCATCGCAAAAGGGAAAAAAATGGCAGACCAAAAAAAAATAGCCGACCCCCCCCCAAAAAAATGGCAGACTGCGGTGTTTGGCGACCCCCGTGAAATGGTCATTCGACCCCAAATGGGGTCATGACCCACAGGTTGAGAACCACTGTCCTAAGCTTTTCAGATATTCCTGCAAAGCGATATTCCTGCGAAGCAAAATATCTTCAAAGAAAAACAAGAAATTACAGTTGCCTCTTGAAAAAGTACAACTATGACCTGGATGGCTGAGAATCTCCCTAGCCAATTAGATGGGAATGGATTTCCACATCGCACTAAACTCTGATTAGTTTTCATTTTGGTTTAACTTGTAAAGCCAGACAGTTTTGCTTAATTTGATAAGCTATAACAGATAAAAATTGGGCTGTGAACTCATCCAGATTTATTAAAAAGTTAGGTAACTTTGACCACACCATCTTATAATTTAATCAGAAACTTTGCTGCTGTTTGTTACATTGTTACAGCTCATTATATTTGGTTCTCAAGTCTCTATAGCAGTCAGTTTATTAGAATTATATCCAACATTTTCTTCAGACCCTCAAGGCAGTGTACATAATACTCTCATTTTTACACAAAACGACTGCTCTATGTAGTGCATTGGGCTGAGAGAAAATCACATGTATCCTAGTAAGCTTCTTTGACTGAGGGTCTTCCCTATACCAAACCAACATTTGAGCTTTTACAATATAAACTTTTCAAGCAAAAATTTGGCAATGCTATGGTTCAATTTATGTATCATATTAATTCATAATTAAATTGCTGGAACTTTGTTCTTTTAGGTTTTTCCCTATTTCCTAAAGTAAAATTGCAATAACCATAAATCATAAGAAAATGCATATGCTGTACAATTATTTTGAAAAATGAGAAATGATTAGGATCTAAAAATTGTAGAAGTGTATCCTTTGACCATAAACTTTAATCAAAAAATGTGAGTGAAACCTCTAGCATTTTAGTCAGCCAGCTGTCAGTTAATTGAAAGACATGAAGACTTTCCATAGGAAACTCTGAAATCAGACACTAATACCTTGATGTACTGATGCATTGTGTCCTTGTTTATCTGCCTTAATAATAATAATAAAGTTGGAAGGGACCTTGGAGGTCATCTAGTCCAACCCCCTGCTCAGGCAGGAACATTTTCCAGCTATTTTAAGGCATATTGAAAGCTCAAATGCTTCTCTTTCATGTCTTTAATCTTGAATCATAACTTTAATAAGATCACTCCTAACACAGAATGCATTATTTAAACAAATATGTAAAACATTCCAGAGAGGAAAATACTGTATTAAATTCCTTCAGAAGCATCAAAGCAACTTTTCAGATTGAGTACCATTTGACGCTTTCCTATTCTCCATTATCACCATAACAAACTATATTTTCTTTTCCTTGAAAGCCTCAGTCTTGAAGAAGTCAATACAAGTGTGCACAGAATTGGCAAAGAGGATTCTTACAAAATAAGAATTCCAGTGCTCAGGTGAGCTACTTCAAACCTGAAGAAACAAACCACACTGGCGAGAATTGGAAATATTTTATTGTAAATACCAAAAATATGTATTTTTGAGACCAAATTTTCTTGGTGTATATGAAATATTTATTTAATTAAAGGCATTTTTCCCACAGAATTAAATAGCTAAAATAACTCCTAGAATTTCTATTTATTGATGAATAAAGTATTTTACTTCGACGCCCTTTTGCTCGCCACTGAATCCATTAGACACAAAAGGATTGTGCAAAATGCATAGAATAAGATAAGAAGCAAAAGACAAAATGTATTGTGACACTGTTGTGCCATTTAGATAAGAAGTGCACTTCAGTCATCTTGTAAAAAGAACTGAAAGAATGGACTTCTGTAGGAGAGTCTTGTCCAATTTTATCCATTTCACATGTGCACGTCCTCTATGAAGCAGTCTTCCTAGTCTTCTCATTTTATGTCCTGTTCTATCTTTCAAGTATTCACTCCGTGCCAGGGAGGGTTCAGAGAGCATTTTCCACAACCTATCCCACTTCTTTCTCAAACAGACCAAATAGAAAAGGACTGAACTTGCCTTAACAACAGTTTGGACAATACTTAATGCTACCTGAAGTAATCTATTGTTTGTCTAAGGCAGGGGTAGGCAACCTTGGCTCTTTTATGACTCATGGGCTTCAACTCCTAGAATTCTGCTCAGGAATTCTGGGAGTTGAAGCCCATGAGTCATAAAAGCCAAGGTTGCCTACCCCTGGTCTAAGGTATTTCTGTTCTCCAGAAGGGCACCATCGTCAAGTACCGAGCCTTATAGAGAAACTGGAATCTGAAGAATAAGAGGAGTGTCCTCCCACTTCTCTTTCTGGCTTCACCCTGAGAAAAGGAATATTCTGTAAGTTAGACAAAATGGTCTTTTGAGATTCTCACGTTTGTGGGAGGCGAAACTGGATGGACAATTTCTCAACAGCAAGACTCCCATTTAGCAATGAAGCACTGCCAAAGAAAATATCCAAATAGCCTTTGGAATATTTCCTCTGAATTTAATTTATGCCTGATTTGCCGATTGCTAGAGATGATTGTAATAATAAAAGACAAAACACTTTGTCTTGGTCACTTTGTAACTAACTAAGTGCAAAAATAACACATCAGTGACAAATTTCTCTTAAATTATTTTCTCCTTTGAAATGATTTCCGTAACATGCTCTCCTTCATTAATGAGAATACATTAAAAAAAATACAAGAGAATTTCTCTGCCTGCCATTGCTTTTATAATTTTCTACAGTTCCTCTGAAGTATCACAGTTCAGAAAGTGTCACATGAGAAACCTATGTTTCAAGCATTGCATAAAAAGGCTGTATTAAATACTCAGTTTCAGATGGAACTACCAGCTTGAATACTTTATTTGGCCATAGTAACTTTGATTCTTGCAGAATCCCCCATAAACCCATCCTTGGAAGTTTGAAGCAGGGTTTAGGTTATTAATATTGCTAATTTGTAAGGAATTCTCAAAGTTTAACATTTCATACATTTGAGAATGTCATTCCCAAATTCCCCCCCCCCAGCCCAAAAGGTCCAACAAACTATGATGTAGCAAGGGTTTCAGAAAAGAATTTCTTAATAGGCCTTCAAGGAATTTTTATATATAATTTTATAAAGATAAATAGGAAGATATACTTTCAATCAAATACATTTTGATCTGAGTTACATATAGATACCTAAAAAATGCCATTTGCTGGAAAGTAACTAATCCTGCAATAACAAGATATCAACATTGTCATGAACTCCTTGCAAAAGCAGCTCTCCAGGATAATTAACTATCTTCCGTCGTTTTGCAGCTTTCAGAGTTCCCACTAAAGCCTCAAAAAGGTTGGCACATTTCTCATCCTCAAACAGCACTCCAAACTTCACACTCAATGTCCCATCAGGATCTGGACAAAAAAAAAAACCATGAGGATGAAACGGCATATTAACACTTTAGGTCCAATAAGTCTTGACCTGTGGATTTTTTAAGATTTCTGATTTCATTTAATAAGATTATTGTATCTGCATCCAAATTCATCAAAATGTAAATGTGAAAATACAACCAATGTGTTAACTTTTAAACAGAACATACACTTGGAGATACAAATAGTAAAAATCACTACTAAATCCAAATCCATTAGATCAAATAGCAAACTATATCAATCTCTACAACATTATTTTAGGTTTGCTGACGCTGCTCAAGGAGTTATCAAGAAAAATCTTTAACTTAAGGTTAGAAAAAACACGTTTTAACACTTTTTTTTAAAGTTAATCTTCCATTTTTACATTTTTAATCACTGAAAACTGCTTTGTGACTACTGAATAATACTCATGAAAATCTAGTATCATTTAGGTCCAAAGTAACTCAAGGTAGTCACGATTAATAATCTGGCTTCATATGTGTTAGCCATGGTTTGTTGAATAAATCACAACTAGATGGGTTTTCCTACATGTAAGTTATAAAAATATTTTACAAATCACACTTTGCGTAATACACTAAGCTAAAAGCAACAAAAAAACTTATTTTTTTAACCTGTTGTGATTAGTAAACATGAATATCTCCTGAAATTAAAGTCAGTGGGGAAAAAATAAGATTGCATTTAAATGCCCTTTCCAGAATTTACAAACTGCTACAAACCTACAAATAGGCAACAGACTATTGGTTAAAACCTAAACTTAACACTAGCAATTTGAATTGAACCAACATGCACATAAGAATCCAATTTTATTTTAAAAGCGGGAAAATTATGAAAAAAAATCCAGGCTTAAATAGTCTGGGGGCTCCCATGCTGTTCTTATTATCTCTTTAGTATCAATACTTATATCCTATTGGTGTTGGAAAAGTTCTCTGGACTTGGATAGCTAAGAGCAAACAAATTGATCATCAAACCAATCAATTCAGAGTTCTCACAGGTTTCAAATTATCTCACTTTGGATACATTATGTGGAAACAAAATTCTCTGGAGAAGTCTATAATATTGGGAAAGGTAGAAATAAAGACAGAGGATGGCTTAATCAAAGTGGTGATAAGTGCACCATTGAAAGACCAGCTTGCTGGCACATAGACAATAATTTACATTCTGTAACTAAACTTTTATCAGATTGGCTTCAGGCAAAAGCCTTAACCACTTCCTTTAATGTTTGAACTGTTGCCAGAACTCTTTATTGAGTTCCATCCAATCTATTCCATGTTTTAAGAGCAAAATCTTGTATCTTGAGTTTTGACTGTCCAAGTTTTTTATTAATTTTCCAATATTGCATTTACATATTTGAAAAGTAGCGTGGCAGTTGAGCATCGTGATTCCATTACATTTAAATATCATCAGTACAAATCTCAAATTATTTCAACAACAAAATTCCCTCTCTTTCCCCCATAAGATCTACTGTCATATTCAGATCAATACAGTTCTTATTCTATCAATCAAACAAAAAATACCTTTCTAATATTCATTAATAATCTTCAGTCTATACATATCTTGATTTTTTTTTAAAAAAATATTTTATTGATTTTATAATTTTAAACAACAAAAAGAAAAAACCAAATTAAATACAACTCAACTTAATACATTCTTTTTCAACTTTCTCCCACACTAAACAAAAACATTCTTTTAAATGCATATATACAATAAATAACTATGGGTGTTGCTCGGCAGCACCCCCCCTACCACATCCCCTTTCTTCCTCCCTATCTCCTACTTCCCTCCTCCTCTCTCCCTCCCTCTCTCCACCCTCCTCTCCTCCAACCATCCTACTTCCTTCCCCTCTTTCACTACTCCCTCACAGCCCCCTCCAGATGTAGTACAGAGGTACTGTCCGAGCAACCCCTCTTCTATCATTAAATATTTCTTACTTATATATTGCAAGTATTACAGTTGAGTACACTATTACACCCCCCAACCTACCCCCCCACACTTCCCAGAGTGAATACAGGGTAAAGAAAAAAAAAGAAACCCCCACTATATTAAACAAAATTATATAAATCCTAATAAAAATTTAATTATATGCTAAATACAATTTCTTAGATTGATATTTCCCTTGAATATAGTCTATCCATTTTTTCCATTCTAACATATATTTTTCATTCGAATAGTCTTTCAAATATGCAGATATTTTGGCCATTTCCGCCAAATTTATAACTTTCAAAATCCATTCCTCGATAGATAGGTTATTGTCTAAAAGATGGAATGTCAAATACATATCTTGATTAATTTGACATTCCATCTTTTAGACAATAACCTAATAAGTTTTTCTTAAGTTTAATTTTGCATTAATATTTAAATGTAACGTTTAATCTTTATCATTTCCAGATTTTAAATGATCCCAGATTCTCAGTCTTCTCTCTCATATTTACGGCTAATAATTTTCTTTTCCTTTTTTCTACTTCTTTCCTTTCTTCCTTTCCAGAAAAAGAGAAAGCTAATATACAAATTTAATTATTAGTATTTATACTTCTAAGTTTTATTTATTTAACCTGTATCTCAACTCATGATAATATCTTAAATTCAAATCTTAATTATCTATAAACATTCAAACTTTTAGCAAATCAGTAACCTATATATGAGATCTAAAATAGAATATATTTAAATGGATAGAATATGTATCTTGAGTTTTATACCCTACTTTTCAAATGGGGCTTTCTCTGTAGGTTCTCCTACATTGGAGATTTTCTCCAGTACAGTGCCTTCCAGAAACATTAGACTTAAACATTAAACATTGGATGGGTGTTAACAGATTAAGGCTCAACCCCAATAAGACAGAGTGGCTGTGGGTGATGCCTCCCAAGGACACTTCTATCTGTCCTTCCATTACCCTGGGGGGTGAATCTATAAACCCCTCAGAGAAGGTTCGCAACTTGGGTGTCCTCCTCGATCCACAGCTGACATTGGATCATCATTTGTCTGCAGTGGCGAGGGGGGCATTTGCCCAGGTTCGCCTGGTGCACCAGTTGCGTCCTTACTTGGATCGGGAGTCGCTCCTCACAGTCACACATGCCCTTGTCACCTCGAGGATCGACTACTGCAACGCTCTCTACATGGGGCTACCCTTGAAGAGTGTTCAGAGACTACGATTAGTGCAAAATGCAACTGCGCAAGCAGTTGTGGGCCTTCCTCGTTGTGCCCACATTTCATCAACTCTACGCATGCTGCATTGGTTGCCTATTGGTCTCCGAGCCCAATTCAAGGTGTTGGTTATTACCTATAAAGCCCTTCATGGCATGGGACCAGGATACTTACGGGACCGCCTTCTGCCACATACTTCTCTACGACCGGTGAGAGCGCACAGGGTCGGCCTCCTCCGGGTCCCGTCAGCGAAACAATGTCGTCTGGCGGGCCCTAGGGGGAGGGCTATCTCTGTTGTGGCGCCCGCCCTCTGGAACCAACTGCCTCCTGAAGTCTGCATTTCTCCAACTCTCCCGACCTTCCGGAAAAACCTAAAAACTCATCTTTGCCGGCAAGCCTGGGGATGATTGTAGTTGATTGTTGCATTGAATGTGTGTGTGTTTTTTTTATTGGTTTTTAGATATCTTGTTTGGGTTTTTATATTGTAATTCTCTGTTATATATATGTTGTTAGCCACTCCGAGTCCCCGGAGAGGAGCGGCATACAAACCCAAATAAATTAAATTAAATTAATACATTGGAAATTATATCAGTTCTAGTCTAACACATTTAGTCTATTAATTTTGCATTCCTTCTACAGCCATTTAGTCATACTTACTTTTGGTCCCCAGCCGTCGAATTTCTTCAACTAGCAGGTTGATTTCATGTTCAACGTTCATTGTAACCTACAAATAAATCATTGCCTTATAAATTTGTTCTTTTTCGCTTTCTTTCATATTCAAAACATGTATTGAGACTTTAAAAGATTCATGTGCAGTTAGGGACACAATTGAATGCATGTCGGGGAGGGGGGTCCTTTTTTATCAGTTCACATTTTCAAAGAGACAATTATCTTCCTTATTAAGCGACTTACACGTATTTGGAAGTCAGATAAAATGCTGTGTATTTTGCAAAGGAAAATCTCAAAATGCATGGGGCACCTTTATATATAAAGCATTTACTTGTGTTAAATATCCTAGTATTTAAAATGCCTTTATGTTAGGAAATTCTTTTACTTTTATTCTCTTATAAAAGAACTGAAATGGAAATGGGCAGGTCACATAGCAAGACAAACTGATGGGAGGCGAACCAAGGCAGTCATAGAATGGATTCCACTTGATTAAAAAAAAGTCCACGAAAGAGACCTAAAACGAGTTGGATTGATGACCTCAGCAAGCATTGCAGGCCCAATTGGCAAAAGAAAGCTCAGGACCATATTGTTTGGAAATATACTGGAGAGGCCTTCGTCCTGCAGTGGATAGACCTGGGGTAGACAACCTTGTCTCTTTTATGACTCGTGGGCTTCAACTCCCAGAATTCCTGAGCCAGCATGGCTCAGCTTGGAAACCCCTCCCTTTCCCCTCAGCGTGGCTGGCTCAGGAATTCTGGGAGATGAAGTCCAAGAGTCATAAAAGAGCCAAGGTTGCCTACCTCTGGGATAGACAATGGTTAAAATGATGAACGATGATATTAGGAAATGTAGCAAAAGGGGCTGTTCTGTACCTAAATAGCATAACAATTATTTCAAGTTTTATATTTCTCTGAAAAGCACATGATCTTGCATTTAAGGTAATTCTTCCCTTTCCTCCCCTTAAATGGAGATTTGACACCCCCCCAAAAATCTTGCCTGCCCCTTTTGCTACGGTATTTGCAGAGCAAATCTAAGATTATGTTTCTACTTTAAAATATAACTCATTTGGGAAAAAGAACTTACTTTCATATGCAAATGCAGAATTTCAACATAATTTCACCAGAACCAGATAAGAACACAAACAACTTGAAAAGCTGCCACCCTTTTAACCAGCTTTCTTCAACAGACCTCTATAGTAGTCCTCAATTTACAACTACAATTGGCACCAGAATTTCAGTTGCTAAATGCTTGTTAAGTGAGTCATGCCTGCTTTTATGACCTTTTTGCCGGGATTGTTAAGCAAATCACTGCAGTTGTAAGTGAAGAATGCAGTTAATAAGCAAATCTGGCTTTCCCCATTGATGATGCTTATCAGAAGCCAGCTAGGAAGATTGCAAGCAGCAAATGCTTATCGGAAGCCAGCTGGGAAGGTTGTAAGCAGCAAACACGTGACCCTGGGATGCTGCAACCATTGTAAATAATGCCAGTGGCCAAGCACGCTAATTTTGATCCTGTTACAATGGGAATGCTACGAAGTTCGTAAGTACAAGTTGTAACTTACTTTTTTCACTGCTGTTGTAACTTCAAATGGTCGCTATAAGTCGAGAGTGCCGGTACAGGTTAAGAGTTTTGCTAACCTATTAATAGGTATAGTATCATCAACAAATTGGTATCTACCATAGCAACCAGACCAGGGCTCTTCAAACTTGGCCCTTTTATGACTTGTCGACTTCAACTCCCAGAATTCCTCAGCCAGCATGCCTGGCTGAGGAATTCTGGGAGTTGAAGTTCACAAGTCATAAAAGGGCCAAGTTTGAAGACCCCTGATCCAGACTTTGCCGAAGTACCACCTCTTCAAAATCTTCTACATCAAAAGGCATTGCAAGAGCAGCCTTCCATTTATATAAACTAGTTCAAGCAAATAGGGAATATATATATTATTATTATTTTGCTAACCAATGGCAGTTTCCTGACAAGACTACTCAAAATCTATGCAGGGATCCACCCACATAGGAGAACTGCCCCTGCTTCGTATTGCAGCAATTATCTTCAGAAAATGTCAATATTCAGTTAATCAGAAAAAGTGCAAACAGACTCCTGATTTTTGGCTGTCAGTCTTAACACCTCTCTCCTACAAGTCTTTTCACTATAAGAATCTGTCTTTTTAAAAATAAATAAATAAATGAGGTCCCAACATTGAAATTTTATATGCATGTCTAATGAAAAGATAATAATAATAATAATAATAATAATAATAATAATAATAATAATAATAATAATAATAATAATAATAAAAAAAGTTGGAAGGGACCTTTGAGGTCATCTAGTCCAACCCCCTGCTCAGGCAGGAAACCCTATACCATTTCAGACAAATGGCTGTCCAGTCTCTTCTTAAAAACTTCCAGTGTTGTAGCATTCTCCGCTTCTGCAGGCAGGCTGTTCCACTGGTTAGTTATTCTAACTGTCAGGAAGTTTCTCCTTAGTTCTAGGTTGCTTCTCTCTTTGATTAGTTTCCATCCGTTGCTTTTTGTCCTGCCTTCAGGCGCCTTGGAAAATAGCTTGATTCCCTCTTCTTTGTGGCAGCCCTTGAGATATTGGAATACTGCTATCATGTCCCCCCTCGTCCTTCTCTTCGTTAAACTAGACATACCCAATTCCAGCAACCGTTCTTTGTTGCTCTTCTCTGTGTTGGTCTTTTTGGCAGCTGCAGCACACTGCTGGCTCATATTTAAATGATTGTCCACTAGGACTCCGAGGTCCGTCTCACAGTTACTACTATTGAGCAAGGTACCCCCTATACTATACCTGTACATTTGGTTTTTCTTGCCTAAATGTAGAACCTTACTTTTTTCACCATTGAATTTCATTTTGTTAGATAGTGCCCAGTGTTCAAGTCTGTCCAGATCCTCCTGTATCCTAAGCCTGTCTTCTGGAGTGTTGGCTATTCCTGTCAGCTTGCTGTCATCTGCAAATTTGATGATTTCCCCATCTATCCCCTCGTCCAAGTCATTGATGAAGATGTTGAAGAGCACTGGGCCCAGAACAGAGCCCTGGGGCACCCCACTACACACTTCCCTCCATGTAGATGCAGTTCCATTGAGGACCACACGCTGAGTACGGCTGGTCAGCCAGCTACAGAACCATCTGGTGGTAATGCTGTCTAACCCATATTTTTCTATCTTAGAATCTCAACATCTTTTTTACATCGTGGTGCCCAAAACTGGATGCAGTATTCAAAGTGTGACCTTACCAAGGCATTGTAAAGTGGTATTAATACTTCACGTGATCTTGATTCTATCCCTCTGTTAATGCAGCCCAGCCCTGTGTTGGCTTTTTTGGCAGCTGCAGCACACTGCTGGCTCATATTTAAATGATTGTCCACTAGGACTCCGAGGTCCTTCCCAAGCCCTCTTTAAGTTTATTGAAATTAGCTCTCTTAAAGTCCAAGACTCTAGACTGTGTTCTATTGCTTGTGCTTCCATAATGTTGAATTCCAATATTGCATGATCACTTCCTCCCAAGGTTCCTGTGGCTTCAACACCTTCTATCATTTCATCTCTTTTAGTGAGAATTAGATCCAAAATGGCTAATCCCCTAGTTCCCTTCTCTACTTTTGGGGACACAAAATTGTCTGCTAGGTTTGCAAGGAATCTGTTTGATCTTCCACTTGGTGCAGAGTTTGTCTCCCAGTTGATGTCAGGGTAGTTAAACTCCCCCATTACTATTGTGATGTGCTTCCTACATACCTTAGTTAGCTGACTAGCAAAAAGTTCATCTATTTCGTCTGTTTGGTTGGGTGGCCTGTAGTAGTATACACCTATGGTAATGTCGTTTTTTCCCCCTTTTATATTGACCCAAATTTATTCAAGCATTTTTCATCATTGTTCATTAAGTTGGATGAAACTTACACCTAAGAAACTTGTACAACTGCATCCTAGGCAGGCAAACTCCTATAGTTCCACACAAAGTGTGTGATGTTACTAGCAAAGTTAACATATGTTTCCTTTCACTTCAAAGAGCAGAGATGAGGCAGGTGATAATTACTTAAGTGCGCATATTATTTCAAATGTTAAGGGAATGTTTTTCGTTTACCTTTTCAAAAAGTCATAGAGCTAGCGTAACTGAATCCTGACTTAAGATGCTTCCTTCTCACAAATGAATAAAAATGGCAAGCAATGGTATGCAAGTGCCTTACATTTATTTTACGAGAGAAAGGAACCTGGGACTTTTCATTGGCTTCGTGCCTTAGGAGCATATTTGTTTCTCAATTCTTTTTTTTCTTCCTGCAACTAGAATAGGAACGACATGTTGAGTAATTTCCTTCCTGGTGCAATGCACACCCTAATTTGGTCATACGTGGTTTGTGTGTTAGTGACTGCCTGACAATTCATATTTTGCCATTGCCTGCTTCCTAGGGCTGAGAGTGAGTGACTGGCCCAAGGGCACCCAGTTGGCTTCATGCCCAAGGCATGACTAAAAGTCATGGTCTTCAGCCTGATGCTTTAACGGCTGCATGGCTCTCTAATATGGTCAGGGAGCTTCTGCATTCAGCTAATGAAAGCTTTCAACAAGTTGAAAGTCTTCTCTGCATCCTTTCTCGCTTTGGTTCCCTTCCTCGAGATTGACAAAACCGCTTTCACCTGTTCCTCTGCGCCCCTCCAGTTCCCTACATCCAGAAAGAGGGAGAAGCTGGCGGAGAAGGCAGGCAAAGGAAACCAGCAGCGGGTGGGAAATGCAACTTGCAGAGGAGAAAGGAGGGGGGGAGCGCGAACTGTTTGCCTAAAGACGCCTTGGCGGGGCTAAGAAAGCGAAAGGGCGCAGGTACAGCCGCCGGGCAAGCAATGGGATAATAACCCCATCCCCAAGCAAGCCTGCTTCTCCGGAAGCAAGTCCCCACGTCTCTGTAGGGCTCGCATCCCAGCTGCAAGCCATGCACGTCTAGGGCTGGAGCCCTCCCGCTGGCAATTGCGCAAAGCAGAATATCGGCCGCGCCGCCGGTTGCTACCGGTCCTTGCGCCCGCCTGGGACAAACCCCTCGCCCACCAACAATCGGGGACCCTCTCGGACTCGAGGACTTCCCTCCAAGGTGGATTCTCCTGCCTTGCCCTTTCCATCCGCGTGGAGGATCACATGGCGCCGGCGCGGAAGTGCCGGCTGCCGCCAACCTCGCCTTCCATGCGCCTGACAAAGAGCCTCGCTCAGACCCCCCGGCTCGCAAACAAGAGCTCCACGAAGCGGACTTTGCTCTGCGGCTCCCCTGCCGTCCTCCCACCCGCCCGCCCGCGCGTCGGCCGCGTGACTGTGGATGGCGACTCCAGCTCACCTTCATCGACTTACCTCTGGAGGAGAGAAGGAGCGGCGTTCAAAGCAAAGTGCCGGAGGAAGTGTGGCTCTGGAAGAGTGACAGGAGGAGGAAACCTGTGACCAACCTCTCTCTCTCCCCCCCCCCGGAGACTGAAAGTGAACGGAAGGAGAGGTGCCGCCCACACGCCTGTAGCAAACGCTTCTGGGGAGGCGAGGGGTTAAGATCGAGACTGGTTAAACCAGGGGTTCTCAACCTTGGCAACTTTAAGACTTGTGGCCTTCAACTCCCAGAATTCCTCAGCCAGCTTTGCTGGCTGAGGAATTCTGGGAGTTGAAGGCCACAAGTCTTAAAGTTGCCAAGGTTGAGAACCCCTGGGTTAAACTGATGGCAACTGAGAATAAGCTCCGTTTGCCCAGTGGGAAAGCGCCAATGTTAGTGTCTTGGATCAGGGCTAGATCATATCTATGTGCTCATTACCCGATCAATCCACCTCGCATAGATCAGAAAACTGGCAAAATGTTGATATCACCTGGGGCTATAGTATTTTTTTTTCCACCAGGCTTTTCTACCAGCCAACTAACCTGGAGTCCTTAAATGATGAACATTCATGAGCCTGATGAATTCCTTTTTTTTTTTTTTTTTTTGCCCCAACCTCAGGCCTGCAGCCATGTATACAGCATATGTCTTTTGGGGGGGGAGTCTGCAAAAGCAGGCTGCCAAAATTAGCTCCTATTTTTGCCTATATTCTGTCTAATAAGGGGGACAGCAAATGGTACAGTAATGTCATAACAGTTCACTGCAGGATATATTAAGGTGCAGGAATTGGTGGATTTCAGTCACTTCTCAAGATATGAGCTGGGCCTTGGGAAGAAGTGAATTTTACAAATGGTTCTAGCAGTGGATTTATCCGCCTATCAAAACCATTAAATATAGCTACTGCTCTTGTGAATTTGGTGGGACTCAGCTGTCTGATCATTGCAAGAAAAAAACGCCCCAATTGACAGGTTACTTTACAGAGGGCCTAGTCTACACATTTTCAAGTAATCTTAGTGCTGCTTTAGTGATAGCAGATAAACCAAGATTGCTCTAGAAGCATTTGTTGACTTACATATGTGGAGAGGCAAACTGCAAGCAGATTATTAAAGCAGCCTCAGAGGAAGCTGTACTGTAGAATACAAACTTTCAAAAAACAACTAATCCCATGGGTCTGAGACCTATGTGCAGGTTGTTTAAAAGAAGCCTGATCTTATTTTCTTTAGTTACAACTGTTGCTGCTGCTGCTGCTTTTCTTCTGTGGTCATGTTAGTTCAGGGGTCTTCAAACTTGGCCCTTTTATGACTTGTGGACTTCAACTCAGCATGCCTGGCTGAGGAATTCTGAGAGTTGAAGTCCACAAATCATAAAAGGGCCAAGTTTGAAGACCCCTGTGTTAGTTCAATAGCACAAATCGAAACAGCCATAGAAGAAAATCAACAGTGACTGGAATGGTAGCATGCATACAGCAGCCAAAAGTTGCTGGATACATTCCAGTTCTTGCCACTTCATCATAGCAGTTGCTTGACCAACTCAGCCAAATCATATATTCAGCAAGGTTTGTATAGAGAGAAGATGGAAAATATATCTCCAATAGAATGAGAAACCCCAAGTTAGAGGCCAGAGATAAGAAGAGACACTTCCTTAAAAAGCAATTAGTGAGGCAAGGTCAACCTAAAGTTAAGGGAATATGGTGGCTATATCCTAAGATTCATTCATGATACAAATCCTCAATTTACAATCATTCATTTCATGATTGTCTGAAGTTACAACAGCACTGAAAAACTGACTTGTGACCATTTTTCACACTTATGACAATTGCAGCATCCCCAAGGTCATTGATCAAAATTCAGATACTTGGAAACTGGCATGTATTTATGATGGTTGCAGTGTCCCGAGGTCATGTGATCACCTTTTGCAAGCAAAGTCAATGGGAAAGCCAGATTCACTTAATAATCATGTCACTATCTTAACAACTGCAGTGATTCACCCAACTATGACAAGGTTGTAAAATGAGGCAAAATTCACTTAACAACTGTCTTGCTTAGCAATGGAAATTTTGGTCTCGCTTGTGGTCATAAGACAAGAACTCCTTGTAGTGAAATTTCCTCTTCAGTAAGTGTGCATAGGATTACTTTGCATTTTCTGTTGGACTCAACTACACTGTCGGTTTGAAGTACACAGGATCCATTCTCCCATATTTTCTATAGTATTATCATTATCATTCCAAGTCAATGTGCTGCAGGGTAGTCTTTTCAATGAAGATTATGGACAATAATCTACCATGTTGGTCAGTGGTGGGATTCATCCAGTTTGCACCACTTCGGTAGAACCGGTAGCTAATATTTTGTTGCCCAGGCCTAGAATGGACTTCCGGAAGCAGCATCCACACAGAGAACCAGTTGTTCACATATGAATCCCACCACTAATGCTGGTCCAGTAATGGGCAGTAAATGTGTTTTTTTCACTTCCTAGCTTAGAGCTGAAAAGCAGTAGCTGACCCAGTTGGCTTCCTTGCCTAAGTAAACATGCCCATTAATATCACGGACAGCTTCACTGAGATCTCCCGATTATAAGTGAACCTATTATTTTATGTGCTCTGATGAAAACACAAAACATTTGAAAAGAGAAACTTACATTAATTTAGCATTTTAACACTGTTATTAAACTCACACTCAATTGTTAATAATTGATAATAATGGTAAGAATCATCAATCAGAATAAACATTTAATAGGATTTCTATCTAATCTGAGAAAGCCTGTCTGTATTATCATAGATCAGCAACAGCTAATAGCTTAAAGTCTTACGGTTTTGTTTTTTTAAAAAAAACCCTGAAGTTCAGATGTAGTACAAGTCCATGTGTAAAGCTATATAGATAGTCCTCAACTTAGGACCACAAATGAGATCAAAAAAATGTTATTAAGCAGTACAATTGTTAAATGATGTATCACGTGACTGCATCTGATTTCATGACTTTTTTTATCACAATTGTGAAGCGAATCGCTGCAGTTAATTTTTTAACTTTGATTTTCAGATCTTGATACTTTGTGATCATCTCCAATTCTTTGTCTTATATTCCACTATCTCTTTATAGTGCATTGCCCAATTTTGGGGGAATTATTTGGGAACTTCATACAAATAAGGATTCCAAGGAAGCAATAAAACAATATACAGTAGAATAATTAGCTTCTGTAATACCACATACCAGCAAGGAAACTCTAAAGGAATGATTGTAAATTGAGGACTACCTGTAGTGCATAAATGATTCCCAATTTAAATTGAATTTTAAAGAAGGAATGATGTGTAATATCCTGTGGAAGCATAAAATGTCCTAGGAACTCTCTGTACATCTGTGATGGAATCTTGAGCAGAGTTGGGGTGAAGAATGAAAAGGGTGGTTAGCCTTGAATCACTGATGGTGTAGAACAGGGGTCTTCAGACTTGGCCCTTTTATGACTTGTGGACTTTAACTCCCAGAATTCCTCAGCCAGCCATGCTGGCTGAGGAATTCTGGGAGCTGAAGTCCACAAGTCATAAAAGGGTCAAGTTTGAAGACCCCTGCTGTAGAAGCAGCTGAAATTAGATTCTCTTCTCAATTCTGCTCAAGATTCCACCACAGCCTGGTAGGAATATAAGCTTAATAATGCTTAACAGAAAACCACCTGGAAGGAAAGAAAAGGTCATTTAAAATTAATTTTATTAATGGGAGTTGGGAGGTATTATAAATTTATTATTATATACACAACAACATACAACCACAGCTGTCTGTTCTTTAGCTGGTGTTGACTTTCATTCACCAACCCGGCAGCCCGACTAGGCATGCCTCATCAGCAACGGGAAGAAAATGGTGAAGATCAGCTAGGGGGGTGAACCACAAGGGCAGCAGGGCAGCAAAATGGCTTAGGTAATAGGCAGATGGGAACTACAAAGCCTATGTGATCATAAGTGCAGGTGGGCTGCCAAGTATCCACATTTTGATCACATGATTAGGGGGACACTGCAGTGGCCATAACTTTACAGTACATATGTCCCTTTGTTCAGCATCATTGTAGCTTCAAACAGTCTGTGAACAAAGGATCATAAATTGAGAAATACCTGTACGTGATATCACCAAACAAAATAAATAAAAATTGGTTGATTGATACCAGGCAAATGCCACTACATACTAATGTCCAATAGCTAACACAAATTGCAGTGTTAGTATGATGACACTATTATGCATGCCATCACTGGCCTCCCTTGCTCTTCTTTGCACTGGCTCATAGATCTCCCTACCTAAGGTGAGGTTTTGCAGGTTGGATTCTGTGGAATCCTAGGGTTCCGTGAAGAGTTAAATGGGTTCTGTGGGACTGAGAAAAAAAGCTTCACACAAAGACCTAAACTTTGATCCTTGTAGGGAGGATGATTTTTTCCATTAGTCTCTTGTGTAGAGGGATTTTTTTTCTTCATAGTTGCATAGAAACGTTGCTCTGGACCTCCGTGAAAAACAGCACCAAGGTATGAACAACTGACTGCATTTAGATTTGGTTTCTAGGGAAAGAAAACTCTAATGAGCTCAGCCGCGTATGTTGGCCTCAGTGCTGTTTTTTAGGCATATCTATAGCAATTTTTTTGAACTATATTAGAAAGAACAGGGCTTGTCCTCTGACATCCAAATACCCTATTACTCTCAAGGGTTCCAGGGTGTTTTTTAAAAAAAAAAAAAAAGAAATGGCCTGAAATAAATTAAAAACCTCTGATCAAAGGGACTTCCTCTTCCTTCCTTTCAGCCTGCTTTCCTTCTCTTCCTCTCCAGCTGTTATCTTTTGAAGCAGATGGACTTTTGAAGATACCCTTGCACAATAATCAGAGATCAGCCTTTGTGGCATGTGGAAGGCAGCCTTCTGTGCTGCCCCCAAGATGTGAAAACATACTGTAGGAACTGCATTTGCCTCTTGTGGCAGCACCCAAGCAAGCTTTTAAAAAACTCAAATTAAGCAAGATCCAATGTGGATAGGATTTGAAACCGCCAGGCCATAGCAGGACCGTAGGCTAGATTAGGAAATTGGAAAACATCCCAGAAATCCATGGCAAACCACTTTGGTACCATTGCCAAGTAAACCGCTTGGGTGTGAACAGGAGTCAACATCCTCTGTCTTGAGGGTGTCAGTTTTTATTTGTTCTTTACCTTTAGAAAAATCTTTAAAGCCACATCTTTTTTGTCAATCTCTTGTTAAATTTAAATATATGCTTTTACTTTTTAATATTCTATTGTTAATTTTACTCAAGTGCTTTCATAAGGTATTGTCAGGTGGAGTGTAACAAATCAACAATAAATATATTCCTTTATCTGGTGTCCTTCACCTATGTTGGACTACAGTTCCTACCATCCCCAGAGTAGAACCAGTCATCCCCACTATACTCCATAAAGATACTCTGTTGTTTCATCTTCAACTGATCGTACAGCAAGCTCCAAAACTTAAGACATCCACAGGACGCTACAGTATTCAGAAACATTGTAGCAGACCTCCAGACCGTCAGAGGACGGTGTAGCCGCCTCTCTGCCCGCCCCTCCCCAACACTTCTGTCGTATGAGAAAGCGGAGCGAAGAGCTAAGCTTTCTAAACTCAGCTTCGCATCCGGGTCCCGTGCGCGAGATCTCGGGCAGTCTTTTTTTTTTTTTTTCCCTATTTCTTCTTTTCCGGGAGTGGAATTAAATCCGTCCGCCCCTGGTTGCGCGCGCCTTCCCCAGAGAGCCTGAGGGAGGGGGGGAATGGGCGTGGCCAAAGGCACGGAAGAGAAACGTACAGAAACTTTATTAGGAGACTTCGACCGACTCAAGCGCTGGGCGCTTTTTTTTTTTTTCTTCTTCCCCTTCCCACTTTGCACGCGCGGCCACGCCCCCCTCCCCCTGTCGTCGGGCTTCCTCTGGATTGGAACCTTCCTCCTCAACTCTTGCGGGCAAAGACAGGTTCGCGGCGCGAGATCAACAAGCGACAGCCGAGGCGGCGAGAGGCACACACACACACACACGCACGCGCGCGCTCTCGTTCCCTTTTTGCGGAAGGCCTTCCCCCCCCCTCCTCCCCGGCCGCTGCTGGCGCGAGGAGGAGGAGGCGAGGCGGCGGGGGCGGCTTCGCGCGTGTGAGCGCGGCCCCGCTCCCTCCGTCACTCCACCCAGTTGTAGGATCGATCCCCGGGGCAGGGCAGGGCAGGGCCGGTGTAAGATGGAGGGTTTAACGCTGAGTGAAACGGAGCAGCGCTATTACTGCGACCTCTTCTCCTACTGCGACACGGAGAGCACCAAGAAAGTCGCGTCCAACGGGCGGGTCCTGGAGCTTTTCCGCGCCGCGCAGTTACCCAACGAGATAGTCATGCAGGTAAGCTGCCGCCGCCTCCGCCTCCGCGTCTTCCTTCCACCTGGCCCCCTTCCCTTCTCCCCGAAGGCGACCCAGACTGCTGCTTTTGACCTCCGGGGGGCCTCGGCTAGGGAAGCGTCAGCGGGGAGTTCCTGCTTCCCCTCGAGGTTTCTGAGCCCCGGCAGCTACAGCGGGAGGATCGCTTGGGGAGTGAATGTTTTAAGGAAAAGCGGGTCCATTTCTGAAAATGCACCACCGAGGGAGGCGGTACAAGCTGGTGGTGTCTCTTGGGTTGCAGCACAAGGCTCGGGCACTTTTGCACTTCTTGTTTCCCTGTGCAAGATCAGCATTTACGACAAAACGCAAGGTATGACGTTAATCGCTTGGTTGGGTTTTTTTTTTAAAATATATTTAAATCCCGAAGTCTTCCGCAAAAGTAAAATAAGGAGACCATTGGAACTGGATATGAAGATAGGCGTTTCCAAGGAATTTAGAACTGCAAGGCTTTTTCCTATAACTTTTGAGTGGAAGTAGTACTTAAAGGCAACACAGAAACAACCTTTGCCTTTTTCTGCTACACTAGTATTCAGTCTAACTATGTGGTAATCCTTTTCTCAATTTTGTTGTGCTGGTACTCTGAATTACTGGGCACAGTTTCATGGTATGGAGTGGATGCTTTAGAACTATCTTAGCTCGGTATGCTTGCAAAGTATACCTTATAGTTAGGAATGTATGTTTTCAAATTAATTTTAGTGCAGCTGTTTTCATTTTTTTTTCTTGGATTCTTTCTGGGAGTGTTGAACCATGCTAAATATTTCATAGAAAGTGGCATAATACTATTTTAACAATCTGATATGGTGAACTTTTATTTATTCCACTAGTTCATTTTATTAGTTTGCACAAAAACATTTGGGTTTTGTAAGTGTGTAGTCATAGGTGTGACTTGATCATCATCATTTGATTACTATCCAAAAGTGTAAGAAGCAGTAGTTGTCATTAACCTGTATCAGTGCCTTATTTTTTATTAAGTGTAGAATGCAGCCCAACTTCTTTTTGAAGTTATTGAAAATTTAAGGCACTGAACTAGGTTAGTGACAATTAGTGCTTCCAACTCTTTTGGACAGTAACTGATTATTTCCTTCACTTGAACAAATAAAAAGCAGGCAGTGTACTGTATTTTAGCATGTGTGGCAGGACTCTCATGAGGCAAAACAAATTTGTCTATTAATGATATGGTTAGTAAGTAGATGTTGTGTTACATTGTTTTAATCTATTGAAAGCCTGAACTGTGTATTACACAACTGTTGCCAACAAACAAGTAGAGAAGACTGTATTAAGACTGTTTTGCCCCTTGTATGAAATAGACATGGCCTTGAATCTTGACTAACTGGAACATGTCTAAAAGATAAGTTTTTGACAAAACTTGCTGTATTTGCCTATGAATACAATTGTTGTATTAAAAGGGGTTTGAGTTTTAGTTACACTTGAATGAGATTTACATCTTCTGTAACTGTCAAAATAGATTCAATTCTATCAGTATTCAGGCACCATTATGTGTGTTCTTCTGTTTGCTTTTACTTTCCAGCTTATCACTTTTGTCAGAATTGAAGCATTTATATTACAAAGATTTCTAACTATGTTTATTGTTTTGTATTTATTCGTTGTAAACTATAGTTCCTCTCTTTTGAGAGGGACGCCTGATTTTGTTTTTAAGAACATTTTAAGCACTTTTTCACTTAGACCTTTTAAGTCCACATATGTAGCCAGGTGCCCTCTAAGTATTTTGGACTGTATCTTCCACAATCTTTTGCTTTTGGTTATACTGTAAAAAGAATAGTGCCCATAGCATCTAATTGAGAAGTAGGCTGCCTATCACTATCCAAGGTAGCGTTGTGTCCCTTAATTTGTTGCCTGGTAAGGGTGAGAGTTCTCTCAGAGTTCTTTATGATATGTCTCTTCAGTATAAGTATGTTTTTCACATCCACTAGATCATATGGTTCATTATTGCTTTTCTATTTGGGAAGAAAAAAGCCCCTTGCTTTGAATATTAATAAATGTTCGTGTGACTGTTTGCCATGTATGTCCATATATGAAAATCATGATACATTTAGAAATGTGTATATTGGTCAAAATAGATGCTGTTCTGACTTTTATACACACACATATACATTTCTGCTGTGTTTTAATTGTTCACAGTGAAGCTCTTAAAAGTTTGAAATGGGAAATTGTGTACTTTGTAAAACAAATTCAGAAGTGGGATAGGACAAACGCTTGACACAATTTGACAAAAAAAACCCCTGAAAATTAGAATTTCTCCTGTATTGATTCAGAATGTTGCATTTAACTTTAACTTTCCTATTGTAATGCATATTGCATAAATGTCCAGCAGCCTACATAATAATACAGTTAATTTTTAGCTGAATAACTCTTCAAGTAGTGATTGTTTTGCTGATTGCTGGAATATTTTAGATGGTTTCTGCTTGTACTCAAAATGGAGAGAAACATTAAATACTGGTTTACTGTTGATACATGGCCAGTTATCACCTAAGATCCAGTTCTAAATAAGGTGACCTATCAATATGTAAGCTAACTTCCATTTTTGGAATCTACCGGTAGTTGAAAAGAAAGCATGCAATAAAAAAATTATTAACAGAGAATCCCAGTGGAATAAATAAGGATATGTCTCTTTTTAGCCTATCAGTAATACAAAACAGGAATTATGGAAAAACAAAAATTGGGTCAAATTAAGTGTTCATCCTTTCTATTCAATGAAGGAAATATAGTGAAAGCTTAGGCAGTTTCATGTGAGCAGGAAGTTCAATGCATTCTATTAGAACTTGAAAGCTTAAACATTTGATTAACTTTATGGAGTGATTGCTGGACAGAAGTATATAAAATTGTATTTAAATTTATCTGGTGTATATTACAGTGTGTACATTCCATTTTTATGTAAAGGCAACTGGACCTTCATGCCATCTGTTTGTTCATTAGCAGACTGACTTTCTGAAAATTGGACCACATCTGGTAGGGATGGAGAAGCTGATAAAAGAAAGCTCTGGTCTTAAAAAAAAGGTCCCCCCAAAAAAGGTCTAAGAACTAAAATATCCAGGGGAAAAATTTATTTATATAAGAAAGATAGTGAGAAATGTCTCACAATGTTTCCAGCTTTTCCATCCTAACCCCCTGCTTAGGATGTATTAAGACAGAGCTATTGTTAAGGGATTGGAAAAAATTCTAGAATCTATGGTTGGTATGCCTATTCCCTAACTTGTTTAATGTATGTAAAGGCAAATTTTACCTTAAGGTTCAAATGTGAAGAATTTCTTTTAATGGTATTTTTAGAAAATTGTTCAGCTATGTATACATCTGATGCAATAAATAGTCACTTAAAATGCTGTATCATGTTTAGCTGCTATTAATTGAACTGGAACGTTATGAGCTATACTTAAATAGCATAATTTTCTTGCAATTATTGGGATAATGTTTCAGTTACTACTGTCTTAAGTTTCTCCTAACAATTTTTTTTAAAAAATCTAGAATATAAATATAGTTACCCTAAATTGAGATACAATTAATATGTATGTTTTACATATTACAAAAGGAGTTCAAGAATATGAAGAACTTACCTACTCAGGGACTTTTTGTCTTTAAAGCATTTATCAACTAACTAATGAAGAAACTTTGAATCAATGCTATGTTTAGAAAAAACATAGCTATCTCAATTTTCAACCCAAAATATTGTGGGAGTTTATGGGATTGAATTAATCTTGCTTAATGTGCCTAATCCTGCAATGCTATTATACATTCATTCATTTGCAGCTTTTGTACAAATTGTTGCAGAGACTAAACTTACACAAGAAGAGAGATTGCTTGTAGTCTAGTAGTCATGATATTATGATAAAAAAACACCTCTCACAGATAGTCCTTTCTCTACTGTCTCTAGGAATTCAGTGGTATTTCTTAACTAAAATAAAAACTCATGTAGATTGAACTTGATGCCTGATGACTGAATGGACAAGCCTGTGCAATATATTTTGCCACAGCAAGAGATATTTTTAATTGTATTCCATCTTTTTTATGTTGCATTGGAAGACCATTTTGTTTTATATTCAATTTATTATATAGTTTTTATATATATTTATCTAGGTAAACCTTCCTGTGTGTACTGGAACCTTTTAAAATTAAATCAAATCAAACTGCATCAGTTTTATTACTAATGTTATAATTCAGGTTTTGAGTACCCAGTTTTTTTTTTATCTGATATAACAGGTTCCAGTGAAATTGGCTGAGCAGTAATGGTTCTCATAGCTAATTGACATGATGTTGATACTATCAGTCAGATCATTATAGATTGTTTCTGATAGATTTGCTTGTAAAGCATGCTGCAGTCAGAAAAATGTATGATTAAAAACTGAAGTTGAGATTCTTAACAGGAATTAATAAAAATGAAGTTCTTTTTCTGGTGGAAACAGCAAAATGTATTGCTGTAACAAATATTCAAACTGGGGAAATTAGGATATTTCACTGAACAGGAATATGAACTATTAAGTACCATAAAGCATACTTACGTTAAATATTGAACAGAAACTAGGAAATAAGTACTTTATAATACTTTTGCATTATTGGTGAACAAAATTGTTGCTAAACACAGGGCTACAATTTGTAGTGAACATTCATATGATGACAGTCTCTTATAGATATTCATTCTGTTGCCCTCCTTGTGGATTTTATTTTCTTTGAATCAATGGCTATTAAAATGTGCATTTAAAATTGGCAAATTTTTCATTACAGTTACAAATGCATGACTACACTGTGCAGTGCTGCATGCATATTATCTATGAAGAAATTAACAATAATATGCACCCATGCATTGCAAAACTGTCTTATTATAATATATAGTTATTGAAAAATGGCTCGCTGTCATTAACTTTGAATTTTGGAATTATTTTTTCCTTTGACAGAATGCATATATTCATACTAAGCTTTATAGACAGATACAATCTCACAATATGTATATTGATCTGTCTGTAGATCATGGAACTTTGTGGTGCAACTAGACTTGGATACTTTGGAAGAAGCCAATTCTACATTGCTTTGAAACTTGTTGCAGTGGCTCAGTCTGGGTTTCCACTACGAATGGAAAGTTTAAATTCTGGTAAGCCTTGAAATAATATGAAAATCAAATTTAAAATATGCCTGTTGTCTGACTATGATATATTACTGGCCTAGTTCCTCAGAAATGAAATAAGGAACTCATAAAACAGTGTCTCACTCATGACTTGTGTTAGTGTTCTTACTATCACAAGGAAGTGGAACAATCACAGAATTCCAGCTCTTGAGCTACAAAAGAAAGCTGAATTTTAGACTTCTTATATGTATGTAAAACATATAACTTATATGTGTAAACCTTTCAGCCTTAAGATTGTCATGCATTTTTAAGTGTAAAGGAAAATGCAGAATTTTGTTTTTAATGTGCAAAGGAATGTCAAACAGCCTGGCCTGATTTTCATTTTAACTTATTTTAACTTATTCTCAAAGTCGATGCTTATTTATTTTTCCCATAGTGGGAAATAGGAATAAATAAGTGAACCTACAGAAGAATGAAATAGTAATGCCTGGTAAGATTTCTCAATTCACTGTCAGTAAGTATAGAAGCGGGGGGGGGAGCACAAGCACAAAAGGCTTGTGTGCATTCTAACACGTGGCTCCTCAGGTATTATGCTGTAATGGGCTTGAGGTGCTTTTGGAATTATCCGGCGGAAAGCCCATATTGTGATAGTTCATTAGATATCGAAAACTTTGCAATGGATTAAATACCGATATTTAAACAGTTGTTATTGGGTGTAGGGGGACAGCTGCAACACTACACATTTCAAACTTGGGAGCTTGCTTTTAAAATAAACATCAGTTGATAGATGCAAGCTTTTCCATGAATCTGAGTTGAAACTATTTTGATTCTCTTCCTGAGGTTCACCAGCTTGGTTGGTCAAGATTGCTTTAAAATGCTTTAAATTTGGATTTGGGAAGTTGTAATACTGATAAAGCAAGCTCAGTGTTAAGTTACTATGATACTTAAGATACCATGTCTTATTGTTTAGATGCAAACACATACAGTACAGTGGTTTTTAAAGGTTTGTGGATCCTTTTGAATTTTTGATATTTTTGCATAAATGTGACTTAAAACATCATCCCTTCTTCCCACAAGTCCTAAAACTAGGTCAAGAGAACCCAATTACAAAAATGATTCAAAAACATTAGACTTGTTCATTTATTTATTGACAAAAATGATCATAAACTACATATGTATGTACATTGTATGGAGAATTACATTTTCTTACTGTATGGAAGCTTCTTGCTGTTAGAGCAGTCCTGTGTATATATATTTATGAATTAAATGCCTTCTGATGTTTGTTTCTAGATAAAAAGAAATACAAAATATTAAATGTGTATGTTAAAGAGATGTGTTTAAAGTTTCAAGACATTTTGAAAATAAATTATCCCTATTAAAACATTTAAATTTTCTAGGTAGTCCTCAACCTATGACCACAATTGAACCCCAAATTTCTGTTGTTAAGTGAGACATTTGTTAAGTGAATTTTGCCCATTTTATGATCTTTCTTGCCTCAGTTGTTAAGTGAATAAGTTAGGAAACCGGTTCTTAAGTGAATCTGGCTTCTGCATTGACTTTGCTTGTCAGAAGGTCAAAGAAGGGGATCACATGATCTTGGGACACAGCGGTCATAAATATGAACCAGTGGCAAGCGTCTGAATTTTGATCACGTGAGCATGGGGATACTGGAAAGATCGTAACTGAAAAACGGCCCTAAGCCACTTTTTTTCAGTGCCGTTGTAACTTTGAGTAGTCACTAAATGAACTGTTCTAAGTCGAGGACTATCTGTATTGATGTTTTTATGTTTGATACTAAAGATAATTGTTCTTTGGATTTAACTGAACTGTCACAATCTTAGTTATTTTCACAGTAATACAATACAATTTAACAAAATATTTTAGCAACAACTCAAAATTAAAATTATATTTTAATTTACTACTCAACGGAATTTTGTAATATAAGTGTCTTAATCCATGCCGTCTTATTTTGACAGTCAAAGACCTCCCCCTGCCCCGATTTGTGATGTCAAAGAATGAGCAGGAGTTAAGGCATTCATCCTTGTATTCTTCAGATGCTGATAACTCATCTTCCTATTCAGGTGCAATTCCTCCTCCACCAGGCAGAATACAAGCTAAAAAGGGCTCTGTGAGCCATGATATAGTTCAGCAACGTCCATCTACAGATCAACAGGTAATGAAATCTAGAGGCTGACTTAGGGGGTACGTGTGTCTTTCATGTCTAGTTCTGTGATAAGTTAAAAAAAATAACAATAGTCGCAGGCTTGGCTACTTTTGATTTACTTTAACTTGTCTAAGAAATTGTGTATCAGGAAAAATAGATTCCATGATTTTATTCTAGAACGGGTAGGCAACCTTGGCTCTTTTATGACTCGTGGACTTCAACATGGCTGGCTCAGGAATTCTGGGAGTTGAAGTCCACAAGTCATAAAAGAGCCAAGGTTGCCTACCCCTGTCCTAGAATCTCAGATTTAATAAGGTTTTCAGTAGATTCCTTCTCAAACTAGTCTTTCTTTTTTACTCTATTTCACACAATCACATAGCTTAATTTTTATTTATATAAAATAAAATACTTTAATATTTGTACAACCAAACTTAGCATATTCCTTCCAATAGAACAGATAGTGTTAGCTGAACAGATTCCTTTCCCCTTCCTTGCATGTGTGCCCTCTCCAGCTACTCTAGGAAATGATATGCTCTTAAATATGAACATAGAATCCATCATAGGGGCTGGGACGGACCTCGGAGGTCTTCTAGTCCAAACCCCTGCTCAAGGCAGGAGACTTTAAATATGGAAGGTTTGGACTTCGGCTCTTCCAAATTTATTTGAAAATATAATGGTATATAGAAGATAATCTGGAGATAAGTAGACAGTTTAAAATAGGAACGGAGATGTGGATTTATTTCTAGATTCGATTTTAATTGGAAAGAGATGAGAAGTTCAGGAATTCTACAGTTATTTTTCTAAACAATTTCTGCTGAACATTTGTGCAATTTTTTTAAAAAAAATTAAATACTGGATTTAGCAAGGATTAATATTTCGATTGCTAATTTGTAGATTGGTCTTCAGCTTTTCTGTTTTTTCCTCTTTATACATAGTGCAGTATTGAAAACACTTACATTTTCCCGTATTGTTGAACCAAAGTAGTATGTGAACAGGGTGATTGTGTAGATGCATAGGAAACTCCTGTATCAAGGAGTGTTTTTCAGTAGCTTCAATTATATTGCTGATCAGAACTTTGGTTGTATAAAATGTCTCATTGTAGCTAATGTCTTGATTATTGCAAAATATTTTTTGTGAGGCTAACTATGAAAATTGTCCAGAAGCGCAAGTTGATATGGTAACAATTGTACCGGTTGCAAGAATCTCATTGCTTAATTCTGAAGACCTTAAATGAATATTTATTTGCTTCTGGATAGTTTAGAGTAGCAGGACTTACAGTTCCAAAATCTCAGATGGGTTGGTTTTCAACTACTCAGATATGTACTTCCTTCACATATGGCTTCAGTGTTTACTTCTGGCAACTACTCGCACGGTCAGGTTTAAGGTTTATTCAGTATCAGATCATACCTTCGATACGGAAGGCCATCCGGGGATTTCAGGCACTAATCTTTCTGTTGTTTAAGCAATACATTTAACCGCTATTTTAAATGCCATTTTTCCAGATATCCATATATTTGAGTAATAATAACCTTTTGATATCTCCTTTGTATTGAGAGGTTGCAGCTGTCCTCTGTGGATCTTGAGTGCCATTTTAGTTGGCATTAAATGTGTCAAGGTTGTCCAATCTCTTGGCTTGCCTGGGCCGCATTGAGCGAAGAGGAATTGACTTGGGCCGCATATAAAATATATAATATAGTTAATGTGTATACAAATCAAACATCCTTTATTTTTTAATATATTTTTATGATCTTGTGGTGCCACATTATTAGCTGTCCAGGAAGGACTGCATGCAGCCCATGGGCCGAGAATTAGACACACCTGGTTTGAGACATATTTTGTAAGGAAGAATTACTAAAAACCTGCAATCATCTGCATAGAATTAGGTTGGTCCAGATCTCTGATCTCAGGAACAGTTTGGATGTGAAGCTTTGCCATCTGTGATTTACTTGACTTAATTTAAAGAAAGTTAATCTTGAAGCAACATTGGGGAGAACTGCTCTATTCTCGCTTTGTTGATGAAAACCGTTCTGGCAATGGATTTTACTCTGTGTGCAGGAAACATTCACCAAGGATAGTAGTTAGTAATTAAAAGTCCTGCAGAGATAAAATCTTCAGAAAAGTTTCTCATGCTCATTTACTGCCGTTCAAAACTGTCTGGTACTCAATAGACAGGGTTATCACTACAATTTTTTCAGCATTTATTCTCTTATTGCAACTGTTCTCCCCCACAAATGTGGGGGAGAGGTGACAGGAAATACTCTTTTAAGAATACCTTTCAGTTAACACAATCTCTGGATCAAGCCCAGCTTGTTCAAACATGTCTGATTCCAAAGCATTCAGTAACAATATATTATATACGGTACTTTTAATGGAATTATATTACATGTTGTGCTGCCAGCACCATATCCAGAAAACAGTTGAATACAAGTTATAGTCTGTCAACTCTATGATAAAGGTTTTCAGTTGAAGGCAGTCAGATGAAAAGTAATCAATAAAGCCTGCCTATATTTAGCAATCTGTCCTAAGCAAGGTAAACAACTTGGTCAAAACAGTATTACCCTGGATACATGAATTAAGGCTGTGCAAAGCCTTCCAAAGAGGTATTTCTCTGTGTGGGAACAAATAGGAAGCATCTTTCCTGAAATAATTAAAACAATTGTTTACAAGAATTGCATGGAAGGTAATCCCATATCTTTGCACATGCATATATGGACATCCATTTTGCTTCACTTCAGCTGCTGGAACTTATTGACTCTATATGCTTACTGCCAATTATTTTCACTTTTTCCCTTGACTTTTAACTTGCTTTTTCTCCCTTCCTTGTCATACCTTTAACATCTGCTTCAAAGGACTGTCCAATCTTTTGAGCAGATTTTGCTTGAAAAGGAGCAGAGAAAAGCCTCAAGTGGTAATTGGTTCATGCAGCGTGACTTTTCACTCAGCATGTAATTCCCTGTAGTTTTTTATTTGTTTGTTTCATTCGTTTGTTTCTCAATAAAGAGAACTAAATTTGATTCCACAAAAATCTTTGACAACTGCTATTGTCTTAATAAGTTGCGTCTGTCATTGTGTGGAGGAGTATTTCAATTATTCAATGATGAGATATTAATTTATTCATGTAATGCTGTACTGCAATCAAAAAGATAGGACCTGTCCCTTTCAAAATGTGTTAACCTATTCTAATAAAATCATATCCAGCTTCATATATTCAGTAGCAGAAACAGTTTCTACAGATAAAGTGAGAGGATTAAAAGAATTCATTCCCTGAAGCTCCCCATGTACCCTCATACAGGTAGTCCTCACTTAATGACTGTAATTGGGATTGGCAAATCTGTCACCCAGTAAAGTACTTGTTAAGGAAAACTACACATGACCACTCCAGTTAGTGATGGTAGTCGCTAAGTGGAGTGAATCATTCATGGTTAAGTGAATCATCCGTGGTTGTTAAGCGAGACATCGTATGACTACAACTAGCAACCTCCTGCTGGCAGCGTCATTGATTGCTTGTTGGAAGTCAGCTGGGAAGATTACAAATGGCAACAACGTGTCTGCAGGACACTGAAATCGTTGTAAGTACAAGCACCACCACTTGGGCTACCTGTAACCTGGTTCAGAGAGGATGGATGGAAGGAAAGAGATTGTATAAACAGAAATCCATTCTCTGTTCCTTTATTTTTAACCCAAGAACAGTGATTTGTTTTAGAAATATGTTTCAGTATTTAATGGTTTTCTTTATTTTCAGGAGTCTACATCTCCAGTCGTTTCACCGGAACAGTCTCCACCAACTTCTCCCCATTCGTGGAGGAAACACAGCCGCCATTCTAGTGGAGGAAATAACGAGCGATGTGTTGCTGGACAGGGACCTTTCTGGGCTCCGTTTAATGAAGCACAGTCAGGTATTAAGAAATGTCTTCTAGTGTTGTCTGGGCTTAATGAAATTCCTGTCAAACAATTTAATAACTAATTAGGGATTCCAGGCATTTGAGGTAGCCTGTTTCTAGAATGGGGTGGACAGGTGATATGCACAGAAATTACTTTCATCGTACTTCATGTCTTGAATACGCACACTTCAGGCAGCACCGGCCCTAGTGATAAATAATCCTTACCTTCTGCTCTGCACCAATGCAAACTCCCATCATTTCTCCTTCTGAGAAATCAGACAATCCTCTTTATTGTCCGGTGGCTCTTTATTTTCAAAGGATCTCTACAGTGTGTGTCCATGTGATGCTTGACTCTTCCGTACTTCAACTTTTTTTGCGCTTGAATAGTTCAATATCGCACAAGTACTATATTCTTCTTGGCTATTTGTGTACTGAGGGAAGCTAAACCTTTTGCTGAAAAATTCATAAATGACAATAACCAGTCATCCCACTTTATCATGTGCCAGTCCCTTGTTTTATTTGGCCCTGCATAGCCTTCGCTGTTCGTAAACCAAACTGGTTTCTGGATAGGAGTGGGGGTGGAGAAGACAGCTGCTCTTGGGATTATCTGTATGCATGCCATGAACTATTATTGACCCCAGAGAATATGTCAGGATTAGTCTTCCATGCTCCTCCTGTAATTCCAGAGGTGTGGCTTTAATCAATCAGTCATCACACACTAGGTGTGTGAGATCTGTGTCTCTCTCATGTCTGTGGAGTAGAGAAGGGATGAGAGAGGAAACAGAAAAAAAATGGTGTAGCGCTTCTGGTTATAGTAATAACTAACTATTATAAGTAACACTTCTGGTTATACTACTTTTCTAGTGCTGTGATGTCTTGGCCTTTGAACAGCACTTGATCCATTTTAAATTGGCCAACACAATAGTAAGAAGAGTGTTGTAGGAAGATTGGAGGGACAAGAATGATTATAAAGGGATTATAAAGCACTACTAGGCTTTTACTAGGAATACAGTACGTTGGTTTTTCCCTTTGCTCATTCATGCATCTATTAAAACAGTTGAATAAATCTGACTGCCAGGGCACTTTTAATTTTTAACTAAAGAGAATGTTAGTCACAGTGAAGGGAAGCCAGACATAGTCTTTCATTAGGGTATGTCAAGGACTATACTTGAAAAAGTATTTTAAAGAGGATCCACATCTTTTCTCTACCAAAATATATATTGTATTTTTAAACAAATAGTTGAGCAGACTATAAGAATAATATTTTAGCAAGATCTTAGTCTGGACTTTGTTTGTGTCAAATTTCCATATCAACATTTGTTTAACTGTAAATAACATTACTATTAATGCCTTGCTAGGTTAGCAAAAAGAATGTTAAACTTTCACTTACTCTGAAGTTTGTATGTGTGTGTCTCTCTTATCTAGTTAAAAGTGAAAGAATCAACCATGGTTGATATTTATTACAGAAAGTATCTCTGATAGTATATTGTTGTTTTATTAAAGTTTTGTTTATTAGGACTAAGTCTTAAGTTCATTCGCTCCTCTTGTTACACATTCGGATTTGGGATGCCCAATTTTTACATTCAAATTTGTTTGGCTAGAAAACTGTAAATTGTAACATGTCTGCCAGACAGATTAGGAAACCAAGCCTTGCTAAGCAATCTTTGCAGTAATAATGGTTAACACAATTAGCAGGTTACTGAGTGAATTATTTTGAAATTGGTATGTGAAGTAGGAAATCAAGACTACACTTAATATGAGTATGTGGTTGAACTCAAATCTCATTTGAACCTATACTATTCGGATCCTGCATTAAATTTTTCTAAGCCCCTGACCAAACAAACCACTGTTTCAGCTAACTTCTTAAAGTATTTCAACACAGACATTTCTCGAATAGATTGTTATACTGATTTTGAAACTGACATGCATTCTGATTTTTAGGTTCCTGTAATGCTGGTGAACCAGTGTGGTCTGGCCATTCACCCCCACCGCATCAAGAAAACTGGGTCAGTTTTGCAGATAATACACCAACCAGTACTATTTTAACCATGCATCCTGCTTCTGTCCAGGTGTGACATTTTATTAGTATTATTTTATTTGCTTCATTCCAAATAATGTCAGTCATTTTCATATTGCTGCTAAAGATTTGCGCTGTGTCTTCACATGTCTTTTAAGATTAAGCTCTAATTCATTCTTCCTTTCTCAGAATGTAATCTGGCATTGAACATGTAGCACTGAAGATTCTTGGTCAAGGAATCTTAATTTTAAAATTCATTTGTAAAACCAGCTTTCAGCTTTTCTTTGTGTTTTGATTTTTAAAACTCTTCTGTGCACACTTTCCATAACATTATGTTGCTTATATGGCTGTTGTCATTTCAAATTATTTATTTATCTGTCAAAATATCTGCCCATCTCAGAGTAGAGGAACTCTAGTGGCTTACAGTAAAAACAATCATAACATCCAAATATTAAAACTACATTTAAAAAACACCAATATAAATAATAAAATAATGGAGATAATTGATGTTAAAAACAATGCAGCATTTCACCGTTTCCTTGAGATCTCCAGGCCTGCTGACCCAGCCAGCCATGCTTTAAGAGACTTAGGGAAGGATGTCAAGGATGGGACCAACCTCACCTGAGTGGGGATGATGTTCTAGAAAATGGGTGCCATGGCAGGTAAAGCCCATCTCTTGCCAGACGAAACTCTAGATGGGACCTGCAGCATATCTCCTGATGCAATGGAGAGACATAATTGGGTGAAGGTGGTCCCTCATACCCAGCCCCATGCCATAAAGTGCTTTAAAGGTCAAAACCTGCACCTTAACTTGGTTCCAGAAGTAAACTGGCAATCAGTGCAACCTACAGAGCAGAAGTGTAATGTGTACTGGTCACACATTATCCATGCCTTTGCATATTGCACCAGCCCAAGCTTCCAGATACTCTTCAAAGGCAACCATATGTAAAATGCATTACAGTAGTCCATTTGAGAGGTGGCCAGGGCATCAGTGACTGTGAGCATAGTTTCCTGGTCCAAATATGGGCACCAAATATAAAGCTGTGCAAAAGCCCTCCTAGTTATGATTGCCACCTGCTCTTTGAGCAGGAGTCACTAATCTAGAAGGAACCGCAAGCTGGGCACTAAGTCTGCTTGGGGCACTGCAATCCAAGTACCAAAGCTGGCATAGTGCCTGAGCCAGAGGGCCCCAAAACCCAGACTCACTCAGTCCTAGCTGGATTCCATTGAAGTTTGTTGTTCAGGCTTCCGTAGCCTCCAGGCACCAGGATAAGACATTGACTCCATTGGTATAACTGGGCATCCTCAGCATTCTGAAGATACCACGCTCCATGGCAACAGATGATGTCACCCAGTGACTTCATATAGATGTTGAATAGAAGAAGGGAGAGTATCAGGGTAGGGGCTGATCTCTTCTATCCAATCACCACCTACTGGAATCAACTTCAGAGAATACACAGAGCCTCTCCACAAAGAGATTATGTTGCTAAGAGGTAAAACAGACCAAGGATTTCCATCCTGTTCCCGCCAGAGATCATCCAAAAGCATCACTAATGCCATTTCCATATCCTACCCAGGCCTGAATCCTGATTGGGGAAAAAAGGGGAGATTAGTTATTGGACAAATGTTGTCCAGTATGATGTGATCTAATAATAGCTTCTTAGGCAGGGGTCATATCACCTTACTCAAGGAATAATTCATTGCCACAAAGGCTCTCCCACAAGATGCCTCCCTGGCAGTTTTAGTTAGCCAGAAGGGATATGGATCTAAAGAGTAGATGGCTGAGCTCACAATCATAATTTTTTTGGGGGAGGGGGAGTATGGCTCTACACAGGTAGCACCAGTCAGAAGTCTACTTTCATAAATAACTATTGTTTCCTTTTTCAAGGCAAATAAGTACAGAAAATTGTAGATTGTCAATAAAGCAGAAAATGCTGAAGAGAAATATTTTATTGCAGGACCAGACTACAGTACGAACTGTAGCATCAGCTACAACAACAAATGAAATTCGTAGGCAGTCGAGTAGCTATGACGATCCTTGGAAAATAACAGATGAACAAAGGCAATATTATGTAAATCAGTTTAAAACTATTCAGCCTGATCTGAATGGATATATTCCAGGTAAGCTTTTTAAGCACATATGGTACAATGAATAATTGTATAATTATCTAATATTAGACTGATTTTACAAAATGTATATAGTTCAATTTTCAGTAAAGAGATTCCTGGCATGTAGTAATTAAAAATTTTATTAAAGCAGTTCTTTCTTTTCTCCTGCACCTTTAAGAAAACTGAGCCAGGGAATGAGATTGTGAGGAAAGAAGTCCAAAAAATTTCCATGCAACTTTTGGTATTAATTTCTGCTAGATCAGAGGTCCTTCTGTTAATAGAGAGGATTCTTTATTTATAAGAGAGCCTATTAAATATTGTGTAAGTGCTTTTGTGAATTTCTTAGCTTAATATTTTGTAATGATTTGCTACATTAGCGTTTTTGAACTTATTATGATCCCAGCCCCCAGCCTAGTGTATCTTTAAAACCTCACTAGCTTTTGTGTCATAGATAAAGTTTATAATTTACAATTGAGGTTATAATTCTAGTTTGAAAGTCAAACATTATTACCCTGGGTAAGATGGGCGGCCAATATATTTTACAAATAAATAAATTTAATATTTTTAGGTTCTGCAGCTAAAGAATTTTTTACAAAATCAAAGCTTCCTATTCTTGAACTTTCACACATCTGGTAAGTTAAAATATAATTACTTAAACTCATCGTTCTAAGAGCCCAGGTTATTGGATAATAAAACTGAAATGCCTAGCAACTAACGCTACCATTTATACTGAAACCTTTTGTCTTAAAAATAAGTGTAATTTAGAAGCTTAATCATATTTCCATTAAAATCAAGGAGTAAGTTTCCATCTGACATGATCTCATGTTAAATTTTGTTGTAATTACCAAGGAAACAAACATATGATTTTATACTTGTATCCAAATTGCAGGTGGTCTTATTTAGTGACCACAATTGGGATTGGCCATTTGATTGTTAAACGAAGCAATTGCTAAGTGAAACTACAACTGATCTTACGATCTTACTTCAGCTTTCCTTTGCTTTAGATAGAATAGAATAATAGAATAATAACCTTATTGCCACTTTCAATGTACACTACTTGGCATACATTAAAATGAAATTTCATTGCAGATAGCTCTCAAAGGGTCACCATCTTCGATATACACTACATAAATATGACAAATAAATAAATACAGAATTATGCATATATCCATATATATTATATGATACAGAGAAACAACAGGTTAGTTCGGGTTATGTATAAGTGTGCATGGCTTGAAAAACGAACATAGACCTGTGAAGGTCATAAATGCGATAACTGGTCCTGAAAAATTTACTTTTTCATCGCTATCGAAACTTTGAACAGTCAATAAACAATAAACAGGGCAATCACTACATAAGGATTACATTTATTAGCTCCAGTCAATAGAACAAATTAATTACGACTTCTGTCTTTTGTTTTCTGTATGCGGCCCCTATGGCGTCTGGCTGGCTCGCCTCTGACGCCTAGCCGGTGGTTGCCTCCACCGCCCAGCTGGCTTTAGGGAATTCCCCCCAGGGGCTGGTAACAAGGGAGAGGCAGCCACGGTGCGAAGCAGCCCCTTTGGTGTATGGCTGGCTCGCCTCTGACACCCAGCCAGCTTTCGGGACTCCCCCAGCACACGGTTACAAGGGGGAGGCGGCTGCGGTGTATGGCGGCCTTGCCGACGCCCAGCTGGTCCTCGGACGTCGGGCGGAACACAGAGTTGGCGCACGGATGTCAGCTGGCTGCTGGCTGCTCTGTCCCTTCCCCCCACCGGTTCGTGTCGAGCCCAGGGGCTTGACATGTAGTCTGACATAGTCTGTGTTTAATTATTGTTCAAATAATATTTTTATGCATGCCTTCATCTCACTCTAAATATTTGGGGCTACAATTTCATTAGTATTGTCCAGTAACTGGGACTGATAAGAGTTGTAATCTAGATGGCATCAGTTTGCCTACTATTTTTAAGAGACAAAGACAGTAGCTCAGTTTGATGTAATTTCCATACCATCTATCACTGCAAGTGTAACGAGGCAAGTGTTTTGAATGCTTCATTGGATAAGATGCTCCCTTCACATTCTTTAAGAAATAGTTGTCCAGATTTAACTTTTGCTGTCAGATAGTTATTAGCTTTTCTTCCACAGCAGAAAATTAGGGTTCTCTTCAAGGTTTCCACAATACCGAATGCCACAACTTTGATATTTTGAGTTAATATTATGTGAATAGATGGGATTCTGATACATTACAAATTCCTTTTGGCAAAGAGGCATGGAAAATGCTTTTTGACAGTTTGCATTTTCTAATAATTCTCCTGCATCACCTGTGTGTGTAGAGTACCTATAAGCACTTTGGAGGAATTTTTCAAGGTTTTCTTTTTAAAAAAAAAAAAAGGGGGGGGGGAATTAGTTTTTTTAATTGGTTATTGCTCTTCATCCAGTAGGAGCATTCCATGAGTTCATGGATTCTTAAGATTCAATTGACTGTGTTTTAAAATGCAATATGCCAGACTATGAAAGGCTAATGCCTAGTACCTAGTAAAAGCAGTGCTTTAAAAAAAAAAAAAGGTGCCGGAATTCACACACGTCATACAACCCGCCTTGCCTACCCTACAAGGTTCCATCCAAAAAAGGTGCCGGAACTCCGTTCTGGGCGTTCTATGAGAAAAAAAGCCATGAGTAAAAGTATCTGATATTTGTTAGAACTTCTTCAAATTACTTTTTCTCAGTTTGAAAGACATTTGGAAAATACAGAAAAGGGGTTGTTGTTTTTTTTTTTCAAAAAAAAGTACAATAAAGTTAAATAATTTCATTTCAGGGAGCTGTCAGATTTTGATAAAGATGGTGCATTAACATTGGATGAGTTCTGTGCTGCTTTCCATCTAGTGGTTGCTAGGAAAAATGGTTATGACTTGCCGGAAAAACTACCTGAAAGTTTAATGCCCAAGCTGATTGATTTGGAGGACTCAACAGGTACTTTTTTTGTTTGTTTTTTTGCTCTGAATTAATTGCTAAAGGATGTGTAACACAAACTGTACTGCTTGTGCATTGCAATTGTTTTATTTCATTTTCTTGGGTGTGTGTGTCTGCATAAAACTGATTTTCTTTTTGAGACAGAAGCTTCTGTCCTTATGCATGTAAAATAAAATAGTTTTATCAAAAATGTAAGTTGATCCTACTTGCATTTACTCGCGCATTCTATTACAGAAGATAAGATGTCTCTTATTCAACTTTCAATTAATTGTTACTGCTTCCATTACTTTCTGAGATTACCCATTTGTCGATGATTCTAGATAGCTAAAATTTGTATTTCCAGCTAGTTTATTCTCTATCACGTAAATTATATGTTGAGGGAAACATGGAGTTTACATGAGATGTTTGTCTTAACTGTGAAAAGTCCTTTAATTTTTATATATATTTTTAAACTATTATTCAGCTCGCTTCAAAATGTTTTTTAGATCCTTGTAATGCCACGTGTCTGCTTATTGGACAGAAAAATACATTTTACCTGTAACAGTTCTTTATATGCTATGTTACAATTTAATCAAACAATTTAAAGTATAGAAATAAAGAGGATAGTTTGTATTACTAACAAAGCAACATGTACGATACCCCAACCTAGCAATCTCCTTTTTATAGCCAGGGAATAGCTATTTGTTTTAGTGATATTTTAGAATAAACACACCTAAGGATTACACTCTAATGCCATGAAGAAGCTAATCAAACAATCTTTTTTTCTGTATAACATAATATGTGGTCAAGGACTACCCTTTAAAGAGTGAGAACTTCGGGAAGAGGTTTCCATAGAAGACTATTAATAAAACTGAACTTTTGCACTTTCCCTATCTTTGCAAAAGTTCTTGCAATTTCATAGAATTTTCTAGACCCTGGCCAGTAAAAGTCAATCCTATGATTGTTCTCATGCTTGGTAGCCATCAAATATATGAAACTAGAAAGCTGGTAATTTTTTGTTGTTCAAAAAATATTATTTGTTCTTAACATGTAGAATGTATGAAGTTAAATTATAAGGAAAATTTTTGAAAAAGGAAAATATTAGGTTATTTTGCCTTAAGAGTTCTGAAATTTCTGCTCTGCTTATATGAAATAGTTTGAATCCAAAACATGAAAGAACTCTTCTTGGGCAATATAGCTTTTCTGATTACTTCCCTCTTATACCAGAGTATCCAAACATTTTCAGGTTAGTGGACATACCTCCAATTTTGATGTAGTCAATCATAAAGCACAATTTTTACAGGAAGGCAAACTGGTAAGGCTGGAAAAAAAAATAGCCTACCCAAGAATTTAAGCACAGAGCTGACAAAACAAAATTGCTACTTTATGGCAGTTAAATTGGTCATACTAAGAAATATGCAACAGCGGCAAAGGCCACCCAATACATGTATCAAAACAAGTGAAGGGAATTAGCAGAAAAAAATGTAAAAGTAATTAAAATATCATATGCAATGTAGAGAATAATCAAAACATTCTTTCTAGCCCAAATATACTTGCTACTAGTTTCTATTGCCTCTTTTCCCAGACTATATAATATAGTTTAAAATAAAACAGTGGGCTACTTAACTACTATTTTATTAGAATCATTAATGAGAATAGAATCTATGTGGTCAGTGATATTTTGGTTTGCTGTAAAGTTGAAAGCCTTTTTTAATATAGTGGGGCAGAGAGCAGTACAAATGACAGAACTACCCACAAATACTGTGATTTCCCAAATTCTCCATTGGGAACCCATTCTAGAATATTTATAATGGAGCTAAATAAAGTAAATATAGTGCAGTTCTTTACATAATGGGTATCTCTGAAATAAGTTGATAAATGTTCATAAATAACAGATGTTATAGGCATGCTTCCATACATTAATTATGAAATTGCAACGTGAAACGAACTATTAGCACACAGTTTTAAAGACATTACTACAATGTTGTGTTTGGCTTTTTTAGTGGTTCCTGTTTCAGAAGTGGGAGATCAGTCTGCTGAGGTAGGTTTTGCAAGTTCCCCAGCAGAAGCAGCGCCAAGCAAATCACCATCAATGCCATCACTTAATCAAACGTGGCCTGAACTGAATCAAAGCAGCGAGGTTAGCAAAATATACCTTATTTTGTAGAAGTTCTTACTTTAAGAATGAATGTATAACACAATATAGATTGGATTGCGTTCTAAATTTGGGGTTACGTTTCATGTTCCTGTATATATAGCCTTGATCTTGTCATAACTGGAGAATATATTGGGATTGTACACAATGGCTCACTTTTTCTTTTTCTTTCCCTGATCTTTAAAACAAAAGTTATGCTATCTGTCAGTGATTTCTGTTCTAAATCCTACATAGATGATTTGCTAATTTCTTGAGGGTGATTTCAACTCTATAATGTAGAAAAATTTAGTGAGGTTTCTTTTGGAGTGATTCAGTTCGTTTTTTGCTGTTACACCACAGTAAAAGATAAAGTCCCTTTTGAAGTAACTTTGGACTCCTAGTGATGATTTATGTTTGCTTGGCAAAAGTATGGATGTGATTTGCCATTACCTTTTTTTTTTGGTCCTCCCTTTTTTGATTTCCCAGTCTAATCTAAAATCTTGGAAAGTTTCTGGTAGTTTCCCATCCAAATGCTGTTTAGTTTTTTGAGATTATTTCAAATTGAGTAGGTTCTACCACCCCTTCTTATCTAGACCAGAAAGCACACTCGGGTCTTTTTGCCTATATCTAGTACAATCAGGATTCCAGTTAAATCAGTCTGGCCATTGACTGGGAATTAGACTTCAATATATCTGAAAAATGTATTTTTTAAAAATATGATTTTATAGTTTTTATTATAGTTACTAAAGTTTTTATAGTAATTTTATTAAAGATTAATAAAACTAATGTAAACTAAAAAAAAAAGGTTCAGAAATAATAGAAAAAAACAATATAGTAAGGAAAAAGGAAAATAGATATATAAAGGACTTACCTCTTCGTCACAAGTATAAACAATCTCTTCTGTTAAAATGCAAAAGATCTCTTCTTTCCATGTCTCACCTCTTATCTATAAACAAATCTTTAGAATCTCATAATTCAGTCTGATCAGCAAAAATCTATTTAGAGTACCAGAGATAACAGTATATCTATTTTAACCTTGATCAGATAAACCAACTTTATATTCCTTCATTTTACATATCTCAAATAATGTGCTAGAATTTTATTTCTTTTGATTTTTCTGTCTCCAATATTCTTTAAAGCTTTAATAAGCCTCTTTTGTAGGAAGATTGTCCAGGTCGCTCTCTTGGTTTGTTATTTGTATCTTCCTTTTAATTATTAAGACATCCGCTGGATCTGTTGTAATCTTTTTCCATATCATTCTTGTAATTTTATCTTTTTAAATTCACTTTTAGATCAGTCTCAGTCTTTTCAGATAAAAGTTCTTCCTCTTCCATAACCTCTTTTTGAAATTAATTTTTGGGTCCACTTGTTCAAAAATAGCCTTTAGTGTATCCAGACTTAAAATATTTTGTTTCATTCTGTATTGGTAAATGAAATATTTTTCCTTTTAATTGTAATTTTTTAGTTCCCTCTAGTGTCCAATCTTTAAAGTCCCATCTATCATGTTTTTTAAAGAATTCAAAACAAAAACGATTTATCATGGGAAGGATTCTTATAATTAATTTCAAAATTGTATTTCAAATCTATAAGTTTCCAAAATCAAAATTCTAATCATCCTTTTGCTATTTATTCAAAAAAAGTTCTTAAAAAGTCTACTTAAAATTTCTTTTGCTAAGGATTGAAGAAACTTACCTGTTGCAATAAATTAACCTGTCAATCAGTAGATGAATTAACATGCAATTTTCGAAAGTGATTGGAAAAGATGTATGCAAACTCAGTGTCTTTCAAAGGTGCCAAACACAGTTTGAGCAAGCTGGCTATCCCTTCACCTCCGAGAGCTTCTAAATCCATTGCAGTCTCTTCATGGGGAACAACTTGTCTGGAGAACTTGTCCATTTCTTGTCCAGAAAAAAATTACGAAGATCTGGTCTATTTAACCAGCTCTTTATTTGATCGCAATCAGCTCCTGCTTTTAGTGGAGTTTTAGTTGAGCTTTCTTCAGCTTATCATTTGGAAGCTGGAAGTTTTATGTCTTCAATGAAATTTCTGAATTTCATTCAATTCTGAATTTCCTGAACCTCTTCTGGACGCTGAAAGTATTGGTAAGGCAGAAATTATTTAGAACATCAAATAGCTTGGGCAATGCTTGTATTGCAAAATATATTAATGTGCTAAATATTTGTCTTTTCAAAAATTAGTTGCCACTCGCAAGTCAAATAAATATTTGTATATGTCTTTCCATAGGCCAGTTATATTAGAATTCAGAATTACAAGGATCTCCTAGTACAAGCAGTGGTTAGTGTTATAGGTTTCTGCACTATCTCAAGCTAAATAGTTTTAATGCCAAATAGCAGTTACTACTATGAAAATTTATCTTATATTTAACCACTTTTGGATCTCTGCTGTTGCCATTACAGGTTATGGCTTGAACCTGTGGAGTAGCAATGGATAGGTGATATCTATGAGCAGGTCTACCTACCAGCTCTCTATCCCACTGAATGTGTTATTTTTTTAGATTAATTTAATAATAGGTATGGTAGAGAACATTCTGAGGGTCTAGAAATGAGAAGCTGATAACAATTTTACCACTTATTCTCTAAAAAGTCATTTTTTGAGTTTGTCCTCTGTATTAGCTCAAAATTCCAACTGTGTCCACTGGTCTTGAAAAGGTTGCCTGTCTCCATTTTGGGGCAACAGACAATGGGAAATAAAGGCCCATACCCTAAAGAGAAAAACAACAACAACATACAAACCTTCATTACAACCATTGGCTAATTAGATGGCTCAGCAGTCTAAGCAAATACAGTGACCATTTGAAATATGATGGCATTCAATGAAGAGTTGATTGCTGCCCAAAGTTACTACCACTGCAGCGCCTCCACGGTCACATGAACGAAATTCAGACTTTTGGCAATCTATCCACCCTTACAATTGACCAGAGGGATGCTGCATGTCTTCTTCTCCATCCCACCCTGCTGGGTCCCTTGCTGTCTAATATTGCTAATTTCTGTCAGGATGAATCTGGTACTTTGGTTGCTTCTAGAGGGAAACAGGATATATTGAAAGTTAAAGGGGGATCTGGCTGACTTATTGGATGCTATACCATTTGAAAACAAAAGAAAGCACATTATTGCAGCAGTATGTAGAGAGAATGTGCTGTTTCTTGACATAGGCAACTAGATTCCTATAACCCCAAAGGTGGAAATCTCCAGTTAGACCTTTGGTCACATTCTTCTGGCCTTTAGCAGCAGAGATGGAACCAGAGTTCTTGTTAGGTTGGAAACATTAGTGGCAGAAAATGGGGCGGGGATCCCAATAAAAGAGGCCAGTCCTAATACCTAGAACATCCAGAATTATTCAAAAGAGCCAATGTGTTTTGGAGCAAGCTGGAGCAAAATCTCCAAAACATGAGTGTTTTGTTTCAGATTTGAAATGTTTAGGATGACTTGTTTTGAGCTCATAATGTTCTGTTCTGACTCTAACAATCAGTTCAGAAAACCATAAATCTACTACTTGTTGATTTATGTTGATCCCCTAAAAACTTCATCACTAGGTCAACAAATTACTTCTTCCAGTCCCTTGGTCTCAAGAAATGTATTATTTATTTATCAGTTATGTCCTGCTTTTTATGTGTGAAAACGTTCTAGATGGCTTACAATAATTAATGTGAAATATAGAAAAATAATGGTAAAATCAGTACAGTTAAAATCAAATCAAATATTAAAGTCAATATAATTAGATTGTTACAATAATGAACAGTCAAAACTCTTGCTAGAAACCTTCCCTACATTAATTCACTCTTAATGGATGAGATATATCAACAACTTTAAAAATGACCTTGCAGAGTTGGAGCCCATTTATACAATACATACCAGAAATTAGTAGGCAACAAATGTGAAGAGGCTCAGTAAAATAAGGCAGCACTGCCTATAGTCAAATGCCATAAGATCCTTTGCATATGAAATTGATAACACAAGTGGGGCAATAAAAACAGGCTGGCATCATCATGGAAGCATGAAGTAGAGTGGAAATTAGAGAGAATTACAGTGATTGCAGTTGAGACCTTTGATGTATATCAAATTTCATTTCAGTTGTTTTCTGCTTGTCAGTAGAAAGTTGTTTGCTACTTGCTAAGTTCCTCGTTTTATCCTGGAAAAGTCGGGGGAGGTACTGAACTGCTTTCTACTCACCATAAAAATCTTAGATTATACAAAAGATAATATATATAAACAGGCAAATAATATTGGATAATATTAGAGTTTATAATTCATGCAAGGACATTTTAAAGTTCCCACAGAATTCCTTGGATTGCTGATTCTGTGCAAATTGCAGAATGCTTTTCAAACACACCAAATTAAGTTTAGGAAGTTGCTACTGAAGAAACAACGAAAGTTTTATTTGTTAGTCCTGCTCAGGGTTCTTTGAATTCTGTCCATTATATCTAATACTGTATAATTATTTTTTTAAAAAAACAAACCACTATATGGTACATTAGATTTCTACATTATTATCTCTGGATTTTTTCAATTTCTGAAATTCTTCAAAATATTCATATAAGATATATTAGATTTTAGAGTTCTTACTAATGACAGAACAACATGTACCAATATTATCCACATTAACTTTACTTTGTACACTCTCCCAGCTAGATTTAATTTATTTATCCAAGAGCAACTGTTTCTCTAACTAGGTCCAGCAAATTATGATCAGCTAAGCTCTCTCCCAGCTATGCAGCATAAGCAGGTCCTGATTTGCTAGGAAAACATATGCAGTCCATTTGTTTAAATGTTCGATATGTCTAATAATTAACTCACCATTCCACTAACAGAGACATTAACATTTCATTCCATGAAGTAATCTTGAACATTGAATCTTAGACCAAATCCTTCATTGCTCGGAAACCTGATTATTTCTGTTTTGCCTGTGTCTTAGTTTATGCATGAAAAAAAAAGCATTAGCAGTTATATATTTCAACAGGGCACGTCTTGGATCTTACTGAAATGATTGCCAAAGCAGTTTTCCTTTTACATTGAATAGTTTGAATTTGCGTTATTTCAATTGTCAAATATATATTTAATTTATGTATAAAATGTATTTTATTATGTTTTCAGGTATAGCAATGGCAATTTGCATGTGATTCTTTCATTTTTTTTCTAATATAAAGATAAATTTTATTTCTGATCTTATGTGAAGAAAATTTATATTCATTTTCATTTAAATGAAATAAAACAAAAGATTCTAGAAAAACAAGGAATCTTACATATTGATAGCAATACCGGTAGCAGCAGTGACTTAAAAGCCTCTGTTTTGTACAGTTTGATTTTGTTAAAAATTTCTCAATCAATATGCTGACTTTCACTTTCAAATTGATTTATTTAATCTGTACAATATTTCATGTTGATTTAAAAGATTTTGCAAGACAAAATCTGAAAACTGTTGAAATGTATATTTTGGCACTCCCCCACCCCCTCCCCAAGAAAAGCAACTGTCATTCCAACCTCTGAAATATGCTAAATCTTCTCCAGGGATGACTCTATTCTCATTTTGTCTCTCCTCTGTCTGTTTAGCAGTGGGAGACATTTAGTGAACGCTCTTCCAGCTCACAAACTCTGACCCAATTTGATTCTAACATTGCACCAGCTGATCCTGTAAGTCAATCACTTAGCTTGCTTCTTTGAAATTAATTTTATTAACTCCAAATTTTCATTAATTGTTTTGGTTTTGCATGTTTAATGTGTGATTCTAAAGTGGGGAATGGTAAATGATTTAATTCAATCTGCTTTAAAATTCATTACATTGTCTATCGCTACGACTAAAATAGAATATTTTAAAAGTGGTCTGTTCTTTTCTAATATTTGCTCCAATATTTTGAGATTTTTATTTAACTCTGATTTTTTAAAAAGATGGTAAAACATTTTAACTGAGTTTTTATTGATAAATGTGTTGGAAATAAAATGAGTAAAAATTGTGACTTGACAAAACCTACTGTGAACATAGACATCCAGGACCATCTGGTTTTTCTGGATCCAATTCTCTTTCTGTTACACCCAAAAGCTTCTTACATGCATACGCCCTTTGTAGACGTGTTTCATAATTACATAATTTAAATCTTTACTTTTCCCACATTCTTCACTGTTCGTGGAAATACATGGATGCCATAGTCACTGTCAGGCACACATGCTTCATCATATGATCTTGCACACAAGAAAGCTAGACTAAACATAATAATGTATCCCCAAAGAACCAATATTTCACCTCATATTATTTCTCAGAATTTATTGTTGTCAAATGTATATGGCAGTGATGGTGAACCTTTTAGAGACTGAGTGCCCAAAAACTGCCCCTGCGCCCAGCCCTGCTCTGCCCCCACCCCACCCACCCACAGGGCCACCCACCGCCTCCACAGCCCGCCACAGATCACCATGGCAGCCACACCCTCCGCCCACAGCATCATCTGTGCATGACGGGGTGTGAGTGCAGTGTCTTGTCCCCACTGCTGCGCTGCTCAGGGGTGATTCTTCTCCGGGCTGCTGGTGAGGAGGGGGCCACAGGGGGAGGAGGGGCTGGGGCAACGGTGTGCGTGCCCACAGAGAGTGCTCTGAGTGCCGCCTCTGGCACGCGTGCCATAGGTTCGCCACCACTGGCATATGGGGAGGAACCACAAAAAATACTCGATTGATGACCAGAGTGTATGTTGCAGATTATGGAGGAGTCATCAGTTCTGTAATAGTTTAGCTATAAGCTTATAAATATTTATACATGTTTATGAGCACCTTGAATTGGACTCAGACAACAACCAATCAGGAAAGAGATTGCTTTATTAGTGGTATAATGGGAATCTCTAGGAGGCACCACTCACAAATTGTGCTGCAATTGTGCTACTACACTCAGCCACTTGCAATATTTTAATCATCCTCAAGAGCTGCCACATATTGGAATAGTCCAGCCTGATGTTATTAGTTCATGAATCACCAGATCCAGAGCTGATAAAGGGCCTCTTTGCAATTTGTGTAAAGATGTCAATATAGTATCAATAGTGATCCAAGGTTACCCCAGATTGTCAGCTTGTTTTAAAGAAGAGCGTAGTTCCATCAGAAGTGCTACTTGTCCAAAGTCTGATGTTAAGCATCCAGAATCAGTATTCCATTTTGTCTGAGTTCAGTTTCAGCTTTATTTCCCTCAGAAACACTTGAAGCACTTCTTAAAGACTTAAATTTTCACTCACGCCTTCTTTATTTGAATATTGGATGAATGATTTTTGCTTCTATTCTTCTTTTCTTTGCATCCCCTTTTTATTCTATATTTTTATTTTGTGCCTTATCCAATGTAACCCACTTTGAGATTATTTTGTAAGGGAAGTGAAAATACGTTATTCACTAGTCTATGCCTAGAAATGACTAAATTGGAATACAAGTCCACATTGTCATTAAAAGAGATCAAGAACAAGTTACTTGTCAGTCGTTTCTTCAAACCAGGATAAGTAGCGGGAAGAGAAAAAAAATTAAGATAAGTTTTCATACAACCCCCGTGTTTGCAGGTTTGTTGATTATTGTGTTCTTAATGGAAGCAAACTAGCTTGTTCTTGACCTTCGTATTCAGAACTTTGCATCTTATTCATATAAAAAGGCATACATAAAAAGGGGAAAGATAAAAATCTAATAACAATAGCAAACTCTGCAAAGAAGCTAAAGAAACAGTGGACCACCTATTATTAGCTGTTGCAAAGAGATCATATAGATTGACTACAAATAACAGGATGACAAAGTGGCAACAATGGTACATTGGAAATTCTGCAGGCAATACCATTTATCTGCAAACCAGAACTGAAGGGACCACAAAATGAAAGAAGCTAAAGTGCTCTGGAATTTCAAATTCAAACAGACAAGCACATGCCACATAAAACCTCAGACCTAAACATTGTTAAAAAGAAAGACAAAGAAGTCTAGAGAGTGGATGTTGCAATACCTGGAGACAATACAATTGAAGAGAGAGAATGGAAGAAAAACCACAAAATACAAATCTTCTGTTCTGCAGACAGAAGTAGGACAAATGAGGCAAAAGAAAACAAACAAGAGTATCAATAATAATAATATGTGCCTTGGGTGCAATCCAAAAACACATGGTGGAGCATTACTACTTGAATACATCAGTATTGACAAAATCACTGTCAATTAATTGCACAAGGCAGTTTTTACTCAGAACAGCTTACACTGCAACCATATCTTTTAACACCATCAAACAACAAGATCCTCCTATCCCATGTTCTTGGGAAGAGCTTGATAAGTGTATAAATTCCACATCCAATCTAAACGTTTGGCTGACTGCAACCAACCATAATAAGAATACTGCTTTGAACTCATTTGTGCTTTCTGCTCAAAGTCTGTCCTCAGCAATTCAAGAATCAGTGCCCCAAAGCAGAGATTCTCAAAGTGTGGGCTGGAAGTTCTGAACCAAAAATAGAGACCAAAATATTTGAAACCACTGTCTTACAATCTCTTTAGCCCTTTATTTTATGTAATAGTGTTGCTTAGCAACAAACTTTTTCTGGAACATGGAAATATTTATTGTTCTATTAGAAGTCCTCCAATTTACCATATTGAATGTAGCTATGCTACTTCAGATCACAGGCAGCAAATTTTTGCTTCCGTTATTTTGATTCTTTGAACTTTTTGTCTAACATGTTTTTTTCCGTAGCTAACTAGCCCTTCAAAATCAATAAGAAACACAATAAAAATATAACATTTTTTTTCCTCTTTGGAAGTAGGAATGTATTTCTGCCTAGCTAGTTGATGCCTGTCTCTGTGTGTAAATTATTAGGCACTATATGATGCATGTGCTTCTGAACGTGTTATCAGTTTATGGGCAGAATACTGCATAAAAAACTGCTTTGGAAGGTTTCACACTTGTTTACGAGTAACCAATGCACTTTTGCTTTGGTATTGAGGAAAATAGACTCACTTTCCCAAATGAAATGTTCCGTGCCGTTGTGCAACATCAGCAAAAGAGCTGATACTCCCTATGTAAGATCCCAAATGTGTGTATATGTGCAAAATTTTAATGTTATTGAGTTATTTGGTTTTATAAGAGATTTATAGAGAGACATAGTATCTTCATTTTTGTATTTCATTATAGGTCAAACTATACTTCTTTCTCTAGCACAATTAGTCCATTTCCTGATAATCCTGTAAATGAAATTAAAGAAAATTTAATCATTGCTTTGTGGATTTGCCTCTTTTTGGTAGTAGCGTTATGTAGGGCCAGGGCTTTTCAACCTTTTCACCCATTGTGCCACTTTTAGGATATGGCAACATCCGAGTACCACCAGTCGCCTAGCAAGGTGTCAAAAACTTGATGACCAAAAAAAAAAAAAAGGAAAAAAGTGATAAAGTACAGGTAGTCCTCAACTTACAACAGTTCACTTAATGACTGTTTGAAGTTACAATGGCATTGAAAAAAGGGCCCCCCAAGCCACAGCCGAGCAAGACACCTACCTGCCTGCCCGGCGGCGCTCTTCCTCCTGTCCAAGGTTTTCATTGTTGTGAGCATTTCTGTTGAGGATTGCCAGTGGGGGTGGGGTGGGGAGGGTGTTTGGTTTTTATTCCTCCCATCTGCTGAATGGTTGCAGCAGGTTTTGGTCACTTCACATGACCCTGGGACACTGTGACCATCATCAATATGAATCAGTTGCCAAGCATCTGAATGTAAATCACAAGACCCTGGAGATGCTGCAACATTCCAGCTGATCCGCGCTTCTTCTGGGCTCAGCAGAAGCGCCAGGATCAGCACCAAGCTCCAGCTGGAGCCTGGCACTGATCCTGGTGCTTCCACTGAGCCGACGGTCCCAAAGAAGTGCTGATCTTGGTGCTTGCGCTGAGCCCTGACAGCCCTGCAGTTCCAGCCGTCTCTCGCTCAGGCTTGTGTGGTGCTGCCACAGGTTCAGCTCATTCCCCTCCCCCGCTACCACTTTTCTAGGATGGTTGTGTGCCACCTGCCAGGTGCCAATGTACCACAGGTGGTACCCATACCACTGATTGAAAAGCCCTGATGTAGATAACATAATCAGAAGAAATGGTTAAGTGTAGGATTGATTGCTTCTTAAGAGAATACAAAAAATTGAAAAAACTGGATATTTAGGGAAAACCAAGGAACACATGAGCAAGCAACAACAAAAAGAGAAAAGTGAAATGAATATGAATATGAATATGGGTAGTAAGGCTGAGTCCAGTTTGTCCATGTAATTTCTTATTTTTAACATAACATAGTTTAATGTTTCAAATTTTAACATAAAATGGTATATAGCAACCAGTCTATTCGGGATAGAATAATTGGTTTAAATAGTTCCCTTTCAAATCCCCTTCTGCTTTAGGATACTGCCATTGTTCACCCTGTTCCTATTCGAATGACACCAAGCAAAATTCATATGCAAGAAATGGAACTTAAAAGAACTGGAAATGGTAAGAGATGCTTGTCACTTATAGAAGTATCTTTTTTAATAGCCAAAAATCACTTCCCACAATAATTACTTATTTGTTAAAAGCCACAAAATTAAAGGCTCCAAGGAAAGATTGTAATCATCTTGTTACTCATTATATATTTCAAAATATGCCATTTTTTGATCTTGGTGAAGTTAGGAGTGTTTTTGGATAATTTTGACTCCTCCATTAATGTTTTATATGAATATCACATATTGCACTGGAGTAATGTAATGGGATTCAAAAACACAGGAAACTCTTTCACTTTAAAAATTAACTGAACAAAGAGTCTTGAAAAACTCTTCCAAGGACAAACTGAACCTCAATTTTAATTCATATTTTTCTTACTAGATTGCTTTTTTGTATAGAATAAAATATTGCATTATATTATACAGAATTATTGCACAGAAATGCTTAAAATGTTCATAAATTCCTAAGATTTCTCTCTCACTGACACACACACTCACACACATATACAAATGCACGCGCGCGCGCACACACACACACACGCACATGTATCATTCCAGATAGAATTCCTTCTTGTTTTCATATTTAGTTACGATTTTATATTTAGTTAGTTTTAATTTCAATTCTACTGCTGTTTCTCTTTCAAAAATAAATGGATATTCAGCCTTTGTTAACTGCAGGCCATATCTGACTCCTTGACTCTCCCTTTCTGGGCAGGTGGGTGGCAGTAGCCCCATGGCAAAATTAATTGCCTACTTGTAATACAAAGATATTACAAAGGCTTTTAACAAAATGTTCCTGATTCACTATGAAAAGTTTTGAACTCTGTGAAATCACCAATATTAAAAAAAAAGTGCCAGGCAGTCTGTTAGTTGGTGTGTGTGTGTGTGAGAGAGAGAGAGAGAGAGCAAGAGACAAGAGACAGACTGTACCACTGTATCCGTATCATGCAATGATGATTAAGGCTTGTGACAGACTATACAGTGACAGACTGCACAGTGCATCTTTCAGCAATGGCACCATAACTGGTTATCCTAAGTTACTCTTCTGTGAAGAATCGAGCTCACTTCTGACATAGTATAGATCTTAAATACTGGAAGGGTGACAAAACAGATTCAGGTTTGGTACTTACGTGAAGTTGAGTTCACTTTGCAATACACTTTTGTAAAAGAATTTTATGTTTCAAAATGTATTTTTATATTTTAAAGAAGCACATAATGTCCCTGATTTTCTGTAATGACAATTAGAAAAACAATACAGCTCAAATTGTATAGTAAATTACTGAGCAAATGCAAAATCAATCATTGGGAGAATATTTACCCGGAGTAATCGAAGTTATATAAAAGCATGTACAATTTCTCCAGATCTCTTAGTGACGCAAATAAAAGACAACGAAGAAACAAACTGCAAAAGTTAGGTTAGACATTTTAAGACATGATCTCTTTTTGGGTTGCCTTTGAATAAAAGTTCAGGATCAAAATTGCAGCATGCAGAGTTTTAAATTTCCCATGCTGTGTCTGACTTCATATACCAAAACTAGTTTAACATACTTTTTTTTCTGTTTTCTTGTTTCAAAAACAAGCAGGGAAGCTCACTATTATTGTTTAGTGGCTTGCATCAAACTGCACAATTGTAGTTTCAATACTCAAAGTAATTACCTAAACTTGCACTGAATGTTTTTAAATTTCTTTCCAGATCACACAAATCCTACAAGTCCCCTGCTAGTAAAGTCTCCAGATCTTGCAGAAGAAAGTAAAATAAGTTCATCAGTAAAATTCACAGGAGGAAATACAGCTGGTAAGTATTGGTGTTTATTTTTCAATAATGTATTGAAAAACACATGCTATTTCAGTCAGCTAAAAAAAATCAAACTATAACTTAGTCCTTTTCAGCAGCTGTTTATAAGTGTGGTGTTCTTGAATTGTCTGAGATGTTTGTGCGTTAATTGCTACAACAAAAAAAATTAATTTGTTTGTAGTTTTTATATAGTCAAAATGTTTTCTCCTAGTACAAAGATATGATTTAGTTCAGTAAATATCCAAGCCCAAATATGGCTGGTGAAGATCTTTCCAATTTTATGATTCACACAATCCTTTCTAATAGAAATTCATTCATGTAACCTTCCAGGTGGTAGACTATGGATTTCTTAAACCTAGCAGTTTTATCTGACATTCTGCTCACTTAAAATTATTTACTGTGACTTCTTTTATGCCATAGGTATCTGTTGTGGGCCATCTATATACCCATAAGAATATACTCTCAGTGGTAGTGTCAGGTTGGACATCAGAATTCCTCTGATGGGTATAGAAATTCGTCTTATGTCAAATGTTATATCAGTTGGGCTCAATTTATTATTTTTTAAATTCTTAAAAGTTAAATTCTAGTTCTGTAGACTGTAATGCAATGTAATTCATCATAGACTGTAATGCAATATAACTTATCAAGGGTAAGATTTTATTTTAATCTATTCCAACAGATGGTTACAGCAGCTCAGATTCCTTTACTTCAGATGCAGAACACATTGGAAGTACTGTAACTAGACAACGGTAATTAGCTGCTTAAATATTAAACACATTCAAGCAGAAGGCTATTTGCCTGAGCTGGTCACTCTGTCTGTAGCCTGCTTGCAGAACATAACTTTAATCCGATAAAACTTCACGTGATTCTATGATGGCAATTCAAGAGTTTATAATATTTCCTGGTATTATTGCTCTACAATTAATAGCATTGTGTTTATTTTTCTGCGACATTAACAGAAAGACAAAATGAATGTGTGCTACTTTTCAGAGTTATCATTTCAGAGGACTTGCAGTATTTTAGGCTTTTAGAAGTTAAAACCCTCACAGACTGTTTAAATAATTAGATGACTGAGTTCTAGGCAAAATGAAATGGATTAATGGACATACATCATTATGCTTTGCAGAATGTGTCATTCTGTTTCCAGAAATCTCTTTGTCCTCAGATAAATTGTTGCCCTGGTTTTATTTTTTGCTAGTAATCTTTTTTTTAATTGCTCTATAAGTGCTCCTGCTAGTTGTAGTCACCTAATTTTATTTCCTTATTAACAACATTTTATCCTGCTCTCATGAAATAAAACAGAAGAAATACAATATACAGATGCAGAACAAAAGCAGGAAAATGGTGATAAACTCAATCATCAGTCCATAAAGTTACACAATTCTTATAGCAAATAACATCAGTGGAAATAATAAGGAAAGAGGGGAGCCTACTGGAGATGCTGTTTCAGCAAAGCACTCCTCACCCTTTTCTGTTACCTGATAGAATAACTGCTTTCCAATCAATAGCTTGGGCCTCGATTTGTTATTTTCAATTTCCTTGACTGCATAGGATTTCTCCTCGATTGTTGAGGAAGGTACAGTACCTAATGTGATCTAATTTCAGCAGGTCGAACAGAAAGGCCCTGTTACTCCACACTTGGTTAAAGTTTTTAATTCAGCCTTTCCTCAGCTAGTATTCTCCAAAGTCCTTCCAGGTACTATGGATGGTCTGTTGGATGAAGCGATGCATCTAGCACATCTTGACAGGGCATCAGGTTGAGGAACACTGCCTTGATTTTTAACGTGTCCATTTTCAAATGTTAATATATAAATGAAAAAGGCGTAGCTGAACTTTGATGTACGGTAATAGCAGTTATAATAAATGCATCCAATGTGATACACAAATTTAAAAATGGACTATTTGCATTGTATAAGATCAGCATTCTCAACCAAATTTGTTTTAATCCAAGATGGCGGGATATTAGTTTGTCAGTTGACACGTTACTTTTTTGGTCTTTTAGTCTTTGAAAGTTGCAGTTTGCAATAGAATTTCTGTAGTTCCATTGTTTTTCAGGTCACATTCAGGGACTTCTCCAGATAACCCTGCTCCTCCTCCACCCCCTCCAAGGCCTCACCCCTCTCATTCCCGATCATCATCTTTAGATATGAATAGGACCTTCCCAGTTACTCCAGGTGAGTGTAGTTGAAGTGTGTGTATGGGGGGGGTTGTTTCTGTTGTTTTGAATTAATGCATTTTTAGAAATGTACATGTTGCTTATGGAAACCATTTAGATTTTTTTCCAAGTAGTATTAAGGAAGATCTGATGAAACTAGTGAAATATGTTTAATACTGCTACTACAGTTAAAGAAGCATATTAAATGCTACAAGACTGTTTTTTAATACAGAAGAAAAAAAGAAAAAAGAAAGAAAGAAAATAACTTTTGAAGAACAAAATTAATGGTAGTTTTTAAAAACATTACATATTCAAGAGTTCACAATTCTAAGATGATTAGTAATGCATTCTATTCCTCGAGACCTACAATTAAAATGCTATTTATTATATTTCCTTAGGGGTAAATTCCTCAGTTCTTAATATTACCTATGCCTGTCTTGCCAGGAGTTTAAGGTGATTTGTTACTATAATTAAATTCTGTAGTCTTCCATTTTAAATCACAGGAATGTCAATATAAAGCTCAAAGGAAAACACCTCTGATACGATTTAGCAAACCAAGGTTCCCACTTGTTAATGACAATCTATATTTGAATTTGGAGAACATGATATGATATCTTTTATCATGAGATGTGGTGTTACCATAGGTTGGGCAGGCTGCCAGCCTGGCTGGCTTCAGAAATGTTGAACGAATTTATGGAAATCATGGAGACCGCTGGCTATGGGTCTTGATGGCAGTGTGGCTGCCTCTGAAGGCCACCTGCTAGGAGACTAATAGACATCTTTATGCAGTTGCTTGTCCACTGAGAGAACAGATTGCTGGCCTGTTTATGTTCTTACAGAAATAATTGCTCAAGAGTTATAGCCAAAACATTGATTTACCACCACCATCCAAAAAAATTAATAAAACCACGTGAAACAGGATACTGGCAGGTGCCAGTTGTCACTGGGCACATTACAATCTATGGGCACCCAGGGATAATAGTATATATTAGGTTATGAATCACTTATGTATTTTTTTTTACAAATTTTGCATGGCATTCAAGGCACTGTCAATTATAATTGCAACTGTGAGTTTGTATAGATTTCAGAATGGTATAGACATTCTAAAATATAATATTGAGACGGTTTAAAGTATGTCTGTCTCTTTGATACTGTATAGAATTAATAGAGGACTTGGCTTTTTGCACAAAGTTTTAAAACCTATTAAACATTGTGTACCCTTAACACGTATGATGGGCTGAAATAAAGCAACAGATACTTCTGAAGTATGACTCTAATTGACAGAATACTGTATATCCAAACAATAGCTAAACATTTTCCAGAAACTAATATGATTAGTGTATTATTAAGCCAGACGTTTTTCAATTTTACTGCTTTTTAGGTCAACAGCAGACTGGAGTGGTTGCTTGTCCCCCAGCAGTGCCTCCAAGACCTCAGCCCACACAGGTATATTTGACTTCCTGTTCTAACTTAGCAATGTTTTCTTCCGACATTCTTTTCGTGATTACATTTTCCTGTAGGCCAGTGATGGCGAACCTTTTAGAGACCAAGTGCCCCAAAATCCCATCCCCGTCCCCGCTCTGCCCTGCACACTGGGCCACCCACCTCCACTGCCTGCGACAGATCACCCTGGCAGCCCAGCTGTGCCATGGTGGCCACACCCTCTGCCCATGCCCCGCAGCAGCATCTGCGCGCGACAGGATGCAAGGGCAGAGTCTTGTCCCCGATGCCCAGCTACCATGTCCTTGGCTGCGCTGCTTCGCGTGGGCCGTGCCCAGGGGCGACTGTCCTCTGGGGGGGCTGCTGGTGAGGAGGGGGCGTGGGAGGAGGCGGGGCTGGGGAGACGGTGTGTGTGCCCACAGAGAGGGCTCCAAGTGCTGCCTCTGGCACCCGTGCCATAGGTTCGCCACCACTGCTCTAGGCCATGAAATACAATTACCCTCTTTATTCAAAACTCTTTGCCAGTGCATAGCCTACACTCGGCCTGTCTTGAAGAAAGCAAGCAAGAATTGTGTATTCTCAAAATGATGAGCTCTCATAATGTGAAAGTGCCATAATTTGACTCAGTTGGTGGTGACTAGATTAAAGGTATAGTAGCAAACTTTCTCGATCAACTTTTTGTGTTTTGTTATATTTTCAAAAGTTCTTTTTTTTTTTTAAACTATAGGCTGGAAGCCATGTTCATCGACCAGCAGATGCTGATGGTCTAATAGTGCATAACAGTACTTCACCTCAACAAATCCCAGAACAGCCAAACTTCGCAGACTTTAGCCATTTTGAGGTTTTTGCTGCATCGAATGTAAATGAAGATGATGTTGAAGAAATTGAGAAACTTCCAGAGGCTGTCCAGGTTAGCACATATCAATACATCTATAATCTATAGCTATATTAAGTGCCATGAGTCCTATCCTTCCATAAATTTGAAGAGCTTTTTCATCCTTAGCCATGATAAGTTTCTGGAATATGTCTCTGACTCTTTAGGTAGAAAAGCCCTCTGATACTGCAGGATCTATAAGAGTTGCCAAAGGAGATGGAAGAATAGAAGACAAAACAGTTTCTACTACCCCTGCAAACATGGTATGCAACATACTAACAGGTGAACATATCTTATAAAATGTATTAATCGTTGCCCAGAAAACAATTCATTCAGGTTTATTTTCTTTTCACCATTTATAAATAATGAGCACAGAGCCGATAAGCTTTTTTATTAAAGAACTGAATAACCATGGAAAATCAAGGAATTAGCATGAGGTGCAAAATGGCTGCTCTTGTTTTTGCGGCTGAGGTCTTCAGAGAGGTTTATGAAAATTAGCTGTTTCTACCAAGTGAGATGACCTCTAAGAAAAGGCCTTACAGAAAGATCTTTTTAAAAGCCATAATTAATTGTACTAATTAGTTTAATCACTAGCTATTTTTGTGTTTGTGCCTGCCTGCCTGCCTGTCTGCCATCAAATCAGTGTTGATTCCTGGCAACTGAATGGACTTGGCAAGATTGTGGAAGTGCTTTGCCATTGCTCTCTTTCAAGAACTGAGAGAAGGGGGCTGGCCCAGGTAACCTTCATGGCTTTGTGCATAAGATGGGACAAGAACTCAGTCTCCTGGTTTCTAGCCCGGTGCCTTAACCACTACGTCAAAGCAGTTCTTATAGCTTAAATAATTAGTATTTGTAATTACTTAACCAACTAATGTTTCTGAAGTCAGGTGAAACTTAACTGCAGTATCAACCACGATGACTCTCTTTTCAGGCCAAAGGCACCACACCTCTAGCACCACCACCAAAGCCTATCCGCAGAAGGCCAAAATCCGAAGATGAGCTGAGACCTGAAGTTGAGGAGCATGCGCAGAAAACAGGTGTCATAGCTGCTGTTCTTGCTTCTCAGCCATCTATTCCTAGGTAACCCAAGATGTGTATGAGTATCTCTAATACTGAGATATTTACATTTTAAATAGCAAATAGATTTATTAAAGAGGCCTATAAATGGTCTGTGATGCCTGAGTCCTCCAATTGCTAAGAAAGGCAGTATACACAAACTTTGATCTGCACACAAGTTTTAATCTTGAGGCTACGGGGGAAATTACTACAGAATCTTTTGCAAGTGCCTATTTATTAAAATTAAATAAAATATCTGTGTGTTCTGTATAAGGATGGAATGAAATGGCTCATGCAAACTAACCAATGCACACACACACATACACCCTTCTTTCATCACGTGGAGCTTTTTTTATATATGATTTGAGAGAATGCCCAACTCTTGGGGTAACTTTTTCCATTTGGGTGATGTTCTAAACGAAAATTGGATTCTAAGGTGTCCAAGGGGAAGGCTGAAGATCGAGACCTTTGGTATTTTTCTAAGTTGCAGTGGTCAAAGTGCAGGATAATGTGCTTTTGATTTTGTGAACTGTTTCTCTGTAAAAAAAAAAAAAAAACCCTGTGATTTTGCTTCTTAATTGGGGGGGGTGGGGTGTTCTGAACAGGCCACAAAACAGGAGATTGGGAAATTCATTTGTCCACCACCTACATTTACACAGACAAGTCATATAAACTGGTACTATTTAAACCAGGCATATCAAACTCGCAACGTCACGGACGTCGCACAAAGTATCGGAACTTTTCCCCCATTGCCCAGTGGGGTGGGCGTGGTTTCAGCGTGACACATCAGTTTGACATGCCTGGTTTAAACTGTTGTTGGAAACGTGTTCAGTGATTTTTGAAGCAATAAAGTTGTGAAATTTAAAGGATTCAATCCAATGAAATGTGCAGACAGCGTCTTTGTTGTTTCAAACACTTGGAAAAAAGCTGTTGTATATAATCAGGGAGCAGAACCCACACTCACTGATCTTGATGTTGTTACCCAGATGGGTAATGAAACGTCTGCAAGCAAACAAGGAAGTTCAGAAAGCAGCAAGGATTCCACAGTTCCTGAGCTACAGATACTCTGTTCTGTTGGAACTTGCAAAATAGAACAATTCAAAGGTGATTTTGAGTTGTTCAACATGGGATCTCTTCATAGAAAAAAAAGAGTCTTAGAAAGTGCCAGCAAACGGATGTAAGCTTTAAATACTTCAAATATTAGCTCTGTAATCTGAGAAAACAGAAGGCCAAAATTATAAAAGCCATTTTGTTTTAACAGTTGTACAGTTAAGCACATTACAGAGCTAAGGAATTTAACAATATTGTGTTCAAAACAACTTCAGCTTTTAGAGGAGAAAAGTATTCCACAGTTCCTGAAAGTTGTTTCATGAAATGTCTCCTCAGATCAGTGGGAAAGGACAAGAAAGCTATTCAGGCATCAATTAGACGCAATAAGGAGACCAACACTGTTTTGGCCAGACTGAACAGTGAATTGCAGCAACAATTAAAGGTAAGATAATTGACAAGTTATTATGAGATGTTTTACAAACATACATTCTTCTTCAGTATTGTACTTCCTGTTTAGCAAACTTATAAAGAAAAGCCCAGTATCCACAGCTCATGCTTTCAATTCTCATGTTCTTTTGGAGATTCAACTACTTCATATAGTTTAACTTAGCTGTATTCAGGCTCCAGAGCATGTTGGAAATACTTCAACTTAATTACAAGATCCATGAGATTAAGGGGGGAGAGGGGGCAAGAAGGGAAAAGAGCCATTCAGTTTGACAAGTATTCTATGTATGAATGAAGTTGTTGACAGATATGTTCTCAGTCATCTCATTGAAATGGTGGAACAATCACCATTAGAAGATTTTGACTGCAGATTCACAGAGAATGTAAGCTTTTAACTCTCAGTACATTTTCCCAGCAAAATAGGTTTGCAGCATTAGCTGCATTAAAGACACAACTACTCAAGACAATAATGAATTTGACTACCTATAAACTGACATATGCAGTTCATACATCCAGTAATAATAAAAAAAAGCTGACAAACTGTACTCAGTGAGTACTCCTCAATGGTACTACATCCACATGGAGAGAAGCATTGGGGTACCCCAAGGCTCCGTCTTAGGCCCAATACTCGTCAATATCTTCGACTTAGATGAGGGAATAGAAGGGGAACTCATCAAATATGCAGATGACACCAAGCTGGCAGGAATAGCCAACACCCCAGAAGACAAGCTCAGGATCCAAAAAGATCTTGAGAAACTTGAACAATGGGCCCTGTCCAACAGAATGAGTTTTAATATGGAGAAAAGCAAAATTTTACATTTAAGCAGGAAAAAAATCAAAGTTTTAAGTACAGATTGGGCGAGACCTGGCTCAAAAGCAGTAACTGTGAGAGGGACCTTGGAGTCCTAGTGGACGATCACTTGACTATGAGCCAGTGGTGTGCAGCAGCAGCCAAAAAAGTTAATGCAATCCTGGGTTGAATAAACAGAGGCATAGAATCAAGATCATGTATTAATACCACTTTATAAAACCTACGGTAGTAAGACCACACCTGGAATACTGCAACCAATTTTGATCACCATACTACAAAAAAGATGTTGAGACCTTGGAAAAACTTCAGAGAAGAGCAACTAAAATGATCAAAAGCCTGGAGACTAAAACATATGAAGAACGGCTGCAGGACTTGGGTTTGGCTAGTCTAAAGAAAAGAAGAAACGGGGTGACATGATAGCAGTATTCCAGTATTTGAGGGGCTGCCACAAAGAAGAGGGTGTCAAACTATTTTCCAAAGCACCAGAGGGCAAGATAAGAAACAATGGTTGAAAACTGGTTAAGGAGAGAAGGAACCTGGAATTAAGGAGAAAGTTCCTAACAGTGAGGAAAATTAACCAGTGGAACAGCTTGCCTTCAGAAATTGTGGGCGCTCCATCACTGGAGATTTTAAAGAAGAAATTAGACAGTCACTTGTCTGAAATGGTATCGGTTCTCCTGCTTGAGCAGGGGGCTAGACTAGAAGACCTCCAAGGTCCCTTCCAGATTCTATTCTATTCTATTCACTAAATGTAAAATAGTTTTGTTGAAACAGTTTGTTTCAGTATTTCTTTATTGATTTACTTTTTCACTTGCAAAGAAACCACAAGTGTTCCTCCCTAAACAAGATTATTGAACATAATTGCTGACTGATGCTATGTTTTTAAGAAAAATATAAAGAACACTTTTTAGGCAGAAATTTTGCATACTGAAGTAAAAGTTGTGTCTAACTTCACTGTCTTATATTATTTGCATAAACACGTTTCTCTGCATAAAACCAGCAAAATATGTATAATTGTGCCTGCATGTGCATGCATATATGTTAATGCACTTTCATTGTGGTATCTAAATGGCAAATTTCTCCTTTCTAGGATGTCCTGGAGGAGAGAATTTCACTGGAGGTTCAACTGGAACAGCTTCGGCCCTTCTCTCACTTATAAACCAGTTGCCATTAACTGTGAAATAATTAACTCTGAAACAGAAAATTGGGTAAAAGGCCTAATTAAAATCCCATATGTTTCACTCAGTGCACTCTTAACATTTTTGTTGTGATTGATATGTCCTCTGTCCACAGCTGTATTTAAGTAACTTTTTATAATTTTAATACAAAGAATGAAATAAGTGTTTCCTTGAATGTTCAATATATTGGCACTACCAATTTCCCCATTTTCTTGGGAGGACACAATTTTTAAGTTGGAACCAGATTTATACAACTTAAGTGGCCTATATCCCAAACTGGAACTGAATACTGAATGAATTTTCTATATTTCACGTCAAAGCATCATAAATAAAAGCATCCCAAAAGCTACCTTTATCACAGAAGCACATATATTTATCATAAATACCTTTTACACATCTGTCTTACTGTGTAAATGGAAATTAGCCAGCTGTGGTCATCACTGATCCCCAAGTCAGAGTTTGCAGTCTTGCAAATCATTAGTAATTTCAGAAGCCTATTCTTTTTGAGTAACCCAATATCTTCCAAGTCCAGCCTATGTTCTTTTATACTTTGCCATACCAAATTCTGTTGTCCTTGCCTGTTGATAATACTGCGTGTGTGACCACAGCTTGACTATTGTTAAAATGTTTGCATTCATGATGTCATTTTGCAGTCTGCCCACAAGTGTTTCTCTTCTGTGAAAGGATCGGGTGTTGATCTCAGTCATGCACTTTTCCTGAACACCACATATAGTTGCATGCTTTGCACATTATCCTTTACAAACTGACACATCCACCAAACATTACTGTAACACTCTTTGTGGTCAAGAAATGTGTCAGTACCTCAACTCTTTCCCAGTCTTCCCCCTCTACTCCTCACCCCCACCCTCCACCCCAAAGTTGTGTTTCTTAAAAAGTTGGGTTCTTATTTCTGTTCATGTCTCCAGGCATTATTCTTCTGCTTGTAGACAGGCTTCGTTATTAACACAAAATTTCCTGAGTGTATCCTGCTATTCAGGTTGATGTACTGTATTAGGATTTGTTGTATATTGTATAATACACACCCTTTTGATCTCATATGTAAATTTGCATTAATGCTGACTAACAGCAGATATTCTATTTAATGGCTTATTCTGGCTGTGGGATCATAGATGTTAAAATGCATGGAAGTATCTCAGCAGAATCAGAACTAGCAACTGTGTGATTTTTACAACAATAAAACAGCACAATATTTTAATTGGAGTTAATTCTTTTAATTTGGCTTAGTAACAGAAGACAATTGACTTTTGTACTTTTTTTTTTTACTGAATATGGAGTCAGTTATTTTAAGGCTAGAACTGGGTGAGCTCATACATTATGATAGGATAAAATAAAAAAGACATGTCTAGCATTCTGTGGGAGCCAGACTAAGTCTGGTTGCAGAATTTCTACTAGATCACTACATTCTACTGATAGTCATATATTCACTAATAAAAATTGGAAACAAACTTTTTAGTAGAAAATATCAAACATTTAGGAAAAAGCAAAAAAGTCATAAAAAGCATTCACTGCACACGCAAAACAATATATTCAAAATAAAATATAATGCATCATGCAGTTACATTAATGGTTCACTAATCTTTTTCTACATATTACATGGCGTAAACAGAATATCAAGTCATAGCAAATATAATTTATTATTTTACTAAATATAAGAAAGATCTAGAAAGGTAGTTATATCCCTTATATTCAGTCATTGAAACAAAACCACTTTATTTTCACAAATTTATTTTGAAGCTCATGAGCACTTGGATATAGTGTGCGCCTGCCTTATGCTCAATCCTGACATTCTCATATTCAAATCCAAAGATTCCAGCTCTTATACAATATTTAGTTTGTAGATTTCTTCCAGCACTAATCAGTATAAGGGTGGCAGATGCCTATCCAGTACTTGTGCAAGATATGGATGAGAGCATTGTTTGAAACAATTTCTACTGCAAAATTGAAATTTTCAGATATAAAATTTTGACTGCATAAGTAAAGTCCAAAATCAGCCAAGATGTATCTTATTGGTGATAAGGAAATATTCCTTAAAAAAAACTTCTGATGTCTTATTTTAATAACCACGTTGATAACCTATGACTCAACCACAACTTCCTGCCATAAATCATTGTATATATTTATTTCATACTAAATTTGCTTATAATGAAGTTATTGCAGTTAATGGTCACATCCACCATGTCATTAGATCATGAGCAACATATAATGGAAAGTATACATGCAGTCCTCATTTAGCCAATGCCTCATACAGCAACCATTTGCAGTTATAACAGGGTTGAAATCTTTGTGACCAATTGTCACTTTTACAACCCTTGTACGTATATAAAACAAAGGAAAACTGAAAGAAGATCATAATCACAGACATGGGTTTCACTTAGCAACTGCTTCACTTAATGACTTGAGTTGTCAGTCCCAACTTCAGTCACTACATTGCCTTATTCAGTTTACATCCTGACTGATACTACAGTGAATTGCTTTTTGTAATGCAGAAAACCATACAAACTTGTCTTCATCTGCAGAACAAATCCACTGATGCCTGGGCCCTTGTAAAAGAAAAGCGTTCTTGATATCTGAAAATAAGCAAACAAAAATTGTCATTAATTTAGATTCCTTAAGAATTGTTTCTTAAGTCAACATGTGCAGCAGTTAAAAATCGGAATGGACATAAGTTACAAAAAATGCTCATAACAGTGGTTATTGTGAAATGAATTAAAAATTGGTTGCCTAGCTAAACCTAGATTTGTCATAAGAAGACATTACAGGCATCCTTGCATAGAATGCCTGAAAATTCCAACCTGTATGAATGTATTAAGAGATTTATATGGCTGCCTACCTTATCTGTCATAACTCTGAGCAGCTTTCAACAAAACATAGAAGACATAAGCTAGCTGCCAGAGATACACTATTTATCCCAAAACAATACTCCCCAATACGTAAATGATTGCAATCCGTGAGCTCCAGCTCTCTCCTATGCTGAGCTTTTCAAGGTCTTTTGGAAGACTAAAAGGCTCTGCTGAGGAGACCAACTTCCCAGGTCCTACTAGATCAGACATGTCAAACTCACGATGTCATGTGACGTGCATCGTATCGGGAGAGTTTTGCCATTGCTGGCAATGGGGTGGGCGCGGCTTCCACATGATGCGTCCAGCCCTTGGGCTGGCAATTTGACACCTCTGTACTAGATGATAACATTTAAGGGAAGGGAACTAGAGCACTGACTATATCTGACCTGGCGGCACAGGGAGAAATCCTCAGATATCTTCAGAGGCGGTTCTGCCTATGACCTGGCCCATGCCATGTGTTGACCCATATATAGTTTCAGCCTTCCTGTGAGGTTCATTAGGACAATGAGATCCTCATGTTGTTAGAGCTAGGTAAAAGACTTGTCTTACCTGTCTCTTTCCAAGATGCATAGGAAGTTTGTCCAAACTGACCTATCGCCGGTAATAATTAAATGTAAGACTAAAGTGAAATCCTATTTCTTCCCGTTCTTCCACACCTCCAATAAGAAATATTTAAATTATAAATAGTGCTCCCAAACGCTTCTCATTTTAGGAACATTTTTAAAAGTGAATTATATTTTCCCTGGGATGCACTACTCCAAAAATTAATAACTGAAAGGTGAGGATTTTTAGTGTGCATATGTGTGCACGTATGCATGCCCAAACGTCAATTGTAACAACTAGTCCCCTCAGTATTCTTGGCAAGATTTTTGGTTTGCCTTTTCCTTCTTCCTAAGGTGCAGAAGGTGTGTTTGGCACAATCTCACCCAGCTAATTTTGTGCCTAAGGCAGGACTAGAACTCGGTCTCCCAGTTTATAGGCCAATACCGTAACTGCTACACCAAACTGGCTTGTCTAGAGGTGAGATCATAGGTGGTGTACTTAATCATCTAAAGGAAATGACTTAGGAAACTAAAACACAGAAATGTACTTTATGATCAACTGGCTGGAGTCAGATGCTGTTTATCTGGCTTTAAAGGGAATTCCAATTTGAACCGGTTGAAAGATAATAAGAGTGCATATGAAAGATCAAGGAAAGTACCAATAGCTTTCTCAGCTTCCCAATAAAGGCAGTTCTGGATCTGTCCTGACATATCCTGACTGCAGAAGTAGCTACTTTAATCTACAAATACTGGCTCAACAGGAAACTTGTCTGCCAAAGAGAGGGGGCTTTCCATCCAATGTTTTGCTTTGGGGTTTTTTGTTTTGTTTTTGTGAACTGTTAATGATTGGAGTCAATGATCTATTTGTTTCAGAGCAACAAAAAGCCCCAGTATGCCATCTTGATATATAGTAGTCCCTGATTTACAACCATTCATTTAGTGACTATTCAAAGTTACAGGCACTATAAAAAGAGAGAGTTACCAGGACTAGTCTTCACACTTAGGATCATTGCAGCATCCCCACGATGAAATGATCAGAATTCAGTTACTTGGCAATTGGCCTGGATTTAGGAAGGTTGCAGCATCCTGGGGTCCTGCTGCCATTTGCTGCCTTCCCAGCCAGCTTCTGACAAGCAAAGTAAAGGGGGGAACTCCAGATTCACTTAATGACTGTATGATTCACTTAACAACTGCAGTGATTTGGTTCAGCATGGCAAAAAAAGGTTGTAAAACTGGGTGCAGCTTACAAAACAATCGCCTTCCTTGCTTCTGTATAGGACCACAACATTAAGGCCTTGGATCCTCTTGCCAACTGAATATCCTTCAACCTACTCTCTATCTTTAGAAATGACAATTTCCCCTCCAAAGTGGTAAAGACTGTTACAAGAAGCTTTAAGGTATTATAAATCTCAGTCCAATAAAACCCTTCTAAAAATTTTTTCCAGTCGTCATCCAAGATATTTGAATTCTAAATGGATTACATAAATTCCATATGATTTTTGAGTCACACTGTCAGGTTGGGGCTAGGCCAACTCGCTGTGGCCAATTCGCTGCAGGACAACTTGCCAATTGTTAAATTTTAAGTGTTCAGCTTAAGTCTGACTTAGTTTGATATCTTTAGTAAGGATGACTGTGGTTATTGACTTTTAGTTGTTTGGCTTAATTCTGGCTCTACTTCTAAAATGTAGTCGGGATGGATCCATCTTTAGGTATATTTAATACAAATATTTTTGCTTTCACTGGAATATTTTTGGTCAAATTACTTTGCCCACAGTTTGCAAATTTATAAAAGACTCAGACTTTTATCCTTGAGCCAAAAAATTTTTTTTCTTTCTTTTCTTTCTTTCTTTCTTTCTTTCTTTCTTTCTTTCTTTCTTTCTTTCTTTCTTTCTTTCTTTCTTTCTTTCTTTCTTTCTTTCTCTTTTTCCTTCTTTCTCTCTTTTTTCTTTTTTTCTTTTTCTCTTTCTCCCTCCCTTCCTTTCTTTGTTTCTCTTTCTTTTTCTTTCTTTCTCTTTCTCTCTCTCTCTCTCTCTTTCTTTTTCTTCCTTTCTTCAATTTCTATAGCCACCCATCTCCGTCAATGACTTATATATCCTAAGGGAACCAGAATGAGGATAATGAATGCATTTATTACATTATTGAGCAGTTGTTTTTAACTACCATCAGTTTGATTTGTATTGTTCCGTTCTTTCTTTGTGTCTGAGTACACATGCTAGTTTGTATTCTAAATAGGCTTCCAGAATTTCAAATAAAACCTTGAGGGATTTGGATATGATTTAGCACCCATTCCAATGTTATATACTCATTTTGATAAATCTGCCACCCCAGCAGCAAATGCTGAGACTTACAGCAGATTCTGAGTGAAAATGTTTGGATATTTTCTCTCTCCTAGATCAATAGGGAAAAGAAAAACAACAGTCACAGTAAGAGAAAGGCGAGGGAACTGGAATTCCTAAAAACTACATACTAACAGCTCTTCCCATCAACTGCAGGTAGTCCTCGACTTAGGACCACAATTGAGCTCAAAATTTCTGTTACTAAGGGAGATATTTCTTGAGTTTTGCCCCTTTTAACTTTCTTGCCAGAGTTGTTACGTGAACTACTGCAGTTGTTAAATTACTAACACAGTTCTTAAGTGACCCTGGCTTCCCCATTGATTTTCCTTGTCAGAAGGTCACAAAAGGTGACCCTGGGACACTGCCACCATCATAAAGAAGAGTCAGTTGCCAACTTGATCTGAATTTTGATCACCTGACCATCATGGGAATGCTGCAATGGTCATAAGTGTGAAATACAGTCATAAATAATTTTTTTCAGTGCTGTTGTAACTTTGAATGGTCACTAGATGAACTGTTATACATCGAGGACTACCTGTGCACTGGCAAGGGAATATTCTATTATAGGCAGTCCTCGGCTTAAGAGTCACAACTGGACCAGAATCTCTGTAGCTAAGCAAGGTGGTGGTGAAGTCTTTTTTGGCCACTGTTGTTAAATCACTGCAGTTGTTAAATGAATCACATGGTTGTTAAGCAAATCTGGCTTCTTCCATTGACTTTGCTTGTTGCAAAGTGGCTGAGAAGGTTGAAATTCACATCACTCCAGGATGACGCAACAGTTGTAAATACATGGCAGTTGCCAAGCACCCGAATTTTGATCATGCAACTATGGGGATGCTACAATGGTCATAGGTGCGAGGACTGGTTGTACATCATTTTTCTTCATTGCCTTTGTAACATTTATGCAGACAGGCTTGGGGCGTGTGAGCTGCGCTCTGCCCCTGGGCCTTTGATTGGGACTGTATGTTGTATGAGTGGTAATAGTTATATAGTTTTTATATTGTATATTACTATTTTAATTGATTTATATTTTTGTACTTGTATTTTTGCTGTGAGCCGCCCTGAGTCTGGGGAGAAGGGCGGCATATAAGTCAAATAAATAAATAAATAAATAAATAAATAAATAAATAAATAAATAAATAAATAAATAAATAAACTTAACTTTAAAACAGTCGCTAAGCAAATGGTTGTAAATTGAGGACTATCCGTACACAGCCAATGGAGAAGGCAAACAAAACAGGGCATCTGAAGTGAAGCAGAAAATCCAGTCCCATTTTTTTTTCCCCAAAAGCTTTTCACAAGGAGAGTTACAGAATACCTCTGCTCTTTTATATTGCATCCTCATGAACATAACAGAACATTACTATTTTTATCCGCTCAAAATACTGTCTTCCCTTTCCTAAAGGGCATAGCTTTTGCAATCCCTGGATCCTGTCTTTCAAGGAAGTGGGAATTAAGCATCTTCTGCCAGCTCTATTGTTCGCTGACCAAAGGAACAACACCCTAAGTCTCAATCAGCAGTATCTGTGGGGCGGGGAGGAGGATGTGATTTAACTCAAGTCCTGATGGTCATCATGAAAGCATCACCAAAGTCCCACCCATTTTGTATCCGCATCAACGTCAGACATGCAGACAAGGGTGTGGAGCTTCAAGCACACTGCCACAAATTGCCTACTTGACCTCTATTACCACCAGCACCTTCAACTGAGGTTCAAATTCCCAATTTGTTTCTTAGGTGAGCAAATACACTTCAGAAATTGCACCCCCATTGGGCAAGTGGGCTGGAGATCATTAAAACAGAGTTTCTCCTGCTACATAGAAAAAAAAAACCTGCAAGAACGTCAGGTTCTGCCATCTTCAGCATGTTCCGCTTCGCTGGCATTCTGTCATAAAACGCAGCGAAAGACGAGATTGGAGAGGTAGGTGAGGAAATGGTAGGGTGGCAGGAACCATAGGTGTCAATCTGGAACAGACTGGCCAATCAAGGACGGAGCTATGAGGGCGGAATGCAAAACTCCACCAAAAAGGTGCCAAACCTCAAAGGCATTCCCAAAATATCTAGTTCGAATATCATTGGACACTGATGGACTGGTCAAAACAGGAGGGTCAGAGAAGAGGGGAAAATGCAGGCTTTGCTGTGGGGATATTCAGTCCAACTTTGGTTCTGCTGTAACCACTTGACTTTGGTAAAAGCAAACCTTTCTCTTCAAAATTGAGTCAAGGGTGCTCAAGTCAGAACAAACCTACTTTCAAAAGCAATGTTGTATGTAATAAAGAAGAGTGAGCCAGTTTGGTACAGTGGTTAAGGCATCAGACCTGAAACTAGAAGACTGGGAATTTTAATTCCTCCTTAGGTACGAAGCCAGCTGTGCAAACCTGAGCCAGCCCCTCTTTCTCAGCCCTATAAAGAAGACAAGGGCAAAGCGCATTTGAAAATCTCGTCAAGAAAATTGCAGGAAGTTGCCAGATACACAGGTATCACATAGTTTGATTCTGAGAATGTATTATTTCATTAAAAATATATATATTTAAAAAATTTCTATGAATGCATTCAACATTTTTTTTACTATTTTAGAGTAATGAAAAGCATACATTTAGAATCTGGAATATCTTCAATCTGGAGCTGATGGAGCATTATGGTAGCCAAAAATTGGTAAGTGACCTTGGGGATTCGTTCAAAAGGCTTGTAAGCGATGTTGCGTTGTGAAATAACAAGGACATCATTGAACAGGAAAAGTCTAAGATCGTGGGTATGCTCATACAACCTGAAGGATTAGTTGAATTGAAGGATTAGTTTCGTTATCCATGTTAATATAATGTATAAATAATTTAACAGCCACAGGAGAACATTCAAATGCAGTAAACATTTTTTTAAATGCATTATAGTGAATGTTTATAAAAGTGTACTAAATGAAAAAAGTCTATACACCTTAAAAAGTATAAGACAACACAAAACACAAAATTTTTGGATCACTACAATAAAATACAGAAGTTAACAAGTTTCATCCAATTCAATACGCATGAAATATTTCCCTAACTGCTCAAACTCAAAGCTCAGCAAGAACCTCATTAAAAAGGCTGATTTGCTGTACATTTTTGGAATGTTAATGGCGCACGTATGGTTTTGCCCAATGATATAATTATATCACTGTTAACTGTCACCCTATATTTAATTTTTTTAAATCTTTTTATTTATAAATTTGTAAACCATTTCAGTCAAGATTACTCTAAGCCAGGGGTGTTAAACTTAATTCCATTGAGGGACGCATCAGCATTGTGGTTGCCCTTGGTGGGCTGGGTGGGTGTGGCCAGGGTGGGTGTGGATGGAGTGGGTGTGGCCTACTGAATGGGCATGGCCAACTCTACATTGTTCGTGTCAAGGGTGCCTGTGGGAGCCTGGGCAGGAGTGGGACAGATTTGAGGGTCTCTGGCAGAAGGGGGTTGGACCGGGGCAAGCGTCAAGGCATGGTCCATTTCTTCATTCCTCACAAAAGGTGACACCTCCCCAGCATGCACCCAGGGGCGGGGCCGACATAGCAGGGGCTGGTTCCTCGCTGTTTCTAGACGGCCTTGTGGAGCTAAGACTGAATGCGTTTCAGCATAGATGGCCACCACAAAATTGTACATTGGCTCCCGGCCGGCCTGGGTCAGGACCAAGGCAGCGGGGGCCGTTTCCTCACTGTTTCCAGGATGGCTTCGCGGGCCACATGAAACCACTTCGCGGGTCGCATCTGGCCCCCGGGCCTTGTGCTTGACAGCTGCAGCTAATGCATTGGTAATAGTAACATACAATAAGAAAAATGCAATAAATAAGTAGATTTAAAATTAGGATTAATATTTCTAGCAACAGGAGGTTCTTAAATCCCAATGATTTTCAAATCTGCCAAATTCCTATGAGCCTCCAGAAGGACAGGGGAAGGGAAGCTACCCTTGCATTGGGGACTAAGCTGCTCCAGAATAGGGGAGTCCCTGAAGAGAATACCCACTTTCAGATCCCTTGAGGATGGGAACCTTCAGTTATTGGTGTAGGCATTCTTTGTGCCCTTGAATTGGGTGGGCAGAATCTCTATGGATAAGCAATCTCAAAACTACCCAGAGAGATACTGTAGGGTTTTATAACTGTGTTTATATACTTGTGTTTATGTTTATATTTGTATTTTTCTTTTTTAAAAAAAGATTCATTGCGGCCTAACAAGGAAAGTATGCAACGTAACACATTATTTACACAATAAATAATTCAATGCATTTAGCATTTATTATCTTCATGGTCTCTATTTAGAAAGAAGAAAACCTTTAAAAACAAACAGTGGAACATTTCTATAATGCTAGACCTCATTTTGTTTATATTAACCTTAATATTTTTACTGATGCATTTACCTGAATTGCAAATTTGTTCTCTGAGAACAGTTTAGCTGGGCCACATCTTGCGCCATAATTAGATATCTACTGGCTTTCAATAACTGCTGTGAATTAGAACATTAAAAATTATTGTTACCAAATTGATTCATTATGTTTTAGCTATTTTGCATTTAATTGCAATATTTATAAATCACAGACTTCTAAAATGTTTAAACGTTGAAAATACTTTCTAACATATTGATCAATATTCTTTGCCTACTCTATTTCTTGTTTCAATCTGTATGGTCACCCATTTCAACATCATGATTGTAGGTGTCAAAAAGCAATTTAAAAACATATCGACAATACTCCAATAAATACATAAATGGCTGCTTCTGATTCACCAATGGATGGTTACAGTAAGAGATCCAACATCTGATTCATGGGCAATAAATCAATACATCAATCCAACCATCCATGGGCTATCTCATACAGTATATTCCAATTTCCAAGTCCAGTGGTACTGGCTTCTGGAGATAATTAGGGTCTGAAATAGGGAGAAACAAACTCAAACTAACAACATCCAAACCATGACAATAGATATTTGCTTGTGTTTATAAACATCAGGATAGTTAACATTGAACCTAATGGTTCTTGCTAGGATCATAATCTCCCAGTATAGGTTAATCCTTGAGTTGGGAAAGGAACTTCTGGGTTAACAATTCCTGCTAAATCAGCATGTAGAGCAGGCATGTCAAACTCGCGATGTCATGTGATGTCCCGTGACATATTGGAGCTTTTTTGCCATTGCCGGCAATGGGGTGGGTATGATGAAACCGGCCCACGGGCCGGCAGTTTGACATCCCTGATCTAGAGGCTGTGGCCTGGGACCTATTCCTCAGTTTTGCTGGCACAACAGTTGTAGTTTACCTACCACAATGAACTGGTAACAGTAACTTAAACCCAATCCACCTTGCAGCTGGGCTATCACAATGAGCTCAACATGGAGCTGCCTTTGAAGATGAGTCAAATACTATAGAAACCTTATTCCTAGTCAAGGACACTAATTACTATAGAATAACACAGCTCTTTGCTTGAATGGGATTTTAGCCTAGTCAAATCTAATAAGTCAGCCACTGTGTTTTACTTGCTATAATTTTTATTTTCATGGTTTTATTGTACACACTGTCTTGTATTTGACACATTCCCATTTTGCACTTTTAATACTTTTCCAATCAACTTCCCCATTCATAAAAGGCATTTACTTTTCTTTATCATTCTATCAAAATATATTTCTTTGAGTAGGTCGGTTGGTTTTATCTTTGTCATTTATTGTTGAACACACGAAACTCATTCTATGGAAACATCTTCTGACATTATCACAAATAAATGTCCTGCACTTGTTGGGCATTTTGGTTCATATAAACAAAGCTGGTTACTTACAGGTCCTCCTTGGATACACCGTTGCACACTCAATAACTGATCATTTCTGCCCACATTCAGTTTCAACTAGAAAATTTAATATATGGAAATTAAGTTACTGCAAGGATCTCTTGAGAGGGCTATGCTAATCAAGAAGATATTCTTGGACTTCTGGTTTGCCATCGCAGCGTCTACGGATGCAGGAAGACGAGGTCCGTCTTCTGTGTCTGAATTCGTCCCGCTGTGGGACCCTGGAAAAGGTCAAAGGTCACCCTGTAGGGGTAACGAGCAAGGAGGGGAACCCTGCTTGATCGTGGGAGGGCGGCAGCCCTTCCGTTTGATCCAGGGCAACTCTCCAAACCGGCAGGAGAAAGACTGGCCATAGCAATATGGCTCATCACTAAGCTGCTGACAGCCGAAGTCAAAACCACCACCATGCACCTTTAAAGCAACGCGGATGAAACTGAGTGAGATCTGATCTTCTCTTTAAGACTTTAAGTATCTTTTCCTGTAAAAGCTGCCCAAAGTATTTTTCCCCCTGTGAGGACAGAGGGAAGGGAATTTCTACCCCATTCTCTAGGAAAAGCAGCGACTACCTACCCAGGGGAGCAACTATAAGAACAATTTTAATCTAATTGGATATATATGCTTTTGAAACTTGGGGGCTAAAAGTTTTCCTATTCTTATGGAGACATTTGTATTTATCTAAAAAAAAAGAAATAAATCTTGAAAAACTATCATAAAAACTTTGGACTTAAAAAGCTTTAAATGGCATCGGTGACATCTTGTATGGTATTACAGCTTGTTATTGCCTAAAAGAGACTTGGCTTGGAGCCCAGAGACTAGAAAAAACTTTTCTGACCTTGACAGATACCACTTGTGAAAAACTCAGCTGCAAAGAAGGAACTTTGGGTGGCATATCTGGCCTGTTTGAACTATGAATATAAACCTTTACTGACTTTCAGAGCTATACGTGGGAATTGCTTTCCTGTTTCTCTACGTGAGAAGCATTTGTTATTACACGAGATGCTGGAATATCTTGGACTATAAATTCTTACTTGACAAACAATTTCCACTATAAAGACCACCTATAACACGCGAAATAGATGTCCCATACCCAGTTATAAAAACAAAGTAACATTATAATTGAATAGCTAAGATATGTAACAAGACTAATAGACTTTGGTATAAAAGGGGAGAAAGGGAGAAGTTGAGATAAGGGAAATTTTGGTTGCCTATTTTAAAATATTTGGAAATCAGTTGAAAATAAGAATTCTGTTTGCCTAATATGAGATAATAGAGGTTACCAGAAAAAGAGAGGGAGTATCTGAACTTTTAAAAATTTAGGCCTAAAAGAAAAAAATTATGTGTACTATTGATTTATTGGTTAACTCAGACAATACATATAATGGTTTTGATTTATTAGAGGGGATACTGTATTATTAATTAGATGGTTTAATATGGTGGAAAATAGATAACTTTTAGAAAACAGAACAAGACTATACTCAAATAGATAAGATGTGAACTTAGAATATTAGATTTTGTTATGAAAAGGGGGAAAGGAAGAATTTGAAATAAGGGAAACTCTGGTTACCTAAAGCTTGGAAATTATAAATATCAAATGTTAATTTGAATATTGATGGGAAATTAAAGCTTGGGGAAAAAGCAATAACAGGACATTGATTGTATATAAGGATTGAATGTAAACACAATTAAGATATGCATAAGCTAAAAATTATTGATAAATGTAATAAGAATGCTATTACATAGTTGATAATAAGAAGAACTGTATTAGCCTAATATGATATAATAGGAAAAAAGAGAGGAAATATCTGATGATATAACTTGAGATTTGTACTAAATATATGTTATTGAACTATTGATTAACCCAGTCACCATGTTGCTTTTTAAATATTTAATTGTAAAATTAGAAAACTAATAAAATATTATAAAAAAAGAAGATATTCTTTAAAAAACAAATGAAACAACTGTATGTTATTTTTTTTAAAAAAATAAAGTCAATTTTTTTAAAAAAAATGAAGTCAAACTTAGCACAGTGTATCAGTTATGTAAGTTTGGATTAAATTTTGAGAATCTATTTTATAATCCCTCAAAACATTACCTTCTGAAACAGATCAGCTCAAATTATTGTCTGCCAAGAAAATGTAATTTCCCTCATTTCAATATTCATATAAAGAGTCACCTGTCTGAAAACCTTTGCATAAATTTAAAAACCCTAAGTAGCCTTTCGTGGGAGCAGACTGCCTTCAGACAAGATTTATGTCTTACAGGGCAGACTCTCCAAGTAAAAAGTAACAGTTGTATGATGAAAGTGTACCAGATGAACAACTGAGCATTTGCACATTTGTTCCATTTATCGTGCAATCATAAATATATTACAGAGTACAAATATACAAACCTAAGAGAGACTGGAAAGCAAACCAAGAAAACTGTCAATGACATAAGTAACAGAGGACAGCTTAAAAAAGAAGAATAGCATACGAAAAGTTGTGGGTCCATTGTCCCTTGTTTTAATAGATGCTCCCAAAATAGGCAAATGAAACATATCAGCTATCTAACTGTATTGCTATCTGAAACCACAACATACAACTTAGGACTCACCCCCAAAATTGGAAATTGCATAAATAGGAATAAACATACAATTAATTCACCATTGCAGGGTCTTCAGAAAATCTAAGGTGTAACAACTGAGAAAGATGAAATTATTACTTCATTTCATGACAGAACACCCTATACATCTATGCATCCAAAACCAGCCATTCAAGCCTTATTATATAAAGTACCAAACCTTGCCAAGTATATAAACATTTAATAAATATAATCATGAAACCTAAATATCTTTGCCTCTAGACTGGCTTTCATTCTGATGGACAGAACAAACTAATCAGAGGAACCCTTATGGAAATCACCTATCTCCGGATTCATAGCAAAAAAAAAACAGTCATGCAATATCTGGAAGCAATTGCCCCCCCCCACACACATACAATCCAAAAGGCAAAATCTGTTAAGTGTAACAAAATACTTATCATAATAAAAAAAGGTTACTTGAAAAATGCAGCACAATCAATAACATCTTTAACAGAATCAAATTCACAAGAGAAAAAGATATTCTTATCAGCAAAGGAAACAGTGGTATGCATATCAAAACAACCCAACAACATATAAACCAAAAATTGCATCACCAAAGTGACAATCCAAATGCCAATAAAAAACTGTATAAATCTCACCAGCAGATTACCTGCTAGACTTTAGATTGGCCCCCATAACAATGGCATCTCTCCAAGTATCCTGAGGCCTACCCCCAAATCCAACAATTTAAGAAAGAGTGGTACTTATGTACAATACAAAAATGGAAAGATCGTGAAGGCCGCCATGTAGGACAAAAAAGCACATACTGTTCATGAACAGCAGATAGCAGTCAGAAGACATAATGAACCGGTTTTAATTTTATGTCGCACAGAGTAATTTAACCACAAATTTAAGTGAGAAAGTAACCATTTTAGATCAGTCCAAATCCAGCAGTACAAGAATATTCCCCATAGTCAGGCATTGTGACAGATCAGCCGTAAACACACAGAGAGATAAACCTGGTCTGCAATCGATTTAATGGGTTGGAGAATGTTCTGAAGAATAATCAAGTTGATACTAGGTAATTCTCCCTGTGATAGGAATTCTGCTGGCTCTTACCACTGCTTGAAAAATAAATTCTCTAGTTACTGTCTGTCTACACTTGAGTTGTGAGCATATCTGGAAGAATCTACAAAGATGTAAAACTGAACAGCTGTGACTGGAATTCCCCAGCCCAGTTTGCTAGTTTGACTTCCTATTAGCTACAGAGGAAATAGCCTATAGTTATTTTGTGTTTGTGTTTTTCCTTTTGCAATTAACAACAGCTCCACAATGTGACTGAAACCAAGAATCCTATTGCATTAAAGGAGGAGGAACCCCTATTTCATAATCCCAATTGGGATAATTAAACTAGAGGATATTCCATGTAGCAGGCAATAAATCCCATTCATCCAAAAGGGTGCAAAATAATCATCATGCTGAAGCAAATGTAGAAAACAGACCTGGTCTATATAATCTTTGAGTTGTTTCATTTGTTTAATTGCAGTGGCCAAGTCTTCGTGGTCAGTGTGTTCTTGAGAAGTGTGAAGTCTAAGAGCATAGAGGAGAGTGATGTATTCTTTGACCCTTTTAGAAGGGCAGAGCAGAAGTTCCTGTAAGCTACACAGCCAACATATACATTCAATGCATTGATTAGAAAAATGATAAATAAGCACAATCAAAATAATTTGCAAAGAGACTTAAATTTTAGAGTCAACTAACTCTTTGGGTAACTTAACTGCTTTAAAATCTTATCTATAAACTGCTATGATCTGCATGCTTGATAGATTACTCTATTTTACTTTACAAAGAAGATTGCTCTAATGTCAATGCCGCCATCATCACAACTTTAAAAGACCTCAGCACCAGACGTGCAGTTTGTTTAGCCAATAAGCCAAACTATCATATCAGCTACCTATCCACTTATCATTTCCTTTCCTTCCTGGGTGTGGGACACTCCCAAAATACATTGGGCCAGGTATCCAATGAAAGAAAAAGAAAGAAGAAGGAAGAAGCTGGTGTTTATGTTCATTCAACTATGAGCCAAAACCTAGAGTTAAAATAGTTTTTTTGCAGGCCAGAGAAGATAAGAATATGAAATGGAAAGAAATTAGCAGTGCTTCTGTTCCTACCCTTCATGCATTCATAGAACATTTCCTTTCCTCATATATAGAAGCAAATATACAAATTTGCCAAGGCAAATGAATAGTGTGCATTTTCTAGACAAAAAAAAAGAACGTACTGTGCTAATGTTATCCTATGAAGAAAACATGGCTTAAGGGCTGGGAGTACTCTGGCTACTTGGACTTCCTTTGCAAATTGTTCCAGTTCAGTCAAAGGATTATGGTTGACAGAGGCAAATCAAGAAAGTTCTGGGTCTTTCTCTTTCTATAACTTTATAGATTAATCCAGTCCTGGATGAATGCTCCTGAACCAATTTTCTGAAAAGCATTATTTGGTTGAGCCTAACTTTGCTTTTTTCCTTATTTACTAGGACTCCCTCTTTAAGTCAGAATGCAGCCTCACAAAAGATATATTTAAACCAGGGGTTCTCAATCTTGGCAACTTTAAGACTTGTGGACTTCAACTCCCAGAATTCCTCAGCCAGCAAAGCTGGCTGAGGAATTCTGGGAATTGAAGTCCACAAGTCTTAAAGTTGCCAAGATTGAGAACCCCTGGTTTAAACATTTAATAAAAGAAGACATGTGCCAATGTGTTGCTCCCAGGGCTATGACCATCCTTCCCTTATGAAGTTACCTTCTCATGGTGGTAACAACCATCCGATCATGTCTCTTCAAGAAAGCACGGAATACTGGAATAGTTTCTCGGCACTATGGAAACAAAAGGTTTGGATTACCATGATGGGAGCTGCAGCAGAAAATGTATTCAGACTTAATGACGTTCCCAACACATTTTGCCTTCTTTGTTTTCCCTTTAGAGTTTTCTACAATGATGTGCATCCCTCTATTTTTGGACTACATCATTCTCCACCAGTCTGCACCCAGATGTGTTGGGGTATAAAGCCCATCATTCCCAGTCAACACCATGATGAGAACTAAGTTGGCTTGAGAAGTTTAGGAATTCTCTGGGTAGGCAGATCAGATAAGAACAAAAACCCTCTGCCATCAGCCATGGTTTGCATGTAACTTTGTGCCAACTTGAAACTAGGCATTAAACTGTAATTTGTGCCCTAATCTGTGGTTGTGTATGATTATGATTGTAAGGAATAGATACCATTAATTCACTGAACAGCTCAAACTAGCTAAGCCATCCAGTTCACAGGCAGGAATAATAAGGATAATACAAATAATGATGATAGTACAAAGAAGAGCAACTAAGATGATTAAAGGCCTGGAGACTAAAACATATGAAGAACAGTTGCAGGATTTGGGTTTGGCTAACCTAGAGAAAAGAAGGATAGAAGGGATATGATTCCAGTATTTGAGAGGCTGCCACAAAGAGGGAAGGACAAGAAACAATGGATGGAAACTAATCAAGGAGAGAAACAACCTGGAATTAAGGAGAAACTTCCTAACAGCGAGAACAATTAATCAGTGGAATAGCTTGCCTTCAGAAGTTATGGGTGCTTCGTCACTGGAGGTTTTTAAGAAAACAGTCTTAAAAACAGTCACTTGACAGTCACTTCTCTGAAATGGTATAGGATCTCCTGCTTGAGCAGGGGGCTGGACTAGAAGATCTCCAAGGTCTCTTTCAGCTCTATTCTGATTCTGATTCACAATATTGATTATGCATCTGATAAGGCAGGTATTGTTTTCCTTATATTTCCTTATTGTGTAATTTGATATCCCATATAGCTAAAATAAGCCAAATGTCAGTTCTGGAGATAAATCTGAAACAATCCTGCCAAAACTGTCCCTTCATCAATTGATATTGTGTGGAATGGAAAACCCACAATGAATGGCAACTGGCTTACACTAGATCAGGGGTGTCAAACTTGCGACACCACGTGATGTGTCACGACGTGTCAAGACTTTTTTCCATTGTCAGCAATGGGGTGGGCGTGGTTTTGGTGTGACGCATCTGGCTCGTGGGCCAGCAGTTTGACACTCCTGTAACTAGATGAAGGCAAGCACAGCTATCTAAAAACAGGGAGATAGGCTACAAAGTAAAATTAATTGAAATATCAAAATAGGTTAGGAATGAGAAGAAGGAAGCAATGTTAATCCAGAGAGATGGACTGAATCACTGGGAAAACACGAACACTGATATCAGGTTAGAAAAGAAACAACTGAACAACAAAAACCTTTTGCCATAATACACGCTGGCTTCAAGGGAGAGGAATCTGAAAATCCTCCAGGCATGATCATAGGCAGCTTCAAACCTATTTTCTGGCTCCACTGAGATGAGGAGAATTCCAGTTAAACCTGTTGTAATGCATGCTAACCAAAACCAAAGGCTTCCATCACTGGCACCATTTGAAAGTGGTAAAAGGGAAATGCCCATCATGTATTTTAAAAGAATTAGTGAGAGTATGTTTAATAAAATAAACCTATAGATAAGAATAAACCAGATCTTGGGAGATTAGTGCATTCTTACCTTATCTATAGTTTTCAGAATTACTGCATAGTTGTTGAAAAAATTTGTATATGTTTGAAACTGCTGGCCCAACTTAATGAATATGTCTCCTACATTTTGGGCAGGGCTCCATTCATTAAACCTTCGTGTTAACTCAGCTAAAAAACACCTGTATTTGGAACAGACATAGAAGGGTGTTTCTATCTTTCTATCTGGTTGCAGACAAGTTACAACAGCTGGTGATGACAACATTATGTTTCTACATCTAAGGAGTTATCTCCCTCCCAGTTTCAATGAGGCAAGACTTAAGGCTTACCTTTAATGTGTCTGTCTCTACTCTAGTAGAAAAGATCCCAGTAAGGCTACATAAAACTATTAATTTGTGATATTAATTTATCACAGATAAGCTTACTATTCAGTTGGCCAACCTTAAAATACTCTGTTCCTAAAAACTGATAAATTCAGCACATACCCAAGTAGAAATCTGAAAAAATGGTAGAATAGAATCTGTCTCTTGAAAAATAGTTGGCCCTTCTAATGGCTGCTGTTCAATGCATATTTTATTAAGAAAATCCCTGGTATCCAGTTATTGCAGCCTGCCTTATACCAAAGTGACTCCATATATCTAGAATTACTACAGGTGATTATATATTAGAGCTATCCAAATATAAACAAGAAACTCAGCTTTGTATAACATTTAACAAATTTGATACTTTGCCTGACCCACATTTGAAAAAACACCTTTAAGCATTCAGGCAGTTACCTCTGGGAAATTTTGTTAAATCACCTGCATGAAGTTGAATGCTTGCTAATCCAGACTTGTCTGCAATAGCTGATGTTCTATCAGCCAGCAGCACCTGGTTAACCTAATCAGAGTCAGGCCTGAGTGCCAAAAAAGGAAACTAAGAAATCTCAGGGCTATAGGCTAGATTTAGAAACTGAAAAGAAAAAAAACATCTTGGAAAAAAACAGTGGCAAAGCACTTATCAAGAATACTGTCAAGAATAATCTATCTCTCTAGCTCAGGGGTTCTCAACCTTGGCAACTTTAAGACTTGTGGACTTCAACTCCCAGAATTCCTCAGCCAGCAAAGCTGGCTGGGGAATTCTGGGAGTTGAAGTCCACAAGTCTTAAAGTTGCCAAGGTTGAGAACCCCTGCTAGCTATTTATCTATCTCATTATCAAAACTGGGAAAGCCCCTGCCAACCAATTTGCAAAGGACGGAAGAGATACTTAGCTTTCTCAAATGTTCATCCTAAACATTATAATATAGTACATTACTGCTTTGCTACCCACTGTGGGGAACCATAGAATTCTATAATTCGAGCAGCCATTTAAATGAACAACCAAATCCAACCCCATCCTCAGTGCAGAAGTCCAAATTAAAGTATCACTGATAGCTAGCCATTCATAGCAAAGGGGAGCTCACCATCTCCCTTACTGGTTCCAGTGTTGATCTGCTGTTGCCATTAGGAGGTTATTCTACATTCAGATGGAATCCATTTTTCTTTCCACATTCTAAGATTATAGAGATCAGACTTTGACTTTGTCTATGTGGTCACCCCTCCAGGTATTGGAGAAGTGCTTTCATAACCACATAAAACCTAGTTATTGAGCTACACAAACCATTTGGGGGGAAAATCATGTTGTGAAGAACATTGATGCAAGTGAAGATTCCTGTTTGAAGTGTCGAGGCAACCCTGTCAAAAGTCAGTGGGGTTGCACTGATGGCTTGCTTTCTCAGGTTGTTTGCTTGCATGGACACATTTCTGCAGTGCTGGGACTGCTGGTGAAAGTGAGGTGCTTATTTGTGTAGTGGTGACCAGAGAAAGCCCAGCTATACCAAGCTTCCCAAAGGATACGACTGCATCAGTACTACAGGAGGAATCCTTCACTTGTACCAATGTGTTTTGCACAGATTTTAGTTTCCAGTCTTCTAATCGTTCTTCTTGAACTTCTCCATACTTATCCAAATTTCTCTGAATTATTCTTAAGGTGTTCCAAATTGGAGGCACTCAGAACTGGAACCAGGACTGGGGTTTGACTTGTACAGAAAATAGTGCCCCTATTACTTTCTTTCATTTGGAAATTGACACAGTTGCTCCTGATCTGAAATGTCCAGCTTTCAATCCTGCTTTTCGCTGAAAACAAACACTTGGAGTCATATTCAATGTATACTCCTCTTTATGACTCTTTAACAAACCAGACTAGAAAGCAGTTAGTTAACCGTACTGGAACACAGAGTTCCAGTTTGAGATAGCGGTTAAGACATTAGAAACTGAGAGATTGTAGTTCTAGTCCTACCTGAGGCACAAAGGCAGATGGATGATCTTAGGCCATTCCCTCTTAAGCCTAGAAAGAGGCAATGGCAAACCACTTCTGAAAAAACTTGCCAAGAAAATTTCTCCAGGCAGTCACCAAGAGTAAACACTGACTCAAAAGTCCATCCATCCATCCATCCATCCATCCATATTAGAAAGAAATTATGTCTACAGGAAATTTATTAATCACTTCAAATTACTATATTCCCAAACCCTTGAGTATTTATTAGAGCTGGGTTGCTAGGGATTGGCTTTGTTTTATCTCTAAAACTTTTTAGTAGTGGAATGGTTCAAAAGAGTCAATGAAATATACCTGTTTACTTGTAAAATGTTCAAGACATCAGAAAAGATGAGCTGAATACTTATATCACTTAGGATGGTCTGATGGGATGCCAGTGCTGCTTTTAATGGTTTTACATAGACATCTTTCACAATTTCCAGAATGTGGACATAGTTTCTCTCACTTAAGAGAAGTTCTCTGGCAAAGCTTTGGCGCTTCTCTATCACACCTTGAGGTTCATCTATCTAAATGTCAAAGAGAGAAACAACATTTTTTTAAAAAAAAAAAGTGCTTATTTTAACTATCTAAAGCCTGATGCAGTGCATTTATATCTGATTTCTGGCTATGCAACTTAGAAGCTTCTTTTCGTATATCCATATCCAGATATATTCATATATATAGGGAGATTCAAGCATATTGCTATTACTTCAAAAACCTCTTCAGATTCAGCACTATATATGCTTACCTGGTATTAAACTTTATTGGGCTTTACTTTTGAATCAAAATGTATAGTACTGCTAGTTACTTGTTCTCATAAGTAAGACATTATACAGTTCATTCATCTCAATATGCTATTGACATGCTATTTTCAATATGCTATTTCACATTTAGATATTTGTTTGCATGAGCTATTGAAATAAGCTAGTATTAGGTAGCACTGATGATGTTACCTAATTAGGGTAATGCAAGAAAACAAGCAAGCTCAATAGGAACCCTATTGAAATAATTTTGGCTTGCACAGCACCAGCTAAAATAGGCCACTTTAATCACTAAAGTTTCCATGCTGGAAACATATACCGGTACATCATATATGAGTTCAATTTTATGAATTCTGAAGCAGAGAATTAGAGTGCAAATATCTTTTTAATAAAATTTCCTATTACCTTCCTTTCAATACTAGGATATAAAATTATTCTAACAATACCATCTCAATAAAAAAATTTCAAGTAATGATCCATCAAAGACCTCAAATCTCATGACAAACCACTTATCTTTCACTTTGTCAAGAAAAAGGGTTTGAACAGAATAAGGACAAACAAAATTACAGGAGTAGTGAAAAACCAACACTTGATTCTTTTGTACCTTAAGTACAAGCCCTGATTCCGAAGTGCCCTCAGTCAAGAAATCCTGGTTTCCAAGTTCTTCATTCTCACATTTCTTCATGAGGAAAGATGATAGAAATTCCAGGCGGTTTTCCTAAAGAATCATACAAATAAATGCTTAAAAGAATATGCCTATTGTTTCCTTTCACGCAGATACAGCCTTTGCCACATCAACTAGTAAGAGAGGAAGTACAGATAATGTTTCAACTATTGTCTTTCATTTTAATAAATTACCGGTAGGTCCAGAGTAAAAAGTTAAATGGCATGATTCTACACTTTCATGAGCTAATTCATCTTGAATAATTTCTCCCACACAAAACATAAAGAAAGGCAGTGAAAAAACATGACATTAACAAAATGGTCAAGTTGATACTTCATTGTCCCATGCTAAGAATAGTTGCTATCATGCGCAGGCAACATCAATGCGAAAGATGTGGAAAAACATATGGCAGATCAGCTTCATTCAGCTGTTTAAGGAAGCTTCCTTTTGGCAGTCTCCTTCTCTGCAATAGAATATTGGTGGCAATTTGTTTTCAAAGCAATAACAGTTGAGAGCAACTGTTCTCAGGCAGACTGTAACAGGGCACTGTATTGACCTTTATAAGAGCCCAGGGACAGGAACATACGTTTTGGTTGGTTGCTCAACAAAGAGAATTCTTCCCCATTAGCTAAATTAAATTAAAGCTATTTGTACTGTGTCAAAAAATAGAACTCCTAGCATTTTTTAAAATATATTTTATTAGATTTTATATGGGTAGGGAAAAAGTGGGGTCGGTGCGGGTACAGGAAAATCGGGATAAAGGGAAGAGGGTGTGGATAACTACAGTAAATAAGTAATTCAGCGAACAAGCTGCCGTCCGGGTCTTCATATTGAGTATTATTGTTTATATAATGCTAGACATTTATAAGAATAGATAGGTATAGTTAAACTGACATTTGGTAAAATAGTAATATTCCTTTAAATAATTAACATAGTTGATAGCATAACAACTATTTCCAATCATCAACCTTAATACTTAATATAATAAAGCTCTAAAATCTCTTCTTATTCTAACGTGTTTAAACCCACTGATAAAAATTTCCCCAAGTTTTATAGAAGATTGAATCTTCTTTTTCCTTCATCTCTAACGTTAATCTGTCCATTTCTGCACAATCTAGGATTTTCAAAATTATAATCTGGTCTGATGGTGGGTTTTCATTTTTCCAAAATTGGGCGAATACTATTCTTGCAGCTGTTAATACATGTAATATTGGACTTCCGGTGGCTTCGCCGGCGTCACTGGAGTCTCTACTGTGAGGCTCCGTTCTCTGGGTTTGTAAAGCCGCTAACAACAGCGTTCATCAGCTGTTTGTTGCAGTGGAAAAACCCCTCTTCGGGTAAAGAAGAGGTGTAGAGCCTCAAGAGCAAGGTTGAGCCCTTCTAAGATCCCTGGAAAAAATTTTCAGGGGCAGAGAAGGTGTGTTCCCTAGGCACTTGAAATGCTCCTGCCCAGAGACGCTTCTGTCGGCTGACAGAAATAGACGTCGCGACCGCCTCTGCTTTTAAGAGAGAATAATAAGGATCTTATACAGACGGAGTGAATACAGGAGACCTTTGAGTATTGCAAGTATTTTGTTACTTTGTTTCTGCCTTTGTACTTATAACTTTTTTGAATCAACATAATCCCTTCAAAATGGCGATTGTTCTTTGTACTCAGTGAAAGTGAAGAAAATGAAAGTGATCAAAGCGCTGGAAAGTGAAACTGAATTTTCTCTTCTCTTTTTGAAGTGATGCTTGAGAGACCATTTAGACTTGAATTATTTACTAAACTATAATGCAAATTGGATTTTAAAAGAAATTGAGAAGGGAGGAATTGGCAATTTTTAAAAAATTTTCTTATTCTTTCCTTTTTTTTTTTAACTATGACTACGAGACAAAAGGCAGCAATTGCGAAGGCAGCTATGCCCTCTCCAGGGCAGCTTGTAAAATCACAATCTGCTCCTTTAGTATCTCAAGAGCCTATACAGCCTCCTCCAGAAATGCTTACAATGAAAGATTTACAGTCTGCATTAACTGTTGCATTATCTTCAGTAAATGTTGCATTATTTTCAGTTAATGATAGGTTGGAGAAACTGGAGGATAAACTGGAGAAAAAGATGGCAGAACAGAAAAAAGACTTTAAAGCTATGTCAGAAGCTTGTAATTTAGAGATGAGAGAAGATATAGTTGAAGCCATGAAAGGAGTATGGAACTATACTATTGGAGCTGATGAAGAAGAAAAATTGGAAAATGTTGAGCAACAAAGTGAGGATGCACAGGACCAGGTTATTATGACACAATTTCACCAGATGCAGTTTGCTGTCAGAATTAGAGGATTTAAAGAGGAACTGCATGCAGTACTGAAAGAATTTGCTACAGGAATATTAACCAGATTCTCTCCTCCAAATGAAAATGATTTGCAATTGACTGTTGAGTACTTTATAAAACAACCTATACAAGAAGAGTACTCAGAATAAAGAGGATAAAGGGAAATGGTTTGATTGTATTGGGGAGAAAGAGGATTTGTTTCAAGATAGGAAGCAGCAAGAAGATCAGGATAAACAAGGACAAAGATTTGAAATGTTATTGCAAAAAAATTATATGGTCAAGAGAAATAGAGGATTAATGCCTAGGTTAAGATGGTTTCTATGGATTCAAAAAATACTGCAAGGAAAAAAGAGAGACTTATTACTTGGAAGGGAGGCTCTGTTTTCGAGATTTGACTGGCAAAGGAGAAAACCCCGAATTCGACTGAAGGACAAGTTAAAAGTATGGATGGATTCAAGGTTAGAGATTCTGAACAAAGTGCAAGAGAAGATGAGTAATGGAAGAATGTATTTGGACTGAAATGATTTAAGGGTTGACAATACAGATTGGTGGATATGCATTATGTGATTTGATGGCTGAAGGAATGCAAGCTGGAAATGGTGTAATTAGTTTGTATCTGTTATGGGGTTTATTTGATAGATGGGAAAGCCCAGAAACCGCTTGAAAAGTGAAATTTAAATTATATGTAAGGTACTAAAGCAATCTAAGTTTATGGGTTGATTTTAATATTAAGTTTATGAGTAAAAGGTATGAAAGGAAGTTGAAGGGAAGATTTAAACGAAGAGAGGATGTTTATTGGATGATATATTAAATTGATTAAGAATATACCTTTTGAATTGAGGGGTTTACTGATATTACGTGTTTACGGTGACTCTATATAACCTCTTAATGAATTGAAGTGTTTTAAAAGTTTGACTTAGATTGATGGACTAGATACGTAAATGAAACTTGTTATTCTTAACAAGGTGATCTGTTTGGGATTAGATATGTATTAGAATTGAGAAATGTAAGGTAGAGATTGTATGTAGTATATATTTTTTAATTCTTGTTAGGATTATATTATAATTTTGTTTGATGAAGCGGGTTTTCCTTTATTATACCCTGTATTCACTCTGGGAAGTCCGGGGGGGGGGGTTAGGGAGGATTTATAAGTTTATATTTTATATTTTATGTTTTCTCAGCTGTAATTGGGGTGGAATAGTTAATTATTGTTATTAAGGGGTTGCTTGGGTGGCCTCTGGGCACCACATCTGATGGAAAGAGAAAGGAGGAGTGAGGGCTGATGTAAGTAGATAAGAAGGGGGAAAGGTAGGGATAGATGGGTGGATTAGTAGGACGGAGATAGAGAAGGGGGGAGAAGTACGTAGTTAGTTGGTAAGTGAGGGGAGGTTAGGGTTAGGGGGATGTGGTGGTGGGGGTTCTGAGCAGCAATGTTAAATGTTTGGTAAAGCTGGTCTATGATTATTTTCAGTTGAGTTGTATTGAAATATGTACCTATGTTGTGTTGTGTTTATGGATGATTGTTTATTTTAATATTATGATTGATTTGAGTATCTTTTTTCTTTTTTGTCAAAAATTAATAAAAAATATTTTTTTAAAAAAAATAAATAAAATTTTTTTTAAAAAATACATGTAATATTAAATAATCATTTTCTTTGCCATAATTAGGTCTTAATATACTTAACAGGAACAGTTCTGGTTTAAATTCTATCTGGATTTTCATCATCTTTTCTAACCATCTATGAATCTTAGACCAATATTTTTTTGCAATAGAACATGTCCACCAGGCATGATAATAAGTACCCGGTTTTTGCTTACATTTCCAACATGTATCTGATAAATTTTTAAACATTTTCGCTAAGCGAACTGGTGTCATATGCCATCTATAAAACATTTTATATAAGTTTTCTTTGTATGTTACTGCTTTAGTAAGTTGATATTTTCATACCACAGTTTTTGTCAGTCTTCTAATTCTATAGAATATCCAAAGTTCTTCGCCTATACTATCATTGTCTCTTTTACTTGTTCTTCTTCCATCTTCCAATTTAATAAGTATTTATAAAGCTTCTTAATCAAATAAAACTCCTAGCATTTTTAATCACTTTCCTGCTTATCACTGCATGCATCTTAAGTCTCTGGAGAAGTACAACTCTCTTCAGCTGTTGTCTAAAAATACAGCTGCATGCAAAAAAAAGGAAGAGATTAACATGTTCTTCTGTTTTTGTACATACAGCTGACTGTGTATACAGGTGCTGCTTTGTAGCTGTGGCACTGAGTACATAAATGCCATAGTGCTGGAGGCACCACATAATCCTATGTGAAGTCAAGACGCATTGTCTCTGTGCTCCTTTATAGCCTTCTGTGTATAATCAATTTATGAAGATAATCAACTTATGAAGAGAACTGTAAGAAACATTAGGTAGATCTGAGATGGTGGCTTCTGGTCTGCTAAAATGGATGCTATAATCAGTCACTTGACAACATAGATGCTGCCTTTTCCTGTTCTGCTCACATCCCCCCAAAAGTTTTTCAGAAAAGAGACTATCAGACTAGTAAGTGAATTCACAAAGAGCTTTATCCTAAGCGCTAATAAGAACATCTCTAAGCAAGAAACAGAAGTGTTAGGGGAATTACAATGGTGTGGCCCTCTTAGTGATAGTTTGTGCGTAGAGCCAGTTTTTACTCCTGGTTTTCAGGATCACCACAAGGGAATATAACCCTGCACCCACCAAGTTGTCTTAAAATAGTACAATGATGCCAATGGAAGGACACCAAATAAGTTCTGAAGTCAAAACTGATGCCATTGCAACTTATTTTTAATACATAGTGCTTTAAAAGTTTACACTTATCATACGTGATTTCCTCTTGAGAGTTCAACTAATCCGTTAGCCAAAGTCTGCATTATTCTTTCGTCGTCTTGAATGTTGGACCAACTCACAGTATTAAACATAATTTGACCTGTGTATAAAATATTGGTTACTTGTAAGATGTCACAGGGTTGCTATCTAGTCATTTCACAGTTTTGTTTAAAGGGGGGGAAAAATAGGAAATCCCTTTGTAAACTAAATTACTTGGATATTCTAATTACCCAGTTACTTGCGCCTGCACATATACAGATCCAGACAGAGAGTTAGTTGGCAGCATCTAGTCAAATCTAGCACACAGCTAATCAGCATTGAATCTGATGAGTATTTGAAATCAAACTCAACAATGAGATTTTACACATACTGTAAATAGAGAGCCACTTTGCTATAGTGATTAACATACCAGGCTAGAAAACAGAAAAATGAGTTTAGGTTCCACTTTAAGCATGAAGCCAGCTGGGTGACCTTGGGCCAGTCATTGTTTCTCACTCCTAAGAAAGATGCAAGGGTAAACCGGCAGGGGCATGTCCAGGCTATTGCCAGGAGTCAACATTGACTTGAAGGCATGCAAGCATGCACAAGTACACAACACACAAAAAAATCCACATATATAATGTCAACCCAGGCATCTATCTTTGTAGTAAACTGAGCACCATTGCTAAGGAGAGAGCATTTGTTGTACTGACAAAAAGTCTACAATGTCCAATGGAATTCGTATTTCAGATATATATAGAAGACTACAATGAGAAAAATTTACCAAGAATTTTGCCCGCCATGTTCTTTTGCAAATCAAAAAAATATGGACTCAGCTTTTTCCTGACAACATCCAGTGCCTCTTCCAGCAACTCAGTGAATCTGAGCCATATTTGCAGTTTTACTTCAGTGAGGTACAGCAACGGAGGAAAGCTTTCTTTCTGATTTCCCAGCCATTCACTGAGGACTGTAATAACACAAAAGTCATTTCCCTCTCCATGGACTATTTTTTATGTTCCAGTCTCTCCCCTCTCCCCCCCCCCAAAAAAACCAGAATTAGCTAAGATTTGGGGAGAATCAATATGCTATCAAATAAGGAAGTGCTGGTTTTGTTTTCTGTATTAAAAAACCTCTGGAAAATGAAGCAATGCTGCATATAAATGATGTAGTAGGAACATAGTAGCTCATGAGGTTAGATTAGAACACTGAGCTGATATTCGGCAGCCTCACGTTCAAGACCCATTGCTGCTCAGGGCAGGGTGAGCTCCTGTCACTTGCTCCAGTTCCTGCCCACCCAGCGGTTTGAAAGTGGGCAACTGCGAGTAAATAAATGGGTACCACTTTGGTGGACAACATCACGGGGACACATAAGGGCAATGATGATGTCACTGGCAAATCCTTCTGCCACGGAAGCACTTTGGTATTTCTGACATGGAAGTATTAGTATTCATGATGTAGTTAAATTTGTTTCTCTTTCTTCCAGTTTTCCCTGTTCAAAACCTATTGCTTGGATTTCTTGCAATTTAATAACAAGAATACATGCATGGAAGAATACCGACAAAATTGTTTTACAATGGCATCTTATAGTGCATCCAGCAATTTCAATTGTCCTCTTAGTATTGCTAAGAAGATCTAGATTACAGTGTTTCTCAACCTTGACAATTTTAAGGCATGTGGACTTCAACTCCCAGAATTCCACAGCCAGCAATGCTGGCTGTGGAATTCTGGGAGTTGAAGTCCACATGCCTTAAAATTGTCAAGGTTGAGAAACATTCTAGAAGAACCTGCTGCTCTTGTTTAGAGTCTTTCAGGATCTCATTACAAAATACCATCTGTATCTGTTTATTGCGCCAAGTCAGATCACTGATCCTTAAACTTGATATATCAGTTTCTGATTGGCAATTATTCTTTGCTAGCAAATGTCATTGCTCGCTTGTAATCTATTAGCAATCTCATCCCCTAAAAATGTAAGCTATATACAGTATTGATTCTGCTGAGGCTTCTGCCTGGGCCCAGCAACTTTGAGGAAAATAAGATGGGATGCAGCTGATTTACAATATGGCCAGCAGTCAAATATCTGATGTAGATCTTCCCAAATATGTAGGAATTTTCTCCACCTACTGTGCTGATAAGACCCGGTAGCTATTCCAGTAGGAGTCCTGAAGAATGCTCCAGTGAGACGAGTCAGCTGTAAAAGGATCTCTTTTCCTGCCTCTGAAAATGAGTAAAGTAATCCTTTAAAGGGTAGCATGCATTTGATGATAAGATGTTATCTGGAATGTTGTGGATTAGAGCTGCTCTTTTGTGAAGGAAAAATGGTTTCTTCTGTCATGTTAAATTTGGGGTTTTTTTTATTTTGTTTATATTAGGATATTGGGACCATTTCTTGACTTTCAAATGGTATTTTGTTATACAAGTAGTCCTTGACTTACAACTGTTTGTTTCATGACCATTCACACTTACAATGGCACTGAAAAAAGTGCCTTATGATTGGTTTTCACCCTTATGATCGTTGCAACATCCCTACGGTCATGTGATCAACATTCAGATGCTTGGCAACTGGCATGTATTTATGACAGTTGCACTATCCTGGGGTCACATGATCACCATTTGTAACCTTCCCAGCTGGCTTCTGAAAGCCAGATTCACTTAACGACTGCATGATTCGCTTAACATGCTTCATTAACTGTGGCAAAAAAAGGTCATAAATAGGGCACAATTCACATAACAACTGTCTTGCTTATCAACATAAATTTTGGGGGTCAATTGTGGTCATAAGTCGAGGACAGCCTGTAGTTACAAGGCAAGATGTGGAAAGTTAAGTTGTACATATGTTGATGAAAAAATTTAGACCTCTGCTTGGCTCTTTTGCTGGTAACTGGATTGGAGACATGGTTACTTATTTGATTTGCTGTTGTTAAGAAGTAGGTTATGAGATGAAGAGTTTTATATCTGTTAGCTAAGGGAAGGTAAAGAGATTAGGGAATTGTTTATTGTCTACTTGCCCTGAAGAGGATGGGGAGTCATTTCTTAGGGAGAAGGGTTTCCCCCCCCTTTATACATTTATATTCTTGCATTTTTTTTCTTTTTGTCTTTATTATCTTTTATTGTTTAATTCAAACTTTTAATAAACATTATTTGAAAAAAATGTAGAATATAGCAATTGCAACACTAAAATAAACATCAGCCTAAGAGTGGATGAATGCAGTTGCCTGTTCCTGCTGGAGATGGGAAAACACATGCTCTGTATTGAGCAATGAATAGTCCACAAGAAATGTGATATTACTTTTCCCCCAATTTAATTTTTCTGCTTGTTTGAAAGAATAAGGCAAAGGAGATCTTTCCTTGACCCAGTTACTGTGATCTCCCAACATCACTACTCCTTCTGGAATAGATTCACAATGAGGTGTTATGGCCATTATTAAAAAAAACCCAACCCACTCGGAATAAAGTTTCTAATCAGTATGTGTCTTTTGTTTTCTCTTTGATTCTCATATTTTATTACCCTTTTGTGCTATTTCTGTTGACTGAGCCTGTACCACATAACTCTGTGCAATATGTACAATACTGTGATAACAATACTATGTAGAGGTGGAAATCTCTATAATGGCCTGTGAATAATATTTTATTATTTCACAGGGTGGTAAAGACTCTTCACAGGACATCCTATAAATAGGTGGAGGAGAAAGATAGGGAATAAGAGAAAATTGGATTTCTGGATGTTTCTATCCATCAGAGAAGACTTCTTTCTTTTTTAATTTGAAAGTGAAAAGACACACAAACAATATTTTAGTGTTTGCTCTGTGAACCAACTCTTAGGATCTTTGCCTCTTGAAGACCAATTCTGATACAGCTGAGGATAACCCAAATGTTTGCTAGGTGAATCTAAATTAAATGAAGTTATATTCAGGGGTATTGGGGGATGGGGGAGTTGGAGATCCCAAAACAATCATACTTACATACATAAGCGCACACACATACACATACACAGAGAGAGAGAGTCTTGGGACTTCAATCACATGGTTACAGCCAACATATTGATTTTTTGATCTATGTATGCCTCTGGTTACGCTTGTACTGTGGAAATGACTGGAAAGCATGAGTAAGAGGCAATAACGCCCACTTTCTGGCTAATATCTAAAAGGCACAACCCAAAGGAAAAGGGTTTGGGAAGGAAGAGGGAAGAAGCAAAACCATTCATAGTTTGTGGCCAGCAGTTAACCAGTGCATAACATATGGTAGCTCCTTTGAAGCCCAAACAAATCAAAGAAGTTTCCTGTTTGATTAGATCTATTGTAAACAAAGAGAATGATGCCAACTTTTCAGGGTGGCAAGTTGGACTGACCTGAAGCTGCCAGAGGAACAAAGAGGTCTATGCTTCCCCCTTCTTCTGGAGACATAATGCAACTTTTTAAGCGCTTCCAAAATTCTCTCACCTCAGGTTTAAGAAGATTTTGGGTGTTGACTGTGTAACCTAAATAAAATTAAGCAAACAATGTTTTTAAGGTGAATGGACAATATTCAGAGTTCCAACTGTCTTGAACTGCAGAAAGATTCTCCTAATTATACCTCACCAGGAAGTATTGATTGGTTCAATTTTTTTTTCTAGAAGAGGCATATAAGTAACATGCCAGACTCTGATTTTCCTATCTTTACTCTTGAGATGCACAAACTCCTATGATTTATTATTTTTGTAAGAAGTAAGATTGAAACAATGTCATCCTGGCATTATTGAGTTGGAGCCTATCTCTTAAGTTTAGAGCCACAATAATCTTTTCCTTGTATAGGAAATGTGGAAGAATTGTCCTGTTTCCTTCTTCCTGCTCCTTTTTGTATATATTTTTAGATTCTAATCAAACTGAGGCAGGAACCAGCAAAACCTTTCTTCCTTTGCTATTTGCCATCTGCATTGATGATGATATATATAAAGATTATCCTAGAGCAGGGGTGTCAAACTCAATTTCATTGAGGGCCGCATCAGCATTGCGGTTGCCCTCGGGGACCAGGTGGGTGTCGCCAGGGTGGGCACGGCCTACTGGGTGGGTGTGGATGGAGTGAGTGTGGCCTACTGGGTGGGCATGGCCAGCTCTACATCGTTCACATCAAGGGTGCCAGTTCTACATCGTTCGCATCAAGGGTGCCTGTGGGGGCCTTGGCAGGAGTGGGACAGATCTGAGGGTCTCTGGCAGAAGGGGGTGGGACCGAGGCAAGCGCCAAGGCACAGTCCATTTCTTCATTCCTCACAAAGGGTGACACCCAGGGGGCGGGGCTGACACAGCAGGGGCTGGTTCCTCACTGTTTCTGGACAGCCTTGTGAAGCTAAGACTGAATGTGTTTCAGCATAGATGGCCACCACAAAATTGTACATTGGATATATTTGCTGGTTTCTGCAGGTTTTTTTTTGTTGCTGTTGGTAATTTAAAAAACCTTTTAACAATAATATTTCATATAGTTATCTTTTTCTGGAAGAGGTTATTTTCCATAACCAGCTAGAAAATAAGCAAACCAATATAACTTGCAATATAATTCAGAATCTAGGAAATTTACTTCCACATATTTCAACTCTTCAGTGTAATATTTCAGTATGAAAAATTGTGCCAGCTATTTAAGATTCTTATTATTTTATCTTAACGTTACCTTGAAGCAAGTTAATCTCTCTGGAATCTCCATCACTAATTATCCCAATACTCTTTGCTATTTGGCCATCCAAGGCCTTTTCTACCAAATGAATGAGGCTTTCCAGTGTGGTCCCAGTATGCTCATACACTACCAGAACCACACCATGCTTAACACTGTTCACAACCATCTGAAATAAAAATGAAAGAAAACAACAAGTAAGAACATAGTTTTCAAATTAAAAGCAAATGTGTGTAGTACAGTGAATGAATTCTATTAGTCTAAAGACATTCTTACACTGTTATATATTTGAAAGTTCTTGTTATTAGATAGGATTCATTTCTATGATTAGAAAAGGAAAATATTAAAATTATATTCACAAAATGAATTACTCATAGAAAAGCAGAGTTGAAAACAAAGTTGGAATCATCAAGTCCAATCTGCTGAGATTGGTTCCACTATTAAAGTACTCTTACTCTCAGGATAGTTTCCTTTTCTATATTCTACCTTCCTATAAATTAATTTATCTGTGATTCTGATCCATATACTTTGCATAAAAGGTCTATTTTATTTATTGGTTGGTTGATTTTTATGGCAGTTCTAGGTCACGCTATATCCAGCAGATTAAACAACCAGTACAATAACACTGCTACAAAAACCATAAAAATATTCATCATGGTATCCTTATTCAGTTAGGGTAAGGACTGATGGAATAAGACTGTTTTCACTTGCTTACAATGTGACATGTAGCTCAATGGACAGATATTTATAAACTAAGTTATTGCTAAGAGGTCCTGCCACCATGTCGAACTTTTATTTCACAAAGAGATAAAGATCTCTAAGTAGACTCTCCATAATCAGATCAGGTGGGCAGATTCCACTCCACCAAGATATCACCCAATATAACAAGTTGCTATGCCTTGTAGGACTTTATAGATAATGACCAACACTAACAGTTGAGCCAAGTAGCCTACTGATAACCAATACAATGACTTCAACAGTTGTATTTTTCTGTACAAGACTGATTTTGCCAACATTCTAGTTGCTGATGTTGTACCACCACTAAGTCATGTTAACAATTTTCTAATTGCCAACTAGAAAAAAAAAGCAAGATTGTCTTGGAAATAGTCTAATAACTATGCTTTGTTATGTCTACTTTTCAAAGCTACTTGCACTTCTGATGCTTAGGTAAGTACTAAAAGAATTCAAAGAATACCCCTCACACACACACAGAGTAAACCATGTATCCCTGTTCATGCTAAGCCACAACTGCAATTAGCCAACAAAAATCTATTATAAACTGTGGTTTACTCGCCTAAACTATTTTTAAATTCAATATTGTAATAAAATAAACCACATACAAATATGGAAGAGTGGGGAAAAAACCCTACCATTACATGTATATGCACAGTTTAAATAACATACTTTCTGTTTTAGATGGCATCTTTCAAAGTTTATTAATTTGACACTAGGTGGTCTTTCTTTACTATTTGATTATGCATTAGAAGAATGCCCACCACAAAAATGAGTCAGAAGGCACTATTAATCAGCATACTTATTTAAGGCTCTATCAATTTAACATACTTATTCAGCTTACCTGGCATGTGTGACTGAGACCTGGCTGACCCCAGAGGGAGGAGTTCCCCTCTCTGAGATGTGCCCAGCTGGGTTTCAGGTATGGCATCAGCCGCGACCCCGGGGAAGGGGGGGAGGAGTGGCGATTATAGCTAAGGAGACACTCGGGCTGCGCAGACTCGCTGCTACTGAGATATCAGGTTGTGAGTCCCTCCTTATGAGGTTGGACCTAGGTGTACAGGTGGGTCTGTGGCTTACGTACCTGCCTCCCAGCTGCGTTTCTACAGCCCTGCCCACGCTACTCGAGGAGGTAGCCGGGTTGGCGATTGAGTTCCCCAGACTTATTGTCTTGGGGGACTTCAACATGCCGTCACTCGGTGAGTCCTCAGGGTTGGCGCGGGAGTTCATGGCCTCCATGGACCTGACACAAGTAATTGAAGGCCCAACCCATGAGGGGGGACATACACCTGACCTGGTTTTCCTCTCGGAACAGTTGAGCTATGATCTGAAGCTAAGGGGCTTAGAAGTGTTGCCCATGTCATGGACAGATCATTTTCTGCTGCGGCTTGAGTTTACGACACCAATCCTCTCTCGCAGGGAGCCAGAACCAATTAAATGGTTCCGCACCAGACGCCTGATGGACCCTATTGGTTTTCAAAGGGCGCTTGGGGAATTGCTGGATTCGCTCGTACACAGTTCGGCGGAGTCCCTAGTGATGGCCTGGAATACGGCCACTACGGGGGCTCTAGACCGGATTGCGCCGTTGCGACCTCTCTGTGGTAGCAGACCCAGGAGATCTCCTTGGTTTACCAAGGAACTCAGGGGGATGAAGTGCCAGAAGAGATGTCTAGAGAAGCAATGAAGGGAAAGCAGATCTGAATCTGATCGAACCAAATTGAAAGCTTATATTAAGACCTATTTGGAAGTGATCACTACGGCAAGATCTCAGTATCTTTCCGCATTGATCGCGTCTGCGGAATCTCGTCCGGCTGCCCTGTTTAGGGTGAGTCGCTCTCTCCTGGATACGGGGAGGAGGGAGGAACCTCTGCAGGGCAATGCCGAAGAATTTAACATCTTTTTCGCAGACAAGGTCTCTCAGATCCGGGCCGACTTGGACTCCAATTGGAATGCAGTGTCGGCTGACAATGAGTCAGTCGAGATGACAGAGGCCCGTCTTAGTCCTGTTGAATGGGAGGAGTTTGACCTGGTAACTCCTGATGATGTGGACAAGGCCATTGGAGATGTGAGTTCGGCCACCTGTTTACTGGACCCGTGCCCCTCCTGGCTGGTTTCGGCTAACAGGGAGGTGACACGGAACTGGGTCCAGGCTGTTGCTAACGCTTCATTGAGGGAGGGGTCCTTTCTGGCTCCCTTAAAGGAGGCACTTGTGCGCCCCCTCAAGAAGCCTTCCCTGGACCCGACAGTTTTAAATAATTATCGTCCAGTCTCCAACCTTCCCTTTTTAGGGAAGGTTGTTGAGAAGGTGGTGGCACTCCAACTCCAATGGTCCTTGAATGAAACTGATTATCTGGGCCCTCAGCAGCCTGGGTTCAGGTCCGGTTACAGCACGGAAACTGCTTTGGTCGCGCTGACCGATGATCTCTGGTGGGCCTGGGATACAGGCTACTCCACTATCCTGGTGCTTCTTGACCTCTCAGCGGCATTCGATACTATCGACCGTGGTATCCTTTTGCGCCGGTTGGAGGGGCTTGGAGTGCGGGGCACCATTTTACGGTGGTTCACCTCCTACCTCTCTGGCCGGTCGCAGTCGGTGTTCGCAGGAGGTCAGAGATCGGCTCCGAGGCCTCTTCCATGTGGAGTCCCTCAGGGGTCTGTTCTCTCACCTCTGCTTTTTAACATCTACATGAAGCCGTTGGGTGAGATCATCCGTCGACACGGGGTGAGTTATCATCAATATGTTGATGATACCCAGCTTTATATCTCTACCCCGCGTCATTACAGCGAAGCAGTGGAAGTGATGAACCGGTGCCTGGAGACTATTGAGGTCTGGATGGGTGCCAACAGGCTCAGACTCAATCCCGACAAGACGGAGTGGCTATTGGCTCTGCCTCCCAAGGACAATTCCAACTGTCCGTCCATTACCCTGGGGGGGAGAAGTTTTGTCCCCCTCGGAGAGGGTTCGCAACTTGGTTATCCTCCTCGATCCACAGCTAAGTTTAGAATATCATCTTTCGGCTGTGGCGAGGGGAGCATTCGCCCAGGTTCGCCTGGTGCGCCAGTTGCGGCTCTATTTGGACCAGGAGTCACTTCTTACAGTCACCCATGCCCTTGTCACCTCGAGATTCAACTACTGTAATGCTCTCTACATGGGGCAATCTTTGAAGAATGTCCGGAGACTACAAGTAGTCCAGAATGCGGCCGCACGAGCTGTATTGGGTCTCCCAAGACATGCTCATATCACTCCAGCTCTCCGCGAGCTGCACTGGCTACCTATTGGTCTCCGAACACAATTCAAAGTGTTGGTTATGATCTATAAAGCCCTTTATGGCAATGGACCAGGATACTTGCGGGACCGTCTTCTGCCTCATGAATCCCAGCGACCGGTTAGGGCGCATAGGGTTGGCCTCCTACGAGTCCCGTCTGTTAGACAATGTCATCTGGCGGGGCCTAGGGCAAGGGCCTTCTCCGTTGCTGCCCCAGCCCTCTGGAACCAGCTTCCCTCAGAGGTTCGTACTGCTCCCTCCCTCCTAGCTTTCCGGAAACTGCTGAAGACACATCTGTGCCGATAGGCTTGGGGCGTATGAGCTGTGCTCTGCCCCTGGGCCCTAGGAGTGTCCCTCCATCAGTGTCTGTGAGCTGATTGTGTTTGTGTGTTGTGTGAATGCAATTAATTTTTAAATTTTTTATTGTATTGTTGTTGTGAGCCGCCCTGGGTCCTAGGAGAAGGGCGGCATATAAATTTGAATAATAATAATAATAATAATAATAATAATAATAATAATAATAATAATAATAATAATAATAATAATAATAATAATAATAATAATAATAATAAAGACTAGCCTTTAAACTCTTCAGCACAAGGCAAATATTTGATGGGAAAGGCTACGGAGAACTAACTAGATTTCTTTCTGCTTTTCACTCTCCCCATTTTTAGCTCATATATTAAATGAATTGTGAAATATATTTTCATTTTGTTTGAGTCCTTGTGTTTTGTCATATTTCACCTAGCAAATTTTCTGTTGTTTGATTGGTTGGATATATTTGATGCAGCTTTCCCCTTATGTGTACAAAATGGAAGACATCTCATTCAGTCATGGAGGAAAGCAGGAAAGATAGATTGCATGAAGTTTTACCTCGTATGCAGGCACGTGGGAAGATATCAAGACCAGGTGTGGATGGAGCGAATACTTCCCATTGGAGTATCCTTGGGAAATAGGCTGACGACATCTGTGAGACAAGGTAAGACAAGAACTGCTACAAGTAATGTTCCTTCTGTACAAATAAAAAGTTAATATTACATATGAAGTTTTATTATGATGATAATCACAGTCAACAGCGGCAAACCTGTGCGAGCTCTGGATTTATTGACTTAATATCTCTAGAAGATAGGCTTAAGATACAGAAGGATCTTGACAGACTTGAACATTGGGTGCTATCTAA